>OY796877.1:15385443-15932943 GCA_963680765.1 Agrochola lychnidis
AGTCATTGCTTCGTTCAGTTTAACCGTAGCAGTACTTTCTATTCTAGAGATGAGTAGTCATTGCTTCGTTCAGTTTAACCGTAGCAGTACTTTCTATTCTAGAGATGAGTAGTCATTGCTTCGTTCAGTTTAACCGTAGCAGTACTTTCTATTCTAGAGATGAGTAGTTATTGCTTCGTTCAGTTTAACCGTAGCAGTACTTTCTATTCTAGAGATGGGTTATTGCTTCTCTCAATTACCTATGTACGGATGATGCTGAGATGCATATTGTCGTAGTTCCTTCTAAACATTTTTTTTATCATTTTCTTTCTTGTAAATTCAAAGTAGATGAATGATTTAATTCATTATAAAAAATCGCCAGAAATGATGATGACTATCGATGGTACTTAATGCTCTTTCAGTCTCCAGAAAGCAGACTGCTATCAATAATTCGATTTGAGCGATGAGTACACATTTCTTAGAGCATATAGTTCCAATCTACGGATGATTTAACTGTTTCACTGGGTGCCATTTTCCAGTCACATTAATTACCCAAACAAGTTGAATTACTATCAACCAAGTTATTATCCATTTTCCAGTCTGCTACATTTGGTAGACTGCTTTCAATTGTTAAATTTCTTTTTATTTCAGTCAAAACAGGACTTTTTAAAGAATTTCCGCGATCCAGTTCTGCTACTTTTGACTTTCCAGAGTAGCATTTGTTGCATGGCCATTTTTTATTTTTCTACACGTTAAACTAAGCAAGCAAATAACTAAAGCTTAAAAAAGATATTATTATTTTTGACACGTCTTTTGAAAGAATTAAACAACATATCATTACAAAAAAAGATTTGATTGCCAGATTAGCTGAAACAAATCTACATACACTAGTGGTTGTATTAATTGATATTACAACCTAGAAATAAAAATGTGTACATTGTGTAAGTGTGATCTATACGTAATTAAGTATCGCTAACTTTTCATCAACAAACTAAAATATGGCATAGAAGAATTTCTCCGCATCGCTGACGTCTAGAACAGAAATGGAGATTCCTTGTTTTCCAAACCTCTGCCCGTAATTAATTTGTTTTGGACTTCAAAGAGTGCATTTCTTTGTCGCTTTGAGGTTTTATATTTGATGTATCATCAGGCAGATGAAACTTCTTAAAAAAAGTTCTTTTAAATCTTTTTTCCAATCTATTTCATTCAAGGTTTTTGCAGTTTTTGACGTTACAAACATTGTTTTTGACTTTTCTATATCACTATGTAATCAAAATAGTAACAAAATAAGTAATGTAAAGGAATCAACAGCAACTTTAACCACTACAATGGCATACAGTTCCCAATCCACGGATCATTTAACTGTTCCACTGGGTGACATTTTCCAGTCACATGAATAACCCAAACAAGTTGAATTACTATCAACCAAGTTATTATCCATTTTCCAGTCTGCTACATTTGGAAGACTGCTTTCAACTGTTAAATTTCTTTTTATTTCTGTCAAAATAGGTCTTTTGAAAGAACTTCCTCGATCCAGTTCTGCTACTTTTGACTTTCCAGAGCAGCGTTCGTTGTCTGGCCATGTTTTATTTTTCTAAATGTTAATCACTAGAATGGCATTGAAATCTTTTGCGGTTTCTCGAAGGCGTCCGATTGCGTAAACCATGAAACACTTCTGCTGAAACTAGAACACTATGGGATTAGGAATACAGCTCTTGATTTACTAAGATCATACCTGAAAGATAGAAAGATTAAAGTTCAAGTGAACGGCGTAAACTCGTTGGGGTCTGAAATGGCAATGGGTGTTCCTCAAGGTTCGATATTGGGCCCATTCCTCTTTTTAGTTTACATTAACGATTTACCCCAATTACTTCAAAATCAACCGAAGATGGTGTTTGTTGCAGAGGACACATCATTGATCTTTAAAATAGGTCGACGGTCACAAAATCTTGACGTCAGTAGTGTACGAACCCTCTTATCCAGCGCATCAAGCTGCGTCCGACTCCACTTGAGAATGTCGAAGGAGTTGAATCTCTTTCAATAAATTTTAAATTAACAACAAGTAGGTAATTTTTTTTTCACTCCAAATAAAAAGAAATAAGTATCTTTATTCAATTTACGTTGATCACTAGAATGGCAAAAAAAAAATGCGATGACGCAAAAGACTATTGATTGCATTTTAAATTAATAATAAGTATTGTAATGTAAACGACAGAGTTTATTGTACAAAAGAATACGCAAAATATCGTTTTACATTGGCCCCTAACTAGCAAAGCCTGTGTCTTGTGTGCCAATAAATAGGATGTTTTCTATTAAATATCTCCTTAAACATTTTTATTTATTTTTTTGTTGATTTGATTCTTCTTTTCTCAAGCTCCGTTCACCATTTTATTCAGATTTCTGCCCTGCGTTGAGTGTTAATCACCAGAGTCGTTAATCACTAAATAGAGAATGTATTAATAAATTAATCACTTTTAATAGAAAACACTCACTTTCAAGTCTTATGAATAGACAATCTAATTGCTAGAGTTACAGATATTTTAAAATGATTTTCTCTTGTTTATTTTGTGTCAAAAGTTTTAACTCTAAAGTTGTTTTTTTTAGCAACTTTTGAATACATTTTTCAACCTTTGATCTAAAATTTATACTAATTACAAGTTCCAATTTCTTTACTCGATAGTTTTACTTGTCAATGATTAGTAAGAACAAGATAGGTAATCACCCGAAACAATAACTACCACAATGACAGAAAGAGTAATGATAACTAAGAAAGTTATTTTTGACACGTCTTTTGAAAGAATTAAACATAACATTTCATCCACAAAACAAATCCACATACACTAGTGGTTGTATTCATTTATATTACAACCTGGTAATTAAAAATGTGTACATTGTGTAAGTGTGATCTATACGTAATTAAGTATCGCTAACTTTTCATCAACAAACTAAAATATGGCATCGAAGAATTCCTCCGCATCGCTGTCGGCTAGAACAGAGACAGAGATTCCTTTTGTTCCAAACCTCTGCCCGTAATTAATTTGTTTTGGACTTCAAAGAGTGCATTTCTTTGTAGCTTTGAGGTTTTATATTTGATGTATCATCAGGCAGATGAAACTTCTTAAAAAAAGTTGTTTTAAATCTTTTTTCCAATCTATTTCATTCAAGGTTTTTGCAGTTTTTGACGTTACAAACATTGTTTTTGACTTTTCTATATCACTATGTAATCAAAATAGTATCAAAATAAGTAATCTTAAGGAATCAATAGCAACTTTAACCACTACAATGGCATACAGTTCCTAATCCACGGGTCATTTAACTGTTCCACTGTGTGACATTTTCGTCACATGAATTACCCAAACAAGTTGAATTACTATCAACCAAGTTATTATCCATTTTCTAGTCTGCTACATTTGGAAGACTGCTTTCAATTGTTAAATTTCTTTTTATTTCTGTCAAAATAGGTTTTTTGAAAGAACTTCCTCGATCCAGTTCTGCTACTTTTGACTTTCCAGAGCAGCGTTCGTTGTCTGGCCATGTTTTATTTTTCTGAATGTTAATCACTAGAATGGCAGTCTTCTCTTTTTAATTAATTAAGTTTTACGAGGAAGACATGCCATTGTCGTCCCGTTCATTTCAGCTCTGCGCAGTCAGTAGTGTACGAACCCTCTTATCCAGCGCATCAAGCTGCGTCCGACTGCACTTGAGAATGTCGAAGGAGTTGAATCTCTTTCAATCAATACATTACTTTCCACTCCGCTACGACTTTCATGTGCTCTGTTCTAGAGATGAGTATTGAATGCTTCATTTGCGGCGGTTTAGGTGGTTGTAACTGTATTTGTTTAGTTGTTTATCACTTTCAACCAAGTTATTATCCATTTTCCAGTCTGCTACATTTGGTAGACTGCTTTCAATTGTTCAATTTCTTTTTATTTCAGTCAAAACAGGACTTTTTAAAGAATTTTCGCGATCCAGTTCTGCTACTTTTGACTTTCCAGAGTAGCATTTGTTGCCTGGCCATTTTTTATTTTTCTACACGTTAAACTAAGCAAGCAAATAACTAAAGCTTAAAAAAGATATTATTATTTTTGACACGTCTTTTGAAAGAATTAAACATAACATATCATTACAAAAAAAGATTTGATTGCCAGATTAGCTGAAACAAATCTACATACACTAGTGGTTGTATTAATTGATATTACAACCTAGAAATAAAAATGTGTACATTGTGTAAGTGTGATCTATACGTAATTAAGTATCGCTAACTTTTCATCAACAAACTAAAATATGGCATCGAAGAATTCCTCCGCATCGCTGTCGGCTAGAACAGAAATGGAGATTCCTTGTTTTCCAAACCTCTGCCCGTAATTAATTTGTTTTGGACTTCAAAGAGTGCATTTCTTTGTCGCTTTGAGGTTTTATATTTGATGTATCATCAGGCAGATGAAACTTCTTAAAAAAAGTTCTTTTAAATCTTTTTTCCAATCTATTTCATTCAAGGTTTTTGCAGTTTTTGACGTTACAAACATTGTTTTTGACTTTTCTATATCACTATGTAATCAAAATAGTAACAAAATAAGTAATGTAAAGGAATCAACAGCAACTTTAACCACTACAATGGCATACAGTTCCCAATCCACGGATCATTTAACTGTTCCACTGGGTGACATTTTCCAGTCACATGAATTACCCAAACAAGTTGAATTACTATCAACCAAGTTATTATCCATTTTCCAGTCTGCTACATTTGGAAGACTGCTTTCAATTGTTAAATTTCTTTTTATTTCTGTCAAAATAGGTCTTTTGAAAGAACTTCCTCGATCCAGTTCTGCTACTTTTGACTTTCCAGAGCAGCGTTCGTTGTCTGGCCATGTTTTATTTTTCTAAATGTTAATCACTAGAATGGCATTGAAATTTTTTGCGGTTTCTCGAAGGCGTTCGATTGCGTAAACCATGAAACACTTCTGCTGAAACTAGAACACTATGGGATTAGGAATACAGCTCTTGATTTACTAAGATCATACCTGAAAGATAGAAAGATTAAAGTTCAAGTGAACGGCGTAAACTCGTTGGGGTCTGAAATGGCAATGGGTGTTCCTCAAGGTTCGATATTGGGCCCATTCCTCTTTTTAGTTTACATTAACGATTTACCCCAATTACTTCAAAATCAACCGAAGATGGTGTTTGTTGCAGAGGACACATCATTGATCTTTAAAATAGGTCGACGGTCACAAAATCTTGACGTCAGTAGTGTACGAACCCTCTTATCCAGCGCATCAAGCTGCGTCCGACTCCACTTGAGAATGTCGAAGGAGTTGAATCTCTTTCAATAAATTTTAAATTAACAACAAGTAGGTAATTTTTTTTTCACTCCAAATAAAAAGAAATAAGTATCTTTATTCAATTTACGTTGATCACTAGAATGGCAAAAAAAAAAATGCGATGACGCAAAAGACTATTGATTGCATTTTAAATTAATAATAAGTATTGTAATGTAAACGACAGAGTTTATTGTACAAAAGAATACGCAAAATATCGTTTTACATTGGCCCCTAACTAGCAAAGCCTGTGTCTTGTGTGCCAATAAATAGGATGTTTTCTATTAAATATCTCCTTAAACATTTTTATTTATTTTTTTGTTGATTTGATTCTTCTTTTCTCAAGCTCCGTTCACCATTTTATTCAGATTTCTGCCCTGCGTTGAGTGTTAATCACCAGAGTCGTTAATCACTAAATAGAGAATGTATTAATAAATTAATCACTTTTAATAGAAAACACTCACTTTCAAGTCTTATGAATAGACAATCTAATTGCTAGAGTTACAGATATTTTAAAATGATTTTCTCTTGTTTATTTTGTGTCAAAAGTTTTAACTCTAAAGTTGTTTTTTTTAGCAACTTTTGAATACATTTTTCAACCTTTGATCTAAAATTTATACTAATTACAAGTTCCAATTTCTTTACTCGATAGTTTTACTTGTCAATGATTAGTAAGAACAAGATAGGTAATCACCCGAAACAATAACTACCACAATGACAGAAAGAGTAATGATAACTAAGAAAGTTATTTTTGACACGTCTTTTGAAAGAATTAAACATAACATTTCATCCACAAAACAAATCCACATACACTAGTGGTTGTATTCATTTATATTACAACCTGGTAATTAAAAATGTGTACATTGTGTAAGTGTGATCTATACGTAATTAAGTATCGCTAACTTTTCATCAACAAACTAAAATATGGCATCGAAGAATTCCTCCGCATCGCTGTCGGCTAGAACAGAGACAGAGATTCCTTTTGTTCCAAACCTCTGCCCGTAATTAATTTGTTTTGGACTTCAAAGAGTGCATTTCTTTGTAGCTTTGAGGTTTTATATTTGATGTATCATCAGGCAGATGAAACTTCTTAAAAAAAGTTGTTTTAAATCTTTTTTCCAATCTATTTCATTCAAGGTTTTTGCAGTTTTTGACGTTACAAACATTGTTTTTGACTTTTCTATATCACTATGTAATCAAAATAGTATCAAAATAAGTAATCTTAAGGAATCAATAGCAACTTTAACCACTACAATGGCATACAGTTCCTAATCCACGGGTCATTTAACTGTTCCACTGTGTGACATTTTCGTCACATGAATTACCCAAACAAGTTGAATTACTATCAACCAAGTTATTATCCATTTTCTAGTCTGCTACATTTGGAAGACTGCTTTCAATTGTTAAATTTCTTTTTATTTCTGTCAAAATAGGTTTTTTGAAAGAACTTCCTCGATCCAGTTCTGCTACTTTTGACTTTCCAGAGCAGCGTTCGTTGTCTGGCCATGTTTTATTTTTCTGAATGTTAATCACTAGAATGGCAGTCTTCTCTTTTTAATTAATTAAGTTTTACGAGGAAGACATGCCATTGTCGTCCCGTTCATTTCAGCTCTGCGCAGTCAGTAGTGTACGAACCCTCTTATCCAGCGCATCAAGCTGCGTCCGACTGCACTTGAGAATGTCGAAGGAGTTGAATCTCTTTCAATCAATACATTACTTTCCACTCCGCTACGACTTTCATGTGCTCTGTTCTAGAGATGAGTATTGAATGCTTCATTTGCGGCGGTTTAGGTGGTTGTAACTGTATTTGTTTAGTTGTTTATCACTTTCAACCAAGTTATTATCCATTTTCCAGTCTGCTACATTTGGTAGACTGCTTTCAATTGTTCAATTTCTTTTTATTTCAGTCAAAACAGGACTTTTTAAAGAATTTTCGCGATCCAGTTCTGCTACTTTTGACTTTCCAGAGTAGCATTTGTTGCCTGGCCATTTTTTATTTTTCTACACGTTAAACTAAGCAAGCAAATAACTAAAGCTTAAAAAAGATATTATTATTTTTGACACGTCTTTTGAAAGAATTAAACATAACATATCATTACAAAAAAAGATTTGATTGCCAGATTAGCTGAAACAAATCTACATACACTAGTGGTTGTATTAATTGATATTACAACCTAGAAATAAAAATGTGTACATTGTGTAAGTGTGATCTATACGTAATTAAGTATCGCTAACTTTTCATCAACAAACTAAAATATGGCATCGAAGAATTCCTCCGCATCGCTGTCGGCTAGAACAGAAATGGAGATTCCTTGTTTTCCAAACCTCTGCCCGTAATTAATTTGTTTTGGACTTCAAAGAGTGCATTTCTTTGTCGCTTTGAGGTTTTATATTTGATGTATCATCAGGCAGATGAAACTTCTTAAAAAAAGTTCTTTTAAATCTTTTTTCCAATCTATTTCATTCAAGGTTTTTGCAGTTTTTGACGTTACAAACATTGTTTTTGACTTTTCTATATCACTATGTAATCAAAATAGTAACAAAATAAGTAATGTAAAGGAATCAACAGCAACTTTAACCACTACAATGGCATACAGTTCCCAATCCACGGATCATTTAACTGTTCCACTGGGTGACATTTTCCAGTCACATGAATTACCCAAACAAGTTGAATTACTATCAACCAAGTTATTATCCATTTTCCAGTCTGCTACATTTGGAAGACTGCTTTCAATTGTTAAATTTCTTTTTATTTCTGTCAAAATAGGTCTTTTGAAAGAACTTCCTCGATCCAGTTCTGCTACTTTTGACTTTCCAGAGCAGCGTTCGTTGTCTGGCCATGTTTTATTTTTCTAAATGTTAATCACTAGAATGGCATTGAAATTTTTTGCGGTTTCTCGAAGGCGTTCGATTGCGTAAACCATGAAACACTTCTGCTGAAACTAGAACACTATGGGATTAGGAATACAGCTCTTGATTTACTAAGATCATACCTGAAAGATAGAAAGATTAAAGTTCAAGTGAACGGCGTAAACTCGTTGGGGTCTGAAATGGCAATGGGTGTTCCTCAAGGTTCGATATTGGGCCCATTCCTCTTTTTAGTTTACATTAACGATTTACCCCAATTACTTCAAAATCAACCGAAGATGGTGTTTGTTGCAGAGGACACATCATTGATCTTTAAAATAGGTCGACGGTCACAAAATCTTGACGTCAGTAGTGTACGAACCCTCTTATCCAGCGCATCAAGCTGCGTCCGACTCCACTTGAGAATGTCGAAGGAGTTGAATCTCTTTCAATAAATTTTAAATTAACAACAAGTAGGTAATTTTTTTTTCACTCCAAATAAAAAGAAATAAGTATCTTTATTCAATTTACGTTGATCACTAGAATGGCAAAAAAAAAAATGCGATGACGCAAAAGACTATTGATTGCATTTTAAATTAATAATAAGTATTGTAATGTAAACGACAGAGTTTATTGTACAAAAGAATACGCAAAATATCGTTTTACATTGGCCCCTAACTAGCAAAGCCTGTGTCTTGTGTGCCAATAAATAGGATGTTTTCTATTAAATATCTCCTTAAACATTTTTATTTATTTTTTTGTTGACTTGATTCTTCTTTTCTCAAGCTCCGTTCACCATTTTATTCAGATTTCTGTCCTGCGTTGAGTGTTAATCACCAGAGTCGTTAATCACTAAATAGAGAATGTATTAATAAATTAATCACTTTTAATAGAAAACACTCACTTTCAAGTCTTATGAATAGACAATCTAATTGCTAGAGTTACAGATATTTTAAAATGATTTTCTCTTGTTTATTTTGTGTCAAAAGTTTTAACTCTAAAGTTGTTTTTTTTAGCAACTTTTGAATACATTTTTCAACCTTTGATCTAAAATTTATACTAATTACAAGTTCCAATTTCTTTACTCGATAGTTTTACTTGTCAATGATTAGTAAGAACAAGATAGGTAATCACCCGAAACAATAACTACCACAATGACAGAAAGAGTAATGATAACTAAGAAAGTTATTTTTGACACGTCTTTTGAAAGAATTAAACATAACATTTCATCCACAAAACAAATCCACATACACTAGTGGTTGTATTCATTTATATTACAACCTGGTAATTAAAAATGTGTACATTGTGTAAGTGTGATCTATACGTAATTAAGTATCGCTAACTTTTCATCAACAAACTAAAATATGGCATCGAAGAATTCCTCCGCATCGCTGTCGGCTAGAACAGAGACAGAGATTCCTTTTGTTCCAAACCTCTGCCCGTAATTAATTTGTTTTGGACTTCAAAGAGTGCATTTCTTTGTCGCTTTGAGGTTTTATATTTGATGTATCATCAGGCAGATGAAACTTCTTAAAAAAAGTTGTTTTAAATCTTTTTTCCAATCTATTTCATTCAAGGTTTTTGCAGTTTTTGACGTTACAAACATTGTTTTAGACTTTTCTATATCACTATGAAATCAAAATAGTAACAAAATATGTAATTTAAAGGAATCAACAGCAACTTTAACCACTACGATGGCATACAGTTCCCAATCCACGGATCATTTAACTGTTCCACTGGGTGACATTTTCCAGTCACATGAATTACCCAAACAAGTTGAATTACTATCAACCAAGTTATTATCCATTTTCTAGTCTGCTACATTAGTGGAAGACTGCTTTCAATTGTTAAATTTCCTTTTATTTCTGTCAAAATAGGTTTTTTGAAAGAACTTCCTCGATCCAGTTCTGCTACTTTTGACTTTCCAGAGCAGCGTTCGTTGTCTGGCCATGTTTTATTTTTCTGAATGTTAATCACTAGAATGGCAGTCTTCTCTTTTTAATTAATTAAGTTTTACGAGGAAGACATGCCATTGTCGTCCCGTTCATTTCAGCTCTGCGCAGTCAGTAGTGTACGAACCCTCTTATCCAGCGCATCAAGCTGCGTCCGACTCCACTTGAGAATGTCGAAGGAGTTGAATCTCTTTCAATCAATACATTATTTTCCACTCCGCTACGACTTTCATGTGCTCTGTTCTAGAGATGAGTATTGAATGCTTCATTTGCGGCGGTTTAGGTGGTTGTAACTGTATTTGTTTAGTTGTTTATCACTTTCAACCAAGTTATTATCCATTTTCCAGTCTGCTACATTTGGTAGACTGCTTTCAATTGTTCAATTTCTTTTTATTTCAGTCAAAACAGGACTTTTTAAAGAATTTTCGCGATCCAGTTCTGCTACTTTTGACTTTCCAGAGTAGCATTTGTTGCCTGGCCATTTTTTATTTTTCTACACGTTAAACTAAGCAAGCAAATAACTAAAGCTTAAAAAAGATATTATTATTTTTGACACGTCTTTTGAAAGAATTAAACATAACATATCATTACAAAAAAAGATTTGATTGCCAGATTAGCTGAAACAAATCTACATACACTAGTGGTTGTATTAATTGATATTACAACCTAGAAATAAAAATGTGTACATTGTGTAAGTGTGATCTATACGTAATTAAGTATCGCTAACTTTTCATCAACAAACTAAAATATGGCATCGAAGAATTCCTCCGCATCGCTGTCGGCTAGAACAGAAATGGAGATTCCTTGTTTTCCAAACCTCTGCCCGTAATTAATTTGTTTTGGACTTCAAAGAGTGCATTTCTTTGTCGCTTTGAGGTTTTATATTTGATGTATCATCAGGCAGATGAAACTTCTTAAAAAAAGTTCTTTTAAATCTTTTTTCCAATCTATTTCATTCAAGGTTTTTGCAGTTTTTGACGTTACAAACATTGTTTTTGACTTTTCTATATCACTATGTAATCAAAATAGTAACAAAATAAGTAATGTAAAGGAATCAACAGCAACTTTAACCACTACAATGGCATACAGTTCCCAATCCACGGATCATTTAACTGTTCCACTGGGTGACATTTTCCAGTCACATGAATTACCCAAACAAGTTGAATTACTATCAACCAAGTTATTATCCATTTTCCAGTCTGCTACATTTGGAAGACTGCTTTCAATTGTTAAATTTCTTTTTATTTCTGTCAAAATAGGTCTTTTGAAAGAACTTCCTCGATCCAGTTCTGCTACTTTTGACTTTCCAGAGCAGCGTTCGTTGTCTGGCCATGTTTTATTTTTCTAAATATTAATTACTAGAATGGCATTGAAATTTTTTGCGGTTTCTCGAAGGCGTTCGATTGCGTAAACCATGAAACACTTCTGCTGAAACTAGAACACTATGGGATTAGGAATACAGCTCTTGATTTACTAAGATCATACCTGAAAGATAGAAAGATTAATGTTCAAGTGAACGGCGTAAACTCGTTGGGGTCTGAAATGGCAATGGGTGTTCCTCAAGGTTCGATATTGGGCCCATTCCTCTTTTTAGTTTACATTAACGATTTACCCCAATTACTTTAAAATCAACCGAAGATGGTGTTTGTTGCAGAGGACACATCATTGATCTTTAAAATAGGTCGACGGTCACAAAATCTTGACGTCAGTAGTGTACGAACCCTCTTATCCAGCGCATCAAGCTGCGTCCGACTCCACTTGAGAATGTCGAAGGAGTTGAATCTCTTTCAATAAATTTTAAATTAACAACAAGTAGGTATTTTTTTTTTCACTCCAAATAAAAAGAAATAAGTATTTTTATTCAATTTACGTTGATCACTAGAATGGCAAAAAAAAAATGCGATGACGCAAAAGACTATTGATTGCATTTTAAATTAATAATAAGTATTGTAATGTAAACGACAGAGTTTATTGTACAAAAGAATACGCAAAATATCGTTTTACATTGGCCCCTAACTAGCAAAGCCTGTGTCTTGTGTGCCAATAAATAGGATGTTTTCTATTAAATATCTCCTTAAACATTTTTATTTATTTTTTTGTTGATTTGATTCTTCTTTTCTCAAGCTCCGTTCACCATTTTATTCAGATTTCTGTCCTGCGTTGAGTGTTAATCACCAGAGTCGTTAATCACTAAATAGAGAATGTATTAATAAATTAATCACTTTTAATAGAAAACACTCACTTTCAAGTCTTATGAATAGACAATCTAATTGCTAGAGTTACAGATATTTTAAAATGATTTTCTCTTGTTTATTTTGTGTCAAAAGTTTTAACTCTAAAGTTGTTTTTTTTAGCAACTTTTGAATACATTTTTCAACCTTTGATCTAAAATTTATACTAATTACAAGTTCCAATTTCTTTACTCGATAGTTTTACTTGTCAATGATTAGTAAGAACAAGATAGGTAATCACCCGAAACAATAACTACCACAATGACAGAAAGAGTAATGATAACTAAGAAAGTTATTTTTGACACGTCTTTTGAAAGAATTAAACATAACATTTCATCCACAAAACAAATCCACATACACTAGTGGTTGTATTCATTTATATTACAACCTGGTAATTAAAAATGTGTACATTGTGTAAGTGTGATCTATACGTAATTAAGTATCGCTAACTTTTCATCAACAAACTAAAATATGGCATAGAAGAATTTCTCCGCATCGCTGACGTCTAGAACAGAAATGGAGATTCCTTGTTTTCCAAACCTCTGCCCGTAATTAATTTGTTTTGGACTTCAAAGAGTGCATTTCTTTGTCGCTTTGAGGTTTTATATTTGATGTATCATCAGGCAGATGAAACTTCTTAAAAAAAGTTGTTTTAAATCTTTTTTCCAATCTATTTCATTCAAGGTTTTTGCAGTTTTTGACGTTACAAACATTGTTTTTGACTTTTCTATATCACTATGTAATCAAAATAGTATCAAAATAAGTAATCTTAAGGAATCAATAGCAACTTTAACCACTACAATGGCATACAGTTCCTAATCCACGGGTCATTTAACTGTTCCACTGTGTGACATTTTCGTCACATGAATTACCCAAACAAGTTGAATTACTATCAACCAAGTTATTATCCATTTTCTAGTCTGCTACATTTGGAAGACTGCTTTCAATTGTTAAATTTCTTTTTATTTCTGTCAAAATAGGTTTTTTGAAAGAACTTCCTCGATCCAGTTCTGCTACTTTTGACTTTCCAGAGCAGCGTTCGTTGTCTGGCCATGTTTTATTTTTCTGAATGTTAATCACTAGAATGGCAGTCTTCTCTTTTTAATTAATTAAGTTTTACGAGGAAGACATGCCATTGTCGTCCCGTTCATTTCAGCTCTGAGCAGTCAGTAGTGTACGAACCCTCTTATCCAGCGCATCAAGCTGCGTCCGACTCCACTTGAGAATGTCGAAGGAGTTGAATCTCTTTCAATCAATACATTATTTTCCACTCCGCTACGACTTTCATGTGCTCTGTTCTAGAGATGAGTATTGAATGCTTCTTTTACGTCGGTTTAGGTGGTTTTAACTGTATTTGTTTAGTTGTTTATCACTTTCAACCAAGTTATTATCCATTTTCCAGTCTGCTACATTTGGTAGACTGCTTTAAATTGTTCAATTTCTTTTTATTTCAGTCAAAACAGGACTTTTTAAAGAATTTCCGCGATCCAGTTCTGCTACTTTTGACTTTCCAGAGTAGCATTCCTTGCCTGGCCATTTTTTTCGTTTTCTACACGTTAAACTAAGCAAGCAAATAACTAAAGCTTAAAAAAGATATTATTATTTTTGACACGTCTTTTGAAAGAATTAAACATAACATATCATTACAAAAAAAAGATTTGATTGCCAGATTAGCTGAAACAAATCCACATACACTAGTGGTTGTATTAATTGATATTACAACCTATAAATGAAAATGTGTACATTGTTTAAGTGTGCTCTATACGTAATTAAGTATCGCTAACTTTTCATCAACAAACTAAAATATGGCATCGAAGAATTCCTCCGCATCGCTGTCGGCTAGAACAGAAACAGAGATTCCTTTTGTTCCAAACCTCTGCCCGTAATTAATTTGTTTTGGACTTCAAAGAGTGCATTTCTTTCTAGCTTTGAGGTTTTATATTTGATGTATCATCAGGCAGATGAAACTTCTTAAAAAAAGTTGTTTTAAATCTTTTTTCCAATCTATTTCATTCAAGGTTTTTGCAGTTTTTGACGTTACAAACATTGTTTTTAACTTTTCTATATCACTATGTAATCAAAATAGTTTCAAAATAAGTAATCTTAAGGAATCAACAGCAACTTTAACCACTACAATGGCATACAGTTCCCAATCCACGGATCATTTAACTGTTCCACTGGGTGACATTTTCCAGTCACATGAATAACCCAAACAAGTTGAATTACTATCAACCAAGTTATTATCCATTTTCCAGTCTGCTACATTTGGAAGACTGCTTTCAACTGTTAAATTTCTTTTTATTTCTGTCAAAATAGGTCTTTTGAAAGAACTTCCTCGATCCAGTTCTGCTCCTTTTGACTTTCCAGAGCAGCGTTCGTTGTCTGGCCATGTTTTATTTTTCTAAATGTTAATCACTAGAATGGCATTGAAATCTTTTGTGGTTTCTCGAAGGCGTCCGATTGCGTAAACCATGAAACACTTCTGCTGAAACTAGAACACTATGGGATTAGGAATACAGCTCTTGATTTACTAAGATCATACCTGAAAGATAGAAAGATTAAAGTTCAAGTGAACGGCGTAAACTCGTTGGGGTCTGAAATGGCAATGGGTGTTCCTCAAGGTTCGATATTGGGTCCATTCCTCTTTTTAGTTTACATTAACGATTTACCCCAATTACTTCAAAATCAACCGAAGATGGTGTTTGTTGCAGATGACACATCATTGATCTTTAAAATAGGTTGACGGTCACAAAATCTTGACGTCAGTAGTGTACGAACCCTCTTATCCAGCGCATCAAGCTGCGTCCGACTGCACTTGAGAATGTCGAAGGAGTTGAATCTCTTTCAATCAATACATTACTTTCCACTCCGCTACGACTTTCATGTGCTCTGTTCTAGAGATGAGTATTGAATGCTTCATTTGCGTCGGCTTAGGTGGTTGTAACTGTATTTGTTTAGTTGTTTATCACTTTCAACCAAGTTATTATCCATTTTCCAGTCTGCTACATTTGGTAGACTGCTTTAAATTGTTCAATTTCTTTTTATTTCAGTCAAAACAGGACTTTTTAAAGAATTTCCGCGATCCAGTTTTGCTACTTTTGACTTTCCAGAGTAGCATTCGTTGCCTGGCCATTGTTTTCTTTTTCTAAACGTTAAACTAAGCAAGCAAATAACTAAAGCTTAAAAAGATATTATTATTTTTGACACGTCTTTTGAAAGAATTAAACGTAACATATCATTACAAAAAAAATTTGATTGCCAGACTAGCTGGAACAAATCCACATACACTAGTGGTTGTATTAATTGATATTACAACCTAGAAATAAAAAATGTTTACAGACGCCAGCACATCAAGCTACCTGAAACTGGCAAATTTTCCCAATCAACTTTGAACCTTAAACTTCAGCGATAAAGTTGAAAATCTATTAAATAAATTCGACAGATTGTAGTACCTTGATGTGCTGGCGTCTGTACATTGTGTAAGTGTGATCTGTACGTAATTAAGTATCGCTAACTTTTCATCAACAAACTAAAATATGGCATAGAAGAATTTCTCCGCATCGCTGACGTCTTGAACAGAAATGGAGATTCCTTGTTTTCCAAACCTCTGCCCGTAATTAATTTGTTTTGGACTTCAAAGAGTGCATTTCTTTGTCGCTTTGAGGTTTTATATTTGATGTATCATCAGGCAGATGAAACTTCTTAAAAAAAGTTCTTTTAAATCTTTTTTCCAATCTATTTCATTCAAGGTTTTTGCAGTTTTTGACGTTACATTGTTTTTGACTTTTCTATATCACTATGAAATCAAAATAGTAACAAAATAAGTAATGTAAAGGAATCAACAGCAACTTTAACCACTACAATGGCATACAGTTCCCAATCCACGGATCATTTAACTGTTCCACTGGGTGACATTTTCTAGTCACATGAATTAGCCAAACAAGTTGAATTACTATCAACCAAGTTATTATCTATTTTCCAGTCTACTACGTTTGGAAAACTGCTTTCAGTTGTTAAATTTCTTTTTATTTCTGTCAAAATAGGTCTTTTGAAAGAACTTCCTCGATCCAGTTCTGCTACTTTTGACTTTCCAGAGCAGCGTTCGTTGCCTGGCCATGTTTTATTTTTCTAAATGTTAATCACTAGAATGGCAGTCTTCTCGTTTTAATTAATTAAGTTTCATGTAAAAATTAGTGCCATTGTCTTCCCGTTCATTTCAGCTCTGCGCAGTCAGTAGTGTACGAACCCTCTTATCCAGCGCATCAAGCTGCGTCCGACTCCACTTGAGAATGTCGAAGGAGTTGAATCTCTTTCAATCAATACATTATTTTCCACTCCGCTACGACTTTCATGTGCTCTGTTCTAGAGATGAGTATTGAATGCTTCTTTTACGTCGGTTTAGGTGGTTGTAACTATATTTGTTTAGTTGTTTATCACTTTCAACCAAGTTATTATCCATTTTCCAGTCTGCTACATTTGGTAGACTGCTTTCAATTGTTCAATTTCTTTTTATTTCAGTCAAAACAGGACTTTTTAAAGAATTTCCGCGATCGAGTTCTGCTACTTTTGACTTTCCAGAGTAGCATTTGTTGCCTGGCCATTTTTTTCTTTTTCTACACGTTAAACTAAGCAAGCTAATAACTAAAGCTTAAAAAAGATATTATTATTTTTGACACGTCTTTTGAAAGAATTAAACATAACATATCAATACAAAAAAACCGGCCAAGTGCGTGTCGGACCACGCACAATGAAGGGTTCCGTAGTTGGGATGAATTTATCCCAAAAACAAACTTAACTTTGTAGTTGAAAAATATGTTCTTCCATACGGAATGTATGGGAAAACATGTTTTTGCAACTGCAAAGTTAAGTTGGTCAATTATTACTCGTTAACCTGTAGAGCCTACTTAGCTGTGATAGTTTTCCTTTTAATTTCATTATATAAACTACTGTTGTGATTTTTTTCACACACCCAAAACCAACCATTTAGCGGCGGGGGGGGGGGGGGGACACTTTTTTTTTTTTGGGTGGGAAATCATCAAATAACTTCTCCCGCTCTGGGCGGAGCGGGAGGGCGTGTCAGACTCTTACTGACTAAAACCCACCCGTGTTCCTTCAGTTGCCGTGTTGCCAGGGGGCCACGATGTCCCTATCGGTTTTCTTCGAACCCCCGGCAGGCATTGGCCCTAGCGGACCCCGTCAATTCTGCTGACATCTCTTTGAGGCGCGCGTGGAACACAACGCGCCGTCGACCCGGGCTTGGTCCTTATCGGACGGCGAGCTACCCATTGCTCACCGTCCGCAAGCCCGCGCCTACGGTGGCCGGAAATCTTCTCGTGATTCCCGACGCCCAGGGCGTCTCCTCCTGCGGTGGTTAGGGGGGGGGGGACACACTTGACTCTAACAAAAATTTGCACTTTAAAGCTTAATATTTCGCAAACGAATCCCTGAATCCAAAAATGGTTTCCACAAACTCACAATATTTTTGAAGGACCTTTCCAATGATACCCCTCACCATGGGGTAAAAAATAAACATCACCACTTTACGTGTATGAGAGGTACCCTAAAAAAAAAATGTTTTTCATAATTTTGTTTTATCACTTTATTGGCGTAATTAATATGTATACCTATACCAAATTACAGCTTTCTAGTACTATGGATCTCGGAGCTAGACCGCGGACAGACAGACAGACAGACAGACAGACGGACATGACGAAACTATAAGGGTTCCTTGTTTACTACGGAACCCTAAAAAGATTTGATTGCCAGACTAGCTGAAACAAATCCACATACACTAGTGGTTGCATTAATTGATATTACAACCTAGAAATAAAAATGTGTACATTGTGAAAGTGTGATCTATACGTAATTAAGTATCGCTAACTTTTCATCAACAAACTAAAATATGGCATCGAAGAATTCCTCCGCATCGCTGTCGGCTAGAACAGAGACAGAGATTCCTTGTTTTCCAAACCTCTGCCCGTAATTAATTTGTTTTGGACTTCAAAGAGTGCATTTCTTTGTCGCTTTGAGGTTTTATATTTGATGTATCATCAGGCAGATGAAACTTCTTAAAAAAAGTTGTTTTAAATCTTTTTTCCAATCTATTTCATTCAAGGTTTTTGCAGTTTTTGACGTTACAAACATTGTTTTAGACTTTTCTATATCACTATGAAATCAAAATAGTAACAAAATATGTAATTTAAAGGAATCAACAGCAACTTTAACCACTACGATGGCATACAGTTCCCAATCCACGGATCATTTAACTGTTCCACTGGGTGACATTTTCCAGTCACATGAATTACCCAAACAAGTTGAATTACTATCAACCAAGTTATTATCCATTTTCCAGTCTGCTACATTTGGAAGACTGCTTTCAATTGTTAAATTTCTTTTTATTTCTGTCAAAATAGGTCTTTTGAAAGAACTTCCTCGATCCAGTTCTGCTACTTTTGACTTTCCAGAGCAGCGTTCGTTGTCTGGCCATGTTTTATTTTTCTAATTGTTAATCACTAGAATGGCATTGAAATCTTTTGCAGTTTCTCGAAGGCGTTCGATTGCGTAAACCATGAAACACTTCTGCTGAAACTAGAACACTATGGGATTAGGAATACAGCTCTTGATTTACTAAGATCATACCTGAAAGATAGAAAGATTAAAGTTCAAGTGAACGGCGTAAACTCGTTGGGGTCTGAAATGGCAATGGGTGTCCCTCAAGGTTCGATATTGGGTCCATTCCTCTTTTTAGTTTACATTAACGATTTACCCCAATTACTTCAAAATCAACCGAAGATGGTGTTTGTTGCAGATGACATATCATTGATCTTTAAAATAGGTCGACGGTCACAAAATCTTGACGTCAGTAGTGTACGAACCCTCTTATCCAGCGCATCAAGCTGCGTCCGACTGCACTTGAGAATGTCGAAGGAGTTGAATCTCTTTCAATCAATACATTACTTTCCACTCCGCTACGACTTTCATGTGCTCTGTTCTAGAGATGAGTATTGAATGCTTCATTTGCGGCGGTTTAGGTGGTTGTAACTGTATTTGTTTAGTTGTTTATCACTTTCAACCAAGTTATTATCCATTTTCCAGTCTGCTACATTTGGTAGACTGCTTTCAATTGTTCAATTTCTTTTTATTTCAGTCAAAACAGGAGTTTTTAAAGAATTTCCGCGATCCAGTTCTGCTACTTTTGACTTTCCAGAGTAGCATTCGTTGCCTGGCCATTTTTTTCTTTTTCTGCACGTTAAACTAAGCAAGCAAATAACTAAAGCTTAAATAAGATATTATTATTTTTGACACGACTTTTGAAAGAATTAAACATAACATATCATTACAAAAAAAGATTTGATTGCCAGACTAGCTGAAACAAATCCACATACACTAGCGGTTGTATTAATTGATATTACAACCTAGAAATAAAAATGTGTACATTGTGTAAGTGTGATCTATACGTAATTAAGTATCGCTAACTTTTCATCAACAAACTAAAATATGGCATCGAAGAGTTCCTCCGCATCGCTGTCGGCTAGAACAGAGACAGAGATTCCTTGTTTTCCAAACCTCTGCCCGTAATTAATTTGTTTTGGTCTTCAAAGAGTGCATTTCTTTGTCGCTTTGAGGTTTTATATTTGATGTATCATCAGGCAGATGAAACTTCTTAAAAAAAGTTCTTTTAAATCTTTTTTCCAATCTATTTCATTCAAGGTTTTTGCAGTTTTTGACGTTACAAACATTGTTTTTGACTTTTCTATATCACTATGTAATCAAAATAGTAACAAAATAAGTAATGTAAAGGAATCAACAGCAACTTTAACCACTACAATGGCATACAGTTCCCAATCCACGGATCATTTAACTGTTCCACTGGGTGACATTTTCCAGTCACATGAATTACCCAAACAAGTTGAATTACTATCAACCAAATTATTATCCATTTTCCAGTCTGCTACATTTTGAAGACTGCTTTCAATTGTTAAATTTCTTTTTATT
This sequence comes from Agrochola lychnidis, assembly GCA_963680765.1. Classification (NCBI taxonomy): domain Eukaryota; kingdom Metazoa; phylum Arthropoda; class Insecta; order Lepidoptera; family Noctuidae; genus Agrochola; species Agrochola lychnidis. The sequence continues at coordinate 15,405,763 of OY796877.1, forward strand.
TCTGTCAAAATAGGTCTTTTGAAAGAACTTCCTCGATCCAGTTCTGCTACTTTTGACTTTCCAGAGCAGCGTTCGTTGTCTGGCCATGTTTTATTTTTCTAAATGTTAATCACTAGAATGACATTGAAATTTTTTGCGGTTTCTCGAAGGCGTTCGATTGCGTAAACCATGAAACACTTCTGCTGAAACTAGAACACTATGGGATTAGGAATACAGCTCTTGATTTACTAAGATCATACCTGAAAGATAGAAAGATTAAAGTTCAAGTGAACGGCGTAAACTCGTTGGGGTCTGAAATGGCAATGGGTGTTCCTCAAGGTTCGATATTGGGCCCATTCCTCTTTTTAGTTTACATTAACGATTTACCCCAATTACTTCAAAATCAACCGAAGATGGTGTTTGTTGCAGAGGACACATCATTGATCTTTAAAATAGGTCGACGGTCACAAAATCTTGACGTCAGTAGTGTACGAACCCTCTTATCCAGCGCATCAAGCTGCGTCCGACTCCACTTGAGAATGTCGAAGGAGTTGAATCTCTTTCAATAAATTTTAAATTAACAACAAGTAGGTAATTTTTTTTCACTCCAAATAAAAAGAAATAAGTATTTTTATTCAATTTACGTTGATCACTAGAATGGCAAAAAAAAAATGCGATGACGCAAAAGACTATTGATTGCATTTTAAATTAATAATAAGTATTGTAATGTAAACGACAGAGTTTATTGTACAAAAGAATACGCAAAATATCGTTTTACATTGGCCCCTAACTAGCAAAGCCTGTGTCTTGTGTGCCAATAAATAGGATGTTTTCTATTAAATATCTCCTTAAACATTTTTATTTATTTATTTGTTGATTTGATTCTTCTTTTCTCAAGCTCCGTTCACCATTTTATTCAGATTTCTGCCCTGCGTTGAGTGTTAATCACCAGAGTCGTTAATCACTAAATAGAGAATGTATTAATAAATTAATCACTTTTAATAGAAAACACTCACTTTCAAGTCTAATAATGAATAGACAATCTAATTGCTAGAGTTACAGATATTTTAAAATGATTTTCTCTTGTTTATTTTGTGTCAAAAGTTTTAACTCTAAAGTTGTTTTTTTTAGCAACTTTTGAATACATTTTTCAACCTTTGATCTAAAATTTATACTAATTACAAGTTCCAATTTCTTTACTCGATAGTTTTACTTGTCAATGATTAGTAAGAACAAGATAGGTAATCACCCGAAACAATAACTACCACAATGACAGAAAGAGTAATGATAACTAAGAAAGTTATTTTTGACACGTCTTTTGAAAGAATTAAACATAACATTTCATCCACAAAACAAATCCACATACACTAGTGGTTGTATTCATTTATATTACAACCTGGTAATTAAAAATGTGTACATTGTGTAAGTGTGATCTATACGTAATTAAGTATCGCTAACTTTTCATCAACAAACTAAAATATGGCATCGAAGAGTTCCTCCGCATCGCTGTCGGCTAGAACAGAAACGGAGATTCCTTTGTTTCCAAACCTCTGCCCGTAATTAATTTGTTTTGGTCTTCAAAGAGTGCATTTCTTTGTCGCTTTGAGGTTTTATATTTGATGTATCATCAGGCAGATGAAACTTCTTAAAAAAAGTTGTTTTAAATCTTTTTTCCAATCTATTTCATTCAAGGTTTTTGCAGTTTTTGACGTTACAAACATTGTTTTAGACTTTTCTATATCACTATGAAATCAAAATAGTAACAAAATATGTAATTTAAAGGAATCAACAGCAACTTTAACCACTACGATGGCATACAGTTCCCAATCCACGGATCATTTAACTGTTCCACTGGGTGACATTTTCCAGTCACATGAATTACCCAAACAAGTTGAATTACTATCAACCAAGTTATTATCCATTTTCCAGTCTGCTACATTTGGAAGACTGCTTTCAATTGTTAAATTTCTTTTTATTTCTGTCAAAATAGGTCTTTTGAAAGAACTTCCTCGATCCAGTTCTGCTACTTTTGACTTTCCAGAGCAGCGTTCGTTGTCTGGCCATGTTTTATTTTTCTGAATGTTAATCACTAGAATGGCAGTCTTCTCTTTTTAATTAATTAAGTTTTACGAGGGAGACATGCCATTGTCGTCCCGTTCATTTCAGCTCTGCGCAGTCAGTAGTGTACGAACCCTCTTATCCAGCGCATCAAGCTGCGTCCGACTCCACTTGAGAATGTCGAAGGAGTTGAATCTCTTTCAATCAATACATTATTTTCCACTCCGCTACGACTTTCATGTGCTCTGTTCTAGAGATGAGTATTGAATGCTTCATTTGCGGCGGTTTAGGTGGTTGTAACTGTTTTGTTTAGTTGTTTATCACTTTCAACCAAGTTATTATCCATTTTCCAGTCTGCTACATTTGGTAGACTGCTTTCAATTGTTAAATTTCTTTTTATTTCAGTCAAAACAGGACTTTTTAAAGAATTTCCGCGATCCAGTTCTGCTACTTTTGACTTTCCAGAGTAGCATTCGTTGCCTGGCCATTTTTTTCTTTTTCTACACGTTAAACTAAGCAAGCAAATAACTAAAGCTTAAAAAAGATATTATTATTTTTGACACGTCTTTTGAAAGAATTAAACATAACATATCATTACAAAAAAAGATTTGATTGCCAGACTAGCTGAAACAAATCCACATACACTAGCGGTTGTATTAATTGATATTACAACCTAGAAATAAAAATGTGTACATTGTGAAAGTGTGATCTATACGTAATTAAGTATCGCTAACTTTTCATCAACAAACTAAAATATGGCATCGAAGAGTTCCTCCGCATCGCTGTCGGCTAGAACAGAGACAGAGATTCCTTGTTTTCCAAACCTCTGCCCGTAATTAATTTGTTTTGGACTTCAAAGAGTGCATTTCTTTGTCGCTTTGAGGTTTTATATTTGATGTATCATCAGGCAGATGAAACTTCTTAAAAAAAGTTGTTTTAAATCTTTTTTCCAATCTATTTCATTCAAGGTTTTTGCAGTTTTTGACGTTACAAACATTGTTTTAGACTTTTCTATATCACTATGAAATCAAAATAGTAACAAAATATGTAATTTAAAGGAATCAACAGCAACTTTAACCACTACGATGGCATACAGTTCCCAATCCACGGATCATTTAACTGTTCCACTGGGTGACATTTTCCAGTCACATGAATTACCCAAACAAGTTGAATTACTATCAACCAAGTTATTATCCATTTTCCAGTCTGCTACATTTGGAAGACTGCTTTCAATTGTTAAATTTCTTTTTATTTCTGTCAAAATAGGTCTTTTGAAAGAACTTCCTCGATCCAGTTCTGCTACTTTTGACTTTCCAGAGCAGCGTTCGTTGTCTGGCCATGTTTTATTTTTCTAATTGTTAATCACTAGAATGGCATTGAAATCTTTTGCGGTTTCTCGAAGGCGTTCGATTGCGTAAACCATGAAACACTTCTGCTGAAACTAGAACACTATGGGATTAGGAATACAGCTCTTGATTTACTAAGATCATACCTGAAAGATAGAAAGATTAAAGTTCAAGTGAACGGCGTAAACTCGTTGGGGTCTGAAATGGCAATGGGTGTCCCTCAAGGTTCGATATTGGGTCCATTCCTCTTTTTAGTTTACATTAACGATTTACCCCAATTACTTCAAAATCAACCGAAGATGGTGTTTGTTGCAGATGACATATCATTGATCTTTAAAATAGGTCGACGGTCACAAAATCTTGACGTCAGTAGTGTACGAACCCTCTTATCCAGCGCATCAAGCTGCGTCCGACTGCACTTGAGAATGTCGAAGGAGTTGAATCTCTTTCAATCAATACATTACTTTCCACTCCGCTACGACTTTCATGTGCTCTGTTCTAGAGATGAGTATTGAATGCTTCATTTGCGGCGGTTTAGGTGGTTGTAACTGTATTTGTTTAGTTGTTTATCACTTTCAACCAAGTTATTATCCATTTTCCAGTCTGCTACATTTGGTGGACTGCTTTCAATTGTTCAATTTCTTTTTATTTCAGTCAAAACAGGAGTTTTTAAAGAATTTCCGCGATCCAGTTCTGCTACTTTTGACTTTCCAGAGTAGCATTCGTTGCCTGGCCATTTTTTTCTTTTTCTGCACGTTAAACTAAGCAAGCAAATAACTAAAGCTTAAATAAGATATCATTATTTTTGACACGTCTTTTGAAAGAATTAAACATAACATATCATTACAAAAAAAGATTTGATTGCCAGACTAGCTGAAACAAATCCACATACACTAGCGGTTGTATTAATTGATATTACAACCTAGAAATAAAAATGTGTACATTGTGTAAGTGTGATCTATACGTAATTAAGTATCGCTAACTTTTCATCAACAAACTAAAATATGGCATCGAAGAGTTCCTCCGCATCGCTGTCGGCTAGAACAGAGACAGAGATTCCTTGTTTTCCAAACCTCTGCCCGTAATTAATTTGTTTTGGTCTTCAAAGAGTGCATTTCTTTGTCGCTTTGAGGTTTTATATTTGATGTATCATCAGGCAGATGAAACTTCTTAAAAAAAGTTCTTTTAAATCTTTTTTCCAATCTATTTCATTCAAGGTTTTTGCAGTTTTTGACGTTACAAACATTGTTTTTGACTTTTCTATATCACTATGTAATCAAAATAGTAACAAAATAAGTAATGTAAAGGAATCAACAGCAACTTTAACCACTACAATGGCATACAGTTCCCAATCCACGGATCATTTAACTGTTCCACTGGGTGACATTTTCCAGTCACATGAATTACCCAAACAAGTTGAATTACTATCAACCAAATTATTATCCATTTTCCAGTCTGCTACATTTGGAAGACTGCTTTCAATTGTTAAATTTCTTTTTATTTCTGTCAAAATAGGTCTTTTGAAAGAACTTCCTCGATCCAGTTCTGCTACTTTTGACTTTCCAGAGCAGCGTTCGTTGCCTGGCCATGTTTTATTTTTCTAAATGTTAATCACTAGAATGGCAGTCTTCTCGTTTTAATTAATTAAGTTTCATGTAAAAATTAGTGCCATTGTCTTCCCGTTCATTTCAGCTCTGCGCAGTCAGTAGTGTACGAACCCTCTTATCCAGCGCATCAAGCTGCGTCCGACTCCACTTGAGAATGTCGAAGGAGTTGAATCTCTTTCAATCAATACATTATTTTCCACTCCGCTACGACTTTCATGTGCTCTGTTCTAGAGATGAGTATTGAATGCTTCATTTGCGTCGGCTTAGGTGGTTGTAACTGTATTTGTTTAGTTGTTTATCACTTTCAACCAAGTTATTATCCATTTTCCAGTCTGCTACATTTGGTAGACTGCTTTCAATTGTTCAATTTCTTTTTATTTCAGTCAAAACAGGACTTTTTAAAGAATTTCCGCGATCCAGTTTTGCTACTTTTGACTTTCTAGAGTAGCATTCGTTGCCTGGCCATTGTTTTCTTTTTCTAAACGTTAAACTAAGCAAGCAAATAACTAAAGCTTAAAAAGATATTATTATTTTTGACACGTCTTTTGAAAGAATTAAACGTAACATATCATTACAAAAAAAATTTGATTGCCAGACTAGCTGGAACAAATCCACATACACTAGTGGTTGTATTAATTGATATTACAACCTAGAAATAAAAAATGTTTACAGACGCCAGCACATCAAGCTACCTGAAACTGGCAAATTTTCCCAATCAACTTTGAACCTTAAATTTCAGCGATAAAGTTGAAAATCTATTAAATAAATTCGACAGATTGTAGTACCTTGATGTGCTGGCGTCTGTACATTGTGTAAGTGTGATCTGTACGTAATTAAGTATCGCTAACTTTTCATCAACAAACTAAAATATGGCATAGAAGAATTTCTCCGCATCGCTGACGTCTAGAACAGAAATGGAGATTCCTTGTTTTCCAAACCTCTGCCCGTAATTAATTTGTTTTGGACTTCAAAGAGTGCATTTCTTTGTCGCTTTGAGGTTTTATATTTGATGTATCATCAGGCAGATGAAACTTCTTAAAAAAAGTTCTTTTAAATCTTTTTTCCAATCTATTTCATTCAAGGTTTTTGCAGTTTTTGACGTTACATTGTTTTTGACTTTTCTATATCACTATGAAATCAAAATAGTAACAAAATAAGTAATGTAAAGGAATCAACAGCAACTTTAACCACTACAATGGCATACAGTTCCCAATCCACGGATCATTTAACTGTTCCACTGGGTGACATTTTCTAGTCACATGAATTAGCCAAACAAGTTGAATTACTATCAACCAAGTTATTATCTATTTTCCAGTCTACTACGTTTGGAAAACTGCTTTCAGTTGTTAAATTTCTTTTTATTTCTGTCAAAATAGGTCTTTTGAAAGAACTTCCTCGATCCAGTTCTGCTACTTTTGACTTTCCAGAGCAGCGTTCGTTGCCTGGCCATGTTTTATTTTTCTAAATGTTAATCACTAGAATGGCAGTCTTCTCGTTTTAATTAATTAAGTTTCATGTAAAAATTAGTGCCATTGTCTTCCCGTTCATTTCAGCTCTGCGCAGTCAGTAGTGTACGAACCCTCTTATCCAGCGCATCAAGCTGCGTCCGACTCCACTTGAGAATGTCGAAGGAGTTGAATCTCTTTCAATCAATACATTATTTTCCACTCCGCTACGACTTTCATGTGCTCTGTTCTAGAGATGAGTATTGAATGCTTCTTTTACGTCGGTTTAGGTGGTTGTAACTATATTTGTTTAGTTGTTTATCACTTTCAACCAAGTTATTATCCATTTTCCAGTCTGCTACATTTGGTAGACTGCTTTCAATTGTTCAATTTCTTTTTATTTCAGTCAAAACAGGACTTTTTAAAGAATTTCCGCGATCGAGTTCTGCTACTTTTGACTTTCCAGAGTAGCATTTGTTGCCTGGCCATTTTTTTCTTTTTCTACACGTTAAACTAAGCAAGCTAATAACTAAAGCTTAAAAAAGATATTATTATTTTTGACACGTCTTTTGAAAGAATTAAACATAACATATCATTACAAAAAAACCGGCCAAGTGCGTGTCGGACCACGCACAATGAAGGGTTCCGTAGTTGGGATGAATTTATCCCAAAAACAAACTTAACTTTGTAGTTGAAAAATATGTTCTTCCATACGGAATGTATGGGAAAACATGTTTTTGCAACTGCAAAGTTAAGTTGGTCAATTATTACTCGTTAACCTGTAGAGCCTACTTAGCTGTGATAGTTTTCCTTTTAATTTCATTATATAAACTACTGTTGTGATTTTTTTCACACACCCAAAACCAACCATTTAGCGGCGGGGGGGGGGGGGGGGGGACACTTTTTTTTTTTTGGGTGGGAAATCATCAAATAACTTCTCCCGCTCTGAGCGGAGCGGGAGGGCGTGTCAGACTCTTACTGACTAAAACCCACCCGTGTTCCTTCAGTTGCCGTGTTGCCAGGGGGCCACGATGTCCCTATCGGTTTTCTTCGAACCCCCGGCAGGCATTGGCCCTAGCGGACCCCGTCAATTCTGCTGACATCTCTTTGAGGCGTGCGTGGAACACAACGCGCCGTCGACCCGGGCTTGGTCCTTATCGGACGGCGAGCTACCCATTGCTCACCGTCCGCAAGCCCGCGCCTACGGTGGCCGGAAATCTTCTCGTGATTCCCGACGCCCAGGGCGTCTCCTCCTGCGGTGGTTAGGGGGGGGGGGGCACACTTGACTCTAACAAAAATTTGCACTTTAAAGCTTAATATTTCGCAAACGAATCCCTGAATCCAAAAATGGTTTCCACAAACTCACAATATTTTTGAAGGACCTTTCCAATGATACCCCTCACCATGGGGTAAAAAATAAACATCACCACTTTACGTGTATGAGAGGTACCCTAAAAAAAAAATGTTTTTCATAATTTTGTTTTATCACTTTATTGGCGTAATTAATATGTATACCTATACCAAATTACAGCTTTCTAGTACTATGGATCTCGGAGCTAGACCGCGGACAGACAGACAGACAGACAGACAGACGGACATGACGAAACTATAAGGGTTCCTTGTTTACTACGGAACCCTAAAAAGATTTGATTGCCAGACTAGCTGAAACAAATCCACATACACTAGTGGTTGTATTAATTGATATTACAACCTAGAAATAAAAATGTGTACATTGTGTAAGTGTGATCTATACGTAATTAAGTATCGCTAACTTTTCATCAACAAACTAAAATATGGCATCGAAGAGTTCCTCCGCATCGCTGTCGGCTAGAACAGAGACAGAGATTCCTTTGTTTCCAAACCTCTGCCCGTAATTAATTTGTTTTGGACTTCAAAGAGTGCATTTCTTTGTCGCTTTGAGGTTTTATATTTGATGTATCATCAGGCAGATGAAACTTCTTAAAAAAAGTTGTTTTAAATCTTTTTTCCAATCTATTTCATTCCAAGTTTTTTACAGTTTTTAATTATTTCGTTTAGAACTTCGGAGAGTGCATTTCTTTGTCGCTTTAAGGTTTAATTTTTAAGCTTCATCAGGCAGGAGCTTAGGAAGTTATTAAAAGAAGCTTGTTTAATATTTTATTTTCCAATCTATTTCATCGAAGTTTCTTGTAATTTTGGACGTTAAAAACTTTTACTTTCGTTTTCAATTTTTTATTTCTGTTTGGAATCAAAATGGTAGAAAAACATTTATATTTTTACAGGCAAAACCCAATGCAATAGTGAAGCAAACTTAATAATAACAACTTATTTTCTAAAACTTATTACAAACAATGTTATCCTTGTGAATTCACTCCGTGTACAAGCAAAGATATCTAATTTCTCTGCTACAAGGTTAAGGGTGCGAATCGCCCGCGTCAGGGGCGCCTCATTTACCAAATTAGTGCGGCCACGAGGGACAGCCAGCAGCTGAGGCCGCCGACGTCGCCACATATATCTGTCGGGCACACTCAAACACACCAACTCTAATATGTTGGCGTTATGTATCTTGCCTCTAATTAATTTAAATAAATATGAGACAAGTGCGAACTCGCGCCTAACTCTCAGCTCATTGTATCCAACCATGCCTAATATAAACAAGGTTGGATACATAAGGCGGTAAAAAGGATATACTCCATAAAGCCTCAAATATAAAAATCTAACAAAATTTTTATATTTAGAGATTATATTTCTCTAGTCTCATGTGGGGCCCAGATGACTGCGTTGCATTCAAATTGGCTTCTCACAAAACAAAAAAAACAATGAAATGACATAAATCGAATTCAAATCACACAGAACTTTCAACTTGTGATTGAAAGTTCAATTCCAAGTTTCACCTTTTTAGGGTTCCGTAGTAAACAAGGAACCCTTATAGTTTCGTCATGTCCGTTTGTCTGTCTGTCCGCGGTCTAGCTCCGAGACCCTTAGTACTAGAAAGCTGTAATTTGGCATAGGTATACATATTAATTACGCCGATAAAGTGGTAAAACAAAATTATGAAAAACATTTTTTTTTAGGGTACCTCTCATACACGTAAAGTGGTGATGTTTATTTTTTTATTTTTTTACCCCATGGTGAGGGGTATCATTGGAAAGGTCCTTCAAAAATATTGTGCGTTTGTGAAAACCATTTTTGGATTCAGGGATTAGTTTGCGAAATATTAAGCTTTAAGGTGCTAATTTTTGTTAGAGTCAAGTGTCCCCCCCCTGTCGGCTAAATGGTTGGGTTTGGGTGTGTGAAAAAAATCACAACAGTAGTTTATATAACGAAATTAAAAGGAAAACTATCACAGCTAAGTAGGCTCTACAGGTTAACGAGTAATAATCGACCAACTTAACTTTGCAGTTGCAAAAACATGTTTTCCCATACATTCCGTATGGGAGAACATATTTTTCAACTACAAAGTTAAGTTTGTTTTTGGGATAAATTCAACCCAACTACGGAACCCTTCATTGTGCGTGGTCCGACACGCACTTGGCCGGTTTTTTTAATGTTTATGATTTAAAGCACTTAATTATATTTAGTACGTGGACGTTGATCACTAGAATGGCAAAAAAGTATGTGATTACACAAACGACTACTCACAAAATTTTGGTATGCAAGATACATTTCAAATTTCTTAGAGGTTTATTTTAGTGTTATCATTTCGAGGATATTAATACTTCTATTTAGTTTTGAAACTACAAGTATATAAAAAAAAAACGAAGACCTTTTGTTATTTTTATTTTTTTTTCAATTTTCGTCTCTTAGTTTCGGACATTATACACTTGAATTTATTCTTGACAACTTTTCTATTCTTCTTCGTCGTCGTGTCGATGGCACGACAGGGAATTAGATTTTGCTGTCTCAAGACTGCGCCTTTTCCACGGCGTTGTCGATGTCAGCGTAGAGGTCGCTATGGCTGCATTTTTGAGACACAGAGGGCAGGATTAAGAAAGTTTGTGCCACAGCGACACCTCCACACCCTACTTTTTTTATTGTGTAAATCAAAATGGCAGAAAAACATAAAATGGCACAAATTACCAGAAGGTTAATCGGATGTCTAATATATATGTACATATATATATATAGGTAGTTATATGCTTTATGTATCTGTGTATTCTGTTGTATATGTAAATGGTACACCACTGACTACCTGCAGTATTGTCTCTCGTTTTCCATTTAAATCCATCCAAAGGTTGTCTGTAAAAGATCGCTCTTAGCGATAAGACCGCCCATTGTGTCACCCAATGTAAAATTTCTATATTATGTCTGTAATTTTTATGGTGTACATAATAAAGAATATTCTATCTTCTATCTATCTATCTATCTATGTTTTGATATATTTTTACTTGATGATTAATAAAACAAACTCCTAATTCTCGTCAACATTAGAGTGAACGTCACTTGAATGGCAAAAAAATATCTTTCGACGGAACTTTTTTAAAGCTTAGTTGTATTTTCTTTTATTCTTTTTCCTCATTTCTTTTTCAGCACCAAAACACATTGTTGCTCTTTGCTGTCGTTGGCAGTATAGTTATTAATTTATGATTACAAAGTATAATTAAACATATTCAACCAAAAATTAAAAAAAAAACGTATTGTTTTTTAAAATAAATTATAAACCTTAACGTTAATTACTAAAATGGCATGGAATGTAATGCAAAGGAGTCGAAAAATCAAGAAGGGATTAAAAAACCGGCCAAGTGCGTGTCAGGCCACGCACATTGAAGGGTTTCGTAGTTGGAAAGAATTTATCCTAAAAACAAACTTAACTTTGTAGTTGAATTTTTTTTCTCCCATACATCGATATACGTTACGGTCAATTCTCCAACTGCAAAAGCATCTAAGTTTGTTATGGCAATTTTGTTTTTAAAATATTATTTAAATCTACAGGTTCATTGGAAGAGTCTAAAATAATGGATAAGTCTGTCCTACTTGCTAGGTTTTCGACTCGAGAAAGATTAAACTCGAGTTCGTAAGATTTAAATAATTACACATGTATGAACGCGGACGAAGCAGAAAGCGTTCTGTATTTCCTGCCTACCCCACATGGGGAACGGCGTGAGTTTGTGCAACCGTGGAGTTTCTTGCTTACACAGATACACACAGAGAGACACAGATACACGGTGAGATATACAGAGAGAGTTATATACAGGGTGTTTGGCAGAACGTTGAACATACGAAAATGGTGGATAGGTGGGGTCATCTGCTACTTACTCAGCCCTAATTTATTTGGCCCTGGCCCCTTGGATATTTTTTTTTAATGCAGGTTGAAATTAGAATTTAAGTATTTTTTACACCTTTCTGTTATAAGAATTTGCCAATATTAAAGATTTAAAAAAAAATGCCTGTTTTACCCATTTTTTTAATAAAAATTACACTTTAAAGTTAAGAAAGTTGTAAAACTAGAAGAAAGCAAAAAAAAAAAAATCAATATCCAGGGCGCCAGGGCCAATTAAATTAGGGCTGAGTAAGTAGCAGATGACCCCACCTATCCACCATTTTCGTATGTTCAACGTTCTGCCAAACACCCTGTATATTGTGAGAACACTGTAGACTTAGTGGACTGTAGATTTGTTGTCAATTTTCTATTTTGTTAAGTACCTGGTACTTGTTGAAAGACCTACACTGTCCTCTCATACCTATTAACACGGCTATTTGAAAATGTTGTAAAAGCCAATTATTTTTTTAAAGAGTAACCGTGGATATTCTTGTCGGCTCTTCTCCATAGGAAACGACCATTTGGAACCGTGCACCTAGCTTCTGACATTGCATAATGTGCCATGTAGGTTTACGTGAAAGAAAAAAAAAGGTTTTGAACTACAAAAGTATTAATATGTTTTATGGCTTAAACATTGTAAAAATGCTAGAACTAATGTGTTGTAATAGTTATTAATTAAGGTTGTAAATAGTTATTAATTAAGATTTTTGATAATTATTAATTGAGGTTGTAAATAATTATTAATTAAGGTTGTAAGTATTATGATTATAATGTTCGAATAAGTTTTGTAAATAAATAGATATGCTGTCTGTTTTGAGTTTTTTTTAATGTTTACTTTCAATATTGCCTCTACATGAAGACATTGCGCACATTATGCGACATACGACTGCGACAGCTGCGCGACTAGACGCAACGACAGGCTTTCATATATTTTGTTCAAAGACGTCGTCGTTTGACGTCGAGTTGCAGAGTCGTAACGACTGGCTAGAGTTGCGTGCTCTCGCTACTTGTCGCAGAGTCTAGACTCGCGCGTACACCAGTAGTGCTATTCTGTAACCATCTCACCGTGTTATCTTAGGTGAAGTGAGCGTGGAGTGAGCTGTCAGTTGCTAAGGATTGACACTATTGGCAGCTCACTTCATCTAAGTTATCACGGTGAGATTTTTACAGAATAGCACTACTGATGACAGTCGCATGCGACAGGTCAGCGTCTTGTCGAGCTGTCCCAGTCGCATAGTGTGCGAGGTGATGACAGCTCATCATTAAGACAACGAGCGACAAGAAGAAAGAAAGATGCTACTACCAATAGATGGCGCCACCGAGTCCTACATCGCGCAAACAGTTTTTGCACATATTGTTCTATGTTCTGCCTCGTTGGTCTAGTGGTCGCAAGCGCTACTGCTGAGCATGAGGTCCTGGGTTCGATTCCCGGGTCGGGCAAAGTGTTATTGGGTTTTTCTATCTGAAATTTCTCAGTAGCAGCTCGGAGTCTGGATTTGTGCCCGGTTGATGGCAATAGCACAAGAATAAAAAACGAGCAGAAGGCAAGCTTCCTAACAGAGTTCAAAATTCTTACCTACTTTCATAGGGCTGTCACTCGGTTATTACAGATTAAAAAATCGGGTCAGTGCGAGTCGAGATTCGGCGATGAGCACAGACGGACGGACGGATGGATGGACGGATGGACAGCTGGACAGACGGACAGACGAACGGACACGCACTGTGACTGAGGTGATCCCGTGAGTTTTCCGTTTTCCAATTACGGTACCGAACCGGTAATTATTTTAACAGTTTGTTTAAAATTAAGTAATACCTATTTAATTAATCCTACTGTGAAATAATTATACACACAATGCGTGCATCGTTGTTGAACTGAGACCCTCCCATTTTTGAAGTCGGGTAATAAAATGAGCAGTGGTGGCCCAGTGGTAACGGCCACGACTTACGAGTCTAGGGTTCGAACCCAAGCAGGCACTTTATATAAATTATTTCATTACCACTGCTCTCAAAACGGTAAAGAAAAATATCGTTAGGAAACCGGCATGTCCTAGAACCAATAATTCGAAAACATATGACATCCACCAACCCGCACTGAGCCCGCTTGGTGGATTACGGCCCATTCGCTCTCACAGAAAGAGGAGGACTATTTCCCAACAGTAGGAACATTATACCTAGGCTGATTAAGCTTATATGCTAATAAAACACGATAGTAAAGTATGTAAGTAATTATTTATACTGTCAAATAGTTATACATACATAGATGCTTGCTTTTTAGGGTTCCGTTGCCAAATGGCAAAAAACGGAACCCTTATAGATTCGTCATGTCTGTCTGTCTGTCTGTCTGTCTGTCTATCTGTCTGTCTGTCTGTCCGTCCGTATGTCACAGCCACTTTTTTCCGAAACTATAAGAGCTACGCTGTTGAAACTTGGTAAGTAGATGTATTCTGTGAACCGCATTAAGATTTTCACATAAAAATAGAAAAAAAACAAATAATTTTGGAGTTCCCTATACTTAGAACTGAAACTCAAAAAATTTTTTTTCATCAATCCCATACGTGTGGGGTATCTATGGATAGGTCTTCAAAAATAATATTGAGGTTTCTAATATCATTTTTTTCTAAACTGAATAGTTTGCGCGAGAGACACTTCCAAAGTGGTAAAATGTGTGTCCCCCCCCCTGTAACTTCTAAAATAAGAGAATGATAAAACTAAAAAAAATATATGATGTACATTACCATGTAAACTTCCACCGAAAATTGGTTTGAACGAGATCTAACAAGTAGTTTTTTTTTAATACGTCATAAATCGTAAACCGCAATTTACCTTTCATTCAATGTTACTTGCTGCTACGGAACCCTTCATGGGCGAGTACGACTCGCACTTGGCCGGTTTTTTTGATGTTGGTTACTTATTAAAATACCGTGACTTATAGACGGACGGACAGACGGACATGGCGAAACTATAAAGTTTCCTTTCTGGTTTGACTATTTCACGAACGTAAGTGGTACCTACAAACCTACTAAAACAAAAATACGAAACAAATAGGAGACAAACAATAACTCGCTAATATAGGCGGTAAACCATAAGATTAATAAATAATAATTTATATGGGAAAACTTTATGGCCATCTTTATTTAGGATACTACCTACCTCGTAACTAAATAATTCTGCAATAAGCATTAAAAATGAGTAGGTATGGGTAGATATAGATAATGACCTGACAAAATCCTTTGGATAAAAAAAATAAACCTTGCTTTTCCTACTATTATTGATACACACAGTATTTACAACAATTTGCCATTTTTACCGCGTCACTCGTACCGCTCTGGCACACGGCGCGCAGCGTACCCCTGAACGCTGGCTTCCGAATGAGCCGGCTCAAACCAGTTTGCCTCTAGCGGGCGCCGGTGCACCCCCCGCGCGCCTTGTCTGTGACACTGCACGCACACAAAGTTGTGCGTGTAGTAGTGATCTCGCGCAAAGCGTTAGTATGAAGCTTGCAGTCTGTTCCTTTTTAGGGTTCCGTTAAAAAACGGAACCCTTATAGATTCGTCATGTCTGTCTGTCTGTCTGTCCGTCCGTATGTCACAGCCACTTTTTTCCGAAACTATAAGAGCTATGCTGTTGAAACTTGGTAAGTAGATGTATTCTGTGAACCGCATTGAGATTTTTACACAAAAATAGAAAAAAAACAAATAATTTTGGAGTTCCCCATACTTAGAACTGAAACTCAAAATTTTTTTTTTCATCAATCCCATACTTGTGGGGTATCTATGGGTAGGTCTTCAAAAATGATATTGAGGTTTCTAATATCATTTTTTTCTAAACTGAATAGTTTGTGCGAACGACACTTCCAAAGTGGTAAAATGTGTGTCCCCCCCCCTGTAACTTCTAAAATAAGAGAATGACAAAACTAAAAAAAAAATATGATGTACATTACTATGTAAACTTCCACCGAAAATTGGTTTGAACGAGATCTAGCAAGTAGTTTTTTTTTAATACGTCATAAATCGTAAACTTATCGTTACTTGCTGCTACGGAACCCTTCATGGGCGAGTACGACTCGCACTTGGCCGCTTTTTTAGTCTTGTGGCAATAGGCTCGCCCCCTATTACATGGGACTTAAACATAACTGGTGAAATGTGGGTGTACCTGCTACAGGGACACCTCTGCCCAAACCTTCGGGGAAACAAGGCGTGATGTTATGTTATGTTATGTTCTTTTAGATAATGTTTTTTTATCATAGACGATAATTATTATCTAGGTTGGTAATTTTTTTGGGATATTACCTCTTTGGTCTAGTGGTCGCAAGCGCTACTGTTGAGTATGAGGTCCTGGGTTCGATTCCCAGATCGGGCCAAGTGTCATTGGGTTTTTCCATCACGAATAAATTCTTAGTAGCAACACGAAGTTAAGATTTGTGCCCGTTTGATGGCAATAGGCTCGCCTCCTATTACAAGAGATTTAAGGCGAGTGCATATCGGCGGATGGCGAGGCAGAGTATTTTAAATTTACCAACGTAAATTCGTACGTATCTAATGGTAACAAGATACAGATTTCAAAGCTCAGAGACCGACCACGGAGCATCAAAGGGGATTTCTCTCTGCGGTACTGAAGAGCGCGCTGGAAGATACCGCGGCGGGATGCAAAGGCATGCACTGAAATCTGCTACCATATTATATGATCGCGGGGAGAAGCAATTTTCCCCGTGGCATACCGCGGGATGCTCCTCGGCAAATCCTCCTCGATGCCGACCCCCGTCGACGGCCGGTGAAAGAAAGAAAGAAAAAAATATATATTGAGACTCGCACAGGAAATCACAAATTCCGCGTCACTGCTGCGACACAGCGACAGCAGTCTCCTGAGCATTGTTGCTAGTAAGACTGAAGGCCACCTGATGGGGCACCTGTGCGCAGTACATGTACTGTTGCCAGGTGTCTCCAGAAGGTGGCTTAATAGATATAGTGTTATGTAAGTGTGTTGTATTATTGTTATTGTTTGTAGTTGTAAAAGTTTGTCTTAATTAATTATACTAACATAGTTGTAAGTAATACTCACAAATTATGGGTAATGTGCCTGATTTAAAGATAAATAAATAAATAAAACATTAATAAAAAAAAATATAAAAAATGCAGAAAGTCCTGTACGAAGCCAAAAGGCTCCTATCTCAACATTTAAGAAAAAAATAAATAACGCAGCGCTGGTATTCTGATAGGGCCCGCAGTGATGTCACGGATAGATATAATACATTTATACGGTGTGGGCTGGCCTTTAACACTTTCGAATCCACCCACTTTTCATAGAGCTTATATGACATGCCGCAAATGAACCCTCCGGCACCAGCATTACGTTTGCGCTAAAAGTTCACCATCGCGGGCGGTCAACGGCATTAGGTTTGAAACCGTGTTGTAAAACAAAGTAAATAGTGTTTTCAGGGGGTCTTTTCGCTATACGTAGTATCTCTGGGGGTATTTTCATGTACTAGTAAGGTCCGTGAAATTAAAAAAAAAAATATAAAATTAAGAAAAGTATAATAACTAGCTCTGATCCCGAGATAGGGGTGTCCCATTCTTTTTTGTAAATTTTGTAACCCTGAAAATGGTTTTATAACCCTAAAATACTGGCCTCCTAACACAATTTATTTTTATAACAATGCTTGGATTTTAAAACCAACGGATATACCTACTAATAAATCTTGTTAAAAATATACAACAGACTTTATTTTCACAGTTTATAATGCTTTATTCGCGCTAAGAAAAACTACATTTAAAATGAGCCCTCCGCGAGGACTTCCGGCATCCCATATGCAACTAGGTGAGCCTTCCAGTAGGGCTGCCGGCATCGAACGTGTTAAGTAGTGTGTTAATAGGGGAAAAGAAGCGATACCTTATATGTAAATAAAACAATTAATAAAAATAAGTACTTAATTTATTTAAAAAAATACAATACAAAATATCATTTCTCTTATTCTAAACTTATATAATAATCTCCTCAACGTTCAGTCCACACTTACGACCAAACGTTATAAATTCGTGCAGTGTGCGCTTGTACTTAAAATGTATAAAAACCAACGAAGAATCTGTTAGTTTGCTCCTTCATTACTCAAAAACAGCTGAACTGAGTTTGAAGACACTTTTTAGATAAATCTACTGTTGGTTGACCAAACAAATGAACAAAAATCAATCAGATAGAATATAATATAATCAAAATGGCGTCCTTTAGACAAAATCATTTATTTAGACCCAAAAATAATGTAGCATATTTTATATCCATCACTATCGCCATAGATTTTTTTATAGCGTACTTTGCCACTACCTCACCTGATGGTAAGCGATGATGTAGTCGAAGATGGTGCACGGTTGCCTAGAAGTAACGTATTTTAGGCTCCCGCAGACATTGTCGTGTCGCATTGTGACTCTGTTTAAAAAAAAATTGTTCTACGGATATATTTATCGCAGAATCGCGTCGCACTGTCGCGTCGGGCCTGTCTGCCTTTCCTCGTAGCTTGTAAGTTAGTGTCCGGGTCTGTGTTTTTACGTATTAAAGAATATTTTTGTATATTTTCTAACAAATAGATGGTTTGTTCGGTGCGACGCGGCATACTACCGATTTGAGGTCCGTGAACGCTTCATCTTGGATTGCTTGGTCGAATTTCTGGAAAAGTAACAATAAATTAGAGGAAATCGGATACGTAATGATAATGGTGCCGATTCCCTTATTCACAAACTAAATTAAATCTTTTTAAACTGCATCTTTTTCTTTCTATTTCATTAAGAAAAGGACAGAAGATAAATTTTAGTTTAGTCCTGTCAAATTAATCAGCGCCTGTCACTACTCCATACAAGTTTAGACGTGGTTAAAAACTTGCCGACTAAAATTACGTAAATTTACGTCAAGCGCTGATTAATTTGACAGGACTAAACTAAAATTTATTTTCTGTCCTTTTCTTAATGAAATAGAAAGAAAAAGATGTACTGAACTTAAATTTAGTTTAGTTTGTGAACAAGGAAATCGGCACCAATGACTGATTATTATTTGACTAACATTATGGGACTAAATAGTGGCATGTTAAGGTGCACTAATATAGAGGGTAATTTTACTGCTTAATATGACTTTTCCAATAGAGCCCCAAATAAATAATTTTGCCATAATTCACAAGCTGTTCGGATTGGTGATCGCAGTACCTCTTGATGAAATCATCTAACCGCTTTTTACGACTCCTAAGTAGATGTGCGAAGCAGCCCTGGATCTAGATTTTTTTTTTGAGGCGGGGCAAAAATTGCCGTCTACCGCCCCCCGCCTAACTTTTATGGGGATGCGCTAAGTTAGCCTCCGCGAAATTTAAATTTTCTCAAAATGAAAATTTTGGTAGCAACATATTGATCAAATTGTATCGATCGATAATGCGCCACTTCAACAGTGGCGCCAAAACTGTTGTAAAAAGAAAGATTACAAATGTGCTGTGCGTCTCATTTATTGCGAAGTTGCTGTGTGCACTTGTCTGCTACGCTTGAAGTTGGCGCCCGGGGCATGGGCCCCAGATTGCCCCCCTCTAGATCCGGAGCTGGTGCGAGGTACCACTCGGAATATTTGTATTGAAATATTGACTCTTTATTAGCACAACTCAACAAACAAACTTTCCTTAGAAAACTTTTCTAGCTGTCGTCAGTTTTGGGCAAAAATCAAGGCTTCCAGAGTCTTGTAGGTTTGTGGGAGGCCTAAAGTACACCCATATTTCGCCTGTTACGTTTAATTCCCACGTTATAGGGGCGAGCCTATTGCCATCAACCGGGCACAGATCCTAACTCCGGGCTGCTACTAAGAAATGTATGATTGAAAAACCCAATAACACTTTGCCCGACCTGGGAGTCGAACCCAGAACCTCACACTCAGTAGTAGCGCTTGCAACCACTAGAGGATGTTGATCTGATTGGCTCTTTTATATGGCTGGGAATACACGTCAGATTTTGTTTCCGATTATCTGATCGTCGTATTTACTCGATACACATCCGATTTTTGCGTCAGACTTTTTCTGAACTCGGTCGTTCCCGAGCTATCATAACCGAGTGCTTGCGTACGGAGCACAAAGAAAAGATGGACGACTAATCTTTTTATGTCTGTCGTGGTACTCTTCACTGCCTTTCCCACACCACAGGCAAACACGTTTTTCAACGGCTACAATAAGCCGTTCAATATCGTAGTGTTCGCCTATTGTCCGAAACACTACGATGCGTCCGTTCAGTGTCAATGCTAGAATCAACTCGGAAAAAAAAAAAAAAAAAAAAGAAAGCATATTATAAGATTAAAGACTACGTTCAAGACAAGGAAGTCTGGCAATAATTCCTTCTGCACATGTGGCTTCCCTGGTACCTCATTAACGGGATAACAATGTAAATGTCTATTAACTGCTCCCAAATTACGATTATTATTTTATTTTACTTTTTTTTTACCTACTTCATTGACATAATCTTTTCAGTATTTGACATAATATACCTACAATTTTCTATGTTTTTTTTTTTTTTTAATCAAATTAGATTTGTTACAGCTGACTACAGCTGTATCATGCCACTAGGCAATCATGTCATTTGGTTTAAATAGGTCCTTATTTTTATTATTTTGTTTATCTTTTATATAGATTCTTTTCTTTTAGATTTTGTGAATGTGAGAACGTTGTAGGCTGTAGACTTGTGGACCATTTTCTATTTTACTAAGTACCTGATACTTGTTGATAGGCCTACACTGTCCTCCCATACCTATTAACACTGTAATTTGAAAACATTGTAGAAACAATTTATTTTGAAAAGAGTAACCGTGGAGTTTCTTGCCGGCTCTTCTCCATAGGAAGCGACCAATTGGAACCGTGCACCTAGCTTCTGACGTTTCATAAGTGCCCTTGTAGGTTTATGTGAAATAAAATATTTTGATTTTGATTTTTTGAACTGGCAAGTCGGAGGGAGGAATCAGACGTCTATTTTGACTCCGTCCAGAAGTATGCAGACTGCGCCTTCAGACAATCGAACTGACAGTAAAATCGTAAACGCCTCGCGCCAGTTTCCGACTCGGACGTTCGATCCGCTATCGAATCGGATGTGTATTGAATGTTCAAACAAAATAATGACTCCAACGCCTTTTGATAGCCGGATCAGACTAACTATCGGATCCGACTATCTGATAAAAAAATCCGACGTGTATTCCCAGCCTAAAGCACATTAAAAAGCAAGTGACTTTTGTAGGTACAATACAATGCAATACAGTTCATCTTTTTTTTTAAGGTAGGGCATCCTGTATTTGACCTCTGAGATCATGACTACTTAACCGGGCTTTCCTGTGGGTGCCTTAAGCTACTACACTTAAAACCTCCAGCCAGGGGTTATTCAACTATGCTAATTAAAACTAGGTGAACGCTCGCTAAGGACACCCCCTGTGGGGTACGAACCTCAGCTTAGGGCGTCAACAGGAGGGAGGACATCAAGGATGGGATGGGCTGGATACAGTTCTTCTAGGTAATATTTACATCCCTTCCGGATTCTCTGAAGAATATTATAAGTCGTAGTAATTCAACATATTACATACCTCATTAACAATAATGGTAGGCACAAAGGCCAGTGGTCGCTGGACGGTAGCGCTCTTGTCTCCGTAGGTGGCCAGCAGACTGTCTCCCTGGTCGGAGGAGGCGCATCTCTTCAGCTTATCAGATTCTGACGCCTTGTTCACTTGGGCGAGGCACTGGAAGAGGAAACAATTATGAAGAATTACGTTAGTTTGTACGAGTCATGTATGTACCCTTCGAATTTTCTATAGGCTGCTTAGGGTACAATTCTCTTGAGGTTAGAAGAAAAAAAGACCAAATCATTAATATGTGTAAGATCCTTCACGGAAAAACCGATGCTCCTGAACTGCATTATGAACTGTCCCATCTTTTTGCTCCGATAAACTATAACCGTGGAAGGAGGCATAGATTGTTCGCCGTGCCTCGGAGTCGAACCGTCGCTCGAGCCCAGTCTCCCGTCCCTCGCACACTCACTGCGCTCAACGCTCTCTTGGACGCTAAGCCTGACTGCGATGTGTTCGCGGATGAATGGAAGAAGATCTTGTCAGTATGTCTGGAGTATTGTGAGATGAGCGTATGACTGTCGAGTAGTTGTATACTTTTGTTTACTGCACCTTAATAATCTTTTGTCTTTAACTAATGTAATTGGCCTTGGCCGTTTTGTGTTAAATAATAGTACATTACTGCCGCGGTCTATAATGACTACTTTGCTGGTCGCGCTGATGATGGCCGACAGCGCAGCGAAGCGCAGCTCCAGGCCGACACAGCGCGTGCAGCACTTGATGGACGAGCTGAGATAAAGGCCGAGGCCTTTATAGCGAGGACAGCAAGGTCTGCAATGATGGCCAAGCTGGAAGGCCTAGAGCGTAGCTAGGCTAGCTCGAGGCAATCATAGCGTGACCAGCGAAGCAGTCATAATGGGCCAAGGCTTGTATAGTGCTTTACTCAAAAATGCAAGTACCTAATCTAAATAAAACCAGCAAGTAAAGATTTAGATTTCCTACTGATTTTCCACTGCACAAATTTTTCATATGCAAACTTATATTTTTCCTTTGAGTTTCGCGGTATTAAATTTTCAACCACTAATTTAGCTTCATCTTTAATGTCTGGCGGTGTTAAACACATTGAATCGGAAGAATTTTCGCTTTGAGAGCTCATTTTTAGCAAAAAAGTCACTAAATAAAAATAAAAAATTTTCGCTGAACCGCGCTTTTGTTACTTCTTTGTATTTTTTTTTTTTAACAATGGTAGTTGGAACTATACAGCCAAATATGGAATAAAATCTTTTTGTACCTATCTCTATAAATACAAACAGCTGTGTTTTAAATAAAATCTTTTTGCATTTGCTTTTTTAAAACGTTGAAACGTCAAAATAGCGGCCGGCAATGTTTTGCGGCCTGTTAGAGCGACCAGCAAAACTTTGCCGGCCGCTCCTTGAAACAGAACGGCAAGGTCGACTTTGCTCAAACAAGGTTGTCAAAATAATGACCACATTACATGCATTTTTGAGTAAATAAATAAATGGCTCGCGCGCATTTCATACATCAGCACTTTTCCGTTTCCTTGCACAAATTATAATACAACGCGACAGTACACAGTCAGCGTTCATAGTAAGCTGTACTCATTCAAACAATATTTATATAGCATTAGTTACGTGGTAGTTAAATATATTCAATAAACCATCATCTTCGGCTATCCGTGACTTTACATTCAAGCTATTACCCAAGGTGTGTGCGACCCATTCGACAGCGCATATAAAATTAATTTTGAGGAATAAAAAAATAAAAATAATAAAAAATAAATAAAGATGAGAAGATGATGATGCGATATAAATAATAATAATGTGCCGGTAGAGTTTACTTTGCCGGAACGGGTCTGGGATGAGGAGCCAGAGCCAGAGAGATACAAAAACCCGCAGGGCAGCATGTGGCGAGCTGTTGGGCAGTAGCGACCCCACGGACCCTATCTCCCGGGAGAAGTCTTGTTCCTCACCTCTGGCTTGCCTTTATTGGCCGGCTGGAGTGAACACTGACGAGGAACGGAGCTCCCACCTCATTCTTGCCTTAATTGGCCGGCTTGAGTGGAGATTCGCAAGAGCAAACGTGCTCAGAGGAAGGAAGTATTCCAGTAAGATGCTGGTAGGGATCTTGACCGTACTTCCGGGATTGTCCTGATAGCCGTGGAATAAATACCTCTCCACTCCTCACAAGCACCTCAGGACATGTTGCCCCCTTGTCGCTACGACACTTTACTTTGTGCTAGCGACCGTTTTCGGGGGCCCATTATTGAGTGTGCAAGTCACCCCCTGCCATTTTGTCCGTTTACATTTAAACCTTGATCAGGCAGGGGCCATAGTCCTTCCATAGTTCCAGGTGACCAGTCCACTTTAGCCACCCAAACCCATAGTCCAATATCTTTGTTTCCATATCCTCCAATAGTCCTACACCAACCGAGGGTTGTCCTTGGGTGCCCTTGCATAGTACGAACAGGGATAATCGTCGGTTGGTACCTCAACAATTAAAAATGTCTAAGGGGCCTCTGTGAGTTGGCTTCGGCCCCTCGTACGCCTTCCAAAGGTCCAGGACCCCAGGGTCCCGAGATTTGTCAAAGACATTTAAAAAGAATAATAATAATAATTTTGAGGTAATAAAGCAATATTTGCGAAATTCAATCGTGTTGGTTGCAGTTTTCCTTTGCTGTATTGAAGTATGGATGCCGGTGTCATTACAGATATCATCTGCCTCGCCTTTCCCCAACTATGTTGGGGTCGGCTTCAAGTCCAACCGGATGCAGCTGAATACCAGTATTTTACATGGAACGAATCGAACTGACACCATAATAATTATAACATTTATTTCATTTAAACTTTTTACCCGCTAAGACGAAAAGAGGTATGCTTGTGTAACCTTTGGTTTTCCCTAGATATCATCGAGTATGGTGACGTGTGACTTAAACGTAACTAAAAAGAGAAAAACAAGCATTGATCTTTGTTTTTGCAAGGTATCGCAGGCGGCACAAACACAAGTTACACCATATTTCAGGTTCTTGGTTTGTCCCCGCCTGCAATACCTTACAAAAAACAAAGTTTAATGCTTGTTTTTCTCTTTTCAGTTTAAGTGTTTTTGTATTCGGGTTTTTTGTTTTTAAAATAATTTGTTTTGTTTCAACCTTGTTAGGTTTAAGTACATATATTTATAATTATATGTTTTTAATTGACTCATTGCTAGCTTTTATTTGAGGGGGCTTGTGGCTAAGTAACAACAGCTGCACGGGTCGATCGATCAGGTTAAGCTACGCTTGCTGCGGTTGGTCTGTGGATGGGCGACCATTTTTACATACCAAGACCCCTCCGTGCCTCGAAAAGCACGTTAAGCCGTTGGTCCCGGCTGTCATTTGTAGATCTTTGACAGTCGTTACGGGTAGTTAGAAGCCCAAAAAGTCTGACAACCAATCTTACCAAGGGGTATCGTATTACCTAGTAACTAGGTTGTGGAGGTCTACCTGACCTCCACAACCATTCGCTCCATGTAAAATACTGGTATTCAGCTGCATTCGGTTAGACTGGAAGCCGACCCCAACATAGTTGGGAAAAGGCTAGGCAGATGATGATGCTAGCTTTTATTTGATACCAATATTGTTGTAATTTTTTTTTTAAACCTTCCCCTCCCTTTTTGTATTTGCGGATGCAATATACAATAAAAAAATATTTAGACTATGTCACTACCACAATTAAGACGAATCTAACGACACCTCATATGTTAAAATCCTTCAAGTCGTTTAGGCTACAGAGCGTGCTAAAGAAATGGACATACCTTGAAAAACATTACCCTCCTTCTGGGGCAGTCGGGTAATGAAACAACAACAAAAATAACAACGGTGAAACTTGACAAACGAACGAACATCGGTGACCGATCTGACCGTTCTTAAAAAACAAAATCCCATCAAAAACAAAACGTAAAAAAATGCAAGTCTCGCATCGCAATTCTTCTACCGCAAAAAGATGTGAGATCTAATGAACCAAGTCTGGTAATTTACCTACTATTCAGTGGTGCCGATTCCCTTGTTCACAAACTAAACTAAATTTAAGTTCAGTGCATCTTTTTCTTTCTATTTCATTAAGAAAAGGACAGAAGATAAATTTTAGTTTAGTCCTGTCAAATTAATCAGCGCCTGTCACTCTCCATACAAGTTTAGACGTGATTAAAAACTTGCCGAATAAAATTACGTAAATTTACGTCAAGCGCTTATTAATTCTGTTTCTGTTTAATATTTCTAAAAGCTTATGAGTTATTTTATCGGATTAACTAACATTTTATTAAAATAGGTCGACTATGCAAAAAAAAAAAAATCGGAGATAAAAACATTTATTTCTAAAATAAAACATAATTGTAAGTTAAAATCATAGGGGATTAAAAAAAAACAGAAAAATGAAAAAAAAAGTCAATTTCTAAAAAGGGAGGTCTCCCTTTTAAAGTAATTTTTTTGATAATTTTTCATGAATATTTAGAAAAATGCGGGCGGGCACATGCTTATGGCCCATGGGTGACATTGTAAACCAACTATTCTATGTTATGGTCAGCTTTTGCTGTAACTGTGCTCTATTACCTAAAAGAATGCAGCCAACTAGTCTAAGGAATGCCGGTGAAAACATGGGACTGTTCAAGTCCCAGGTTGAAGTTCTAGGCGGCGGTAAACACTTTCCATCTAGCTAAGTACGCTCTTTTATTACTTTTACCACTAGCTTACCGTGTCGAGCGACTTGTCAGGGTTGGGCTGGTTCATGAGGCAGATGATCAGCTCCATCTTCTCCGTGTCTTGGAGACTGCGGTCCTTCAGGATGCAAGCCTGGATCTGGAACAAGAAGAAAATACTTTAGTACACATTTAAAAAGAAGAACTAATACAGTGTGAGTCTTCATAAGTACACATATCGAAATGAGGGAATCTATGCTCAATTTTATCGACGGAAAAAATGGTAATTTTTTTTAAAAATATTTTTGTTTCAAAAAAAAATTTTTTTTATTTTCTTGGGCATCTTATATACAAATTTTACAATTATTGTAAAAATTGATGAAAAAAGTACAGATTTTTGATTAAAAAACATGTTTATTTTCAGTTGAGGGTAGTTTTTTTTCACAATTTTAATTTTATGTGGACGCCTACTTACTTTCAATCATTATGGAGTTTGTTTTATCGCGATAGCTGATTCAGTTTAAAAGTTACACAGTATTGTTACATTTTTTTTTAAATTCCATAAAAAGTATAAAAAATATTTAGACTTTTTTAAATATTTTTTCTGTCGTTAAAATTAAGCATAGATTCCCTTATTTCGATATGTGCACATTATGAAGAATCACACTGTATAGCACAGGATCGGTTGAAGTCGGGATGTTAGAGGGAGGCCTATGTCCAACAGTGGATGTCTTTCGGCTGAAATGATGATGATGATGAACACATAAAAGCGATAAAAGTTAAATAGGTGCTGCAGTATGATGTCCCTTATTTCTTTATATAAGAAACTTTTTATGACTTAGAAAGATCTTAAATACTGATTTCTAAAGGAGTCTTTAATAGCAGGTATAATGGATGGTTTTTTCCGGCCAGGTGCAGTGACAATCTCAGCTGCGGCAGGCAGCAGATAGCTGGATGAGAGTATTAGGGTAGCCAAGAATCGAGTTCCCTAAATGGCGTCCATCGTGCACTCAAATAGGAGAGGATTTTTCCAGGAGTGGACTACTATAGACAAACATTGAACGTGTGAGATGGTTCTTATAAACTACAACGCGACAAGGTTATTATGGCGCGCCGCGCGTGGCAAAAGTTGGAATTAAACCCGCCATTTTGTTTTGTCAATACAATTTCTGTGACTATTTCACAAATGTTTACCAACAACGCCTCCCAGTTAATATCATTCTGTACCCTAATTGTATACAATACAATCTGTTTCGATTTGAAACAGATTACTAATCCATTGCTTCATAAGTTGGAAAAAAAATCTGCTCAACAATGTAAATAACGCAATGAATGTTGTTGAACTGTCAAAATGAAACAAATTAAGCAAAATTGTTTACGAAAATAAGTTACGCAATTAGGGTACAGGAGCCAAAAGATTTTTCTAGCACTCTAAAAGGCTTGATAGTCCTGTAGCTATTACTTACACATGTTTTTATAACTACAATCCAGTTAGCCGAGCCTAAGGCCATACGCAGCTGTGGTACATGGCCCTAATAAGGTTACATAACCGCTAGCCCTCGCGTGTGTTGATTCATTGGGCTGCAATGTAGCCAGTTAAGATAAAATCACGGACGGAGGAGATAATTGTAAGTAAGTACCTACTGATATAGCAAATAATGGCGATTACATGAGTTATGAAGTATGAAGATAAGTAGGTACTACGTGTCTAGCTTTTAAGACGCAGATATATGACAGTGACCTTGAATGATTAGCTTGCGTGTTCTGTACTGAGCTCAAGCAACGCGTCGTACGTCCAGCTAGTAATAGGACTCACCCATCAAGGAGCGCTGTCCCAAATTAGATGCATTATTAATTTATTACACGTAAAAGAAAAAGTATTTTAATAAAACACGTACACTAAAAGATTAATAATTTAATTGTCTTTAAAATGGTGAAGTTTTCAGAAAAATACGCTTAATAGATTTTGCGTCATTCTCAGTTTTTTTTCCACGTTAGACATAACTTTACGAATTAATTTCACTATGTAATATAAACATAATCAAAAATATGCCTATATTAAAATATTAAGAAAATGCTCTAATTTAACATATATTTTTTCTAAATCACTAACACTACTCGTTTAGATGTTATCTTCAGTATAAAATCATTAAAAGTCGATTATCGTCCCATTAATAAAGACTAGCCGTGGCCGTGATGCCTACCTACTGTAAAAAAAAATTATAACCTTAATTTTAACAAAAATTCTGTTACATTTTGTATTTTATATTTATCTATGGCCGGGATCTCTTTACCTATTTTATTTTTATCACCTATGTTTAACAAATAAAAACGTTGACTTTGACTTTGACCTTAACTAAAGAACTTCTTGATATCTGATAAGAAAAAAAAACTCTTGTAAATCGGACAAGCGGTTTTCGTGTTATAAACGCACTAATGGACAGACAGGCATACAGATGTTGTGATTTAAATAGGTATACAGGGACCTGCCAGCCTGTAGGTGCGAAAACTGTTACCATGGATTCAGTACGTGCTTCTGAATCCCCCTGTGTTGAAATTATTCGTCAAAATGGATGGAACAGCTGTTTTTAGGGTTCCGTAGTAAACAAGGAACCCTTATAGTTTCGTCATGTCCGTCTGTCTGTCTGTCCGCGGTCTAGCTCCGAGACCCTTAGTACTAGAAAGCTGTAATTTGGCATAGGTATGCATATTAATTACGCTGACAAAGTGGTTCTTGCAAATAAACAATTTGAATTTGAATTTGAATTTAAAAAGTGAAAAAAAAAACACGTAAAGTGGTGATGTTATTTTTTTTTTAACCCATCGTGTGGGTTATCATTGAAAAGGTCCTTCAAAAACAATGTGAGTTTGTGTAAACCATTTTTGGATTCAGAGATCCGTTTGCGAAATATTAAGCTTTAAAGTGCTAATTTTTGTTAGAGATTTTTGATTTGTGTTCCCGCCCCCCTGCCGGCTAAATGGTTGGTTTTGGGTGTGTGAAAAAAATCACAACAGTAGTTTATATAACGAAATTAAAAGGAAAACTATCACAGCTAAGTTGGCTTTACAAGTTAACGAGTAATAATCGACCAACTTAACTTTGCAGTTGCAAAAACATGTTTTCCCATACATCCCGTATGGGAGAACATATTTTTCAACTACAAAGTTAAGTTTGTTTTTGGGATAAATTGATCCCAACTACGGAACCCTTCATTGTGCGTGGTCCGACACGCACTTGGCCGGCTTTTTTAAACCGACGAAAATTTTCAACGCAGGGGGTTCAGAATCATGTACTGAATCCATGGTAACAGTTTTCGCGTCGATGTCCCTGCCACCCTGTATTAATAAAGTACAGACTTGCTACCCCATAACTTGATTATTTTTAATCATGGAAAATCCCAAGTCTGTCCGACCGCGGGGATCGAAGCCAAGACGTCAGGTCTTCAGCAGATCAGCAGGTTTTGTGCTTGCGACCACTTAGTATCAACGAGGATGTCAGACGTTTAGATATGTAGATTACATACCTTGTTGCCGTAGCATTCATCAGGTCCGTGGTGGCATGTGAACTGCCACTTGCCGTTCACTTTGTCGTGCTGGAAATAGAAAAAAAAAATACAAATTAAGTTTAAGAGCGTTTATTCTGAAAGTGGGCAACGTCGCACATAGATGTCAAATATTTCGCGGTTTTGATTAATTTGGCGATATTACTGTATGGAAATAAGAAATGTGGCTAACTAGTGAACTAAAATATTAATAATGAATTGCAATTATAACATTGAATTTGATGTTGTAACCGTTTCAGGTGTAAAAAAGGCATTTGGAAAGTTTCCAAATACTTTTTTTACATCTAAAACTAAATATTCGGTGTTATAATCGATATTCTAGTTCACTAGTTAACCATATTTCTATTTCCATACAGTAATATTGCCAAATTAATCAAAACAGCGAAATATTTGACAGCTATTTGCGACGTTGCCCACTTCCAGGAAACGCTATAAGATATCAGTAATGTCGGTACCTATCGCTTGCCGTGCCTACCGCTTGACAAGCAAGAGGCATGATAGACACCCCGAGTACTAGCCAAAATGCGCTGGAATTACCTTTAATATATTTTTCTCTCAATCAAATACTTTATCATTTATAACTTCAAATTACAGCTTTAAATAGCTTTATGTAGCGGGCACGCCCTTTACCCTGTTTACGTTTAGTTTTTATTTTTTATTTCTGCTTGAGTATAGTTCTCGATGTCTCGATGTTTTTGGTTAGTATTATGGCGTGTGCTAGCTGACATACGGCCAATAATTTATCATTTAAATTATGTTTTGTGTTACGACAGCTGTGCTGCTGGGGAGTTCGTTGCGCCACTTCTTCTTCCCAGCTAAAGGCACTAGGAAGTGGTGAAGGGCGGGCGTTTTGGGGGACTGTCTTATGTAATTTTGACGTTCGAAAAGTGCTGATTCTCAGCCTAGTTTGAATAAATGACTTTTGAATTTTGAATCATTTTCGTCTTTAAGCCTTGCTAAACATATTACGCAAATAGGTTACTATTCAATTTAAATCTACTACTTATACAGGAAATAGTAATCCGAAATCGAATCAATAACACGTTCTTAAAAGACCAAAAACTGGTAATTATAGGTACTCAAGGTTAAAATATTGAAAACGTAATCGAATTATTTTGGTAGGTACTTAAATATGTAGTACCTACTTTCTAAAGTGAACTTTATGGTGATGCATTGAACTAGGTATTATTTGAGGTCTACACCTCTTTTTTCAACTACTTTCCAACTTCTTGTAGCGGTTACACCGCCACATACGAACTATGCATCATAGACATGACGTCACACAAATCCTGCATCACGCAGTTAGAGTTTACCGAGCGATCGACATACATACAAGATTTCAACTTCAAACCGATGGGCAGTTGCCCGCCAGACACAACACCCGTCTGGGCGGAGGATCCTCCCTTTTCTATGGTGGATGAGTGAACTTTACACCCTGTTCCTCATACCCCTAAATACCTACTCTTCTTTCAACTACTAACTATTTTTTCAACTATTACGTAACTACTCTCCAAATGAGCTACGTACCGTGCTCTTTCCGTAGGGCACCATCTTGACCTTGACGACTCCTCGGAAGTCCCTCCACACGGGCGCCAGCTGTGCGGTGATGAAACGCTTGCTGTCCGGACAGAGCGACTCGTAGTATACTGCGATCTTCACCTGGGGAGAGACGGATTACATTGGTAATTTTAGACTCAAATCTAGACTTCCTCATGCCCAATGGACCAATGAGACTATTTCAATTTATGTTCATGAAACTTTACATAAGTTTATCTTGGACATTATTGACATCGGTGGAGGAAAACATCGTGAGGAAATCTGAAATTGCCAATTCGTCTTGAGCAAACTTTGAAATCAATGATCGTTTCATGTTGCAGTGGGACAAATCACTGGCTGTTATTTTTTTCTCCTACTTGCCAGTGAGCAAAGTTTTAGGAACCTGTAGAATTGATAGAAATACGAACACTCTATACACTTTCTCAGACATAGTGCTTAAATGGTACTATACCTTATGGTCATCTCCTTTCTTGCCCTTCGCAAGCACTCCATAGAACAGCGCCACCAAACACAACACTGCTACAGTCTTCATTTTGTTCTGAAACAAACAAAACACTATCTTAAGTCTTATGTTTTAACTGACATTGTGTGTGGATCAAGGAGTCTACCCGGATTTAATTAAATATAGTAAGGTAATACCACTTTTCAAATCCGGAGTCTGTAAAGACAACAATAATTATAGACCCGTATCCGTGTTCCCGGTTTTCAACAAGGTGTTTGAAAAAGTAATGTTTAATCAAATGCTCAATTATTTTAAGACATATAAAATCCTTCTCGATCAACACAGTATGGGTTCACCAAAGGACGTTGTACGACCAACGCGACGCGACGCCGGTGTAACCATATTAAGACACATTTTTAACACGTGGGAAGAGGCCCTAGACGCCATAGGAATCTTTTGTGACCTCTCCAAGGCATTTGATTGCATCGATCACGAAACCTTACTCTTGAAACTTGAGTATTACGGACTTGGAAAACGTGCGCTCATTTTTAGTAAAATCTTATCTAATACCTTTAAACGAGCAATTCTTCTATATATGTATATAAATATATAATCTGAATCTCGGAAACGGCTCCAACGATTTTCATGAAATTTAGTATGCAGGGGGTTTCGGGGGCGATAAATCGATCTAGCTAGGTTTCATTTTTAGAAAAATACCAAAAAAAAAACCGAAAGAAGCGGTCATCCAAATATTTTACATTATAGACAACAGCAAGATCAAATAAATGGTATCAATTCACTAGGATTAAAAGTAAAAATGGGTGTTCCACAAGGCTCGATATTGGGTCCTTTCCTCTTTTGACTGTATATTATGATCTACTGAATAAATAAAAAAACCAACCACAAATGATGTTATTTGCTGAAGATCTTCCTTAATTTTTAAGGTAGATACTCGTAGACGTGCTACAAATTTTGACGACGTAAATAACGTCATACTACAGGTCCAAAACCGTAACGACTATCAAAGAAATAGCCGGGCCGTGCCGACCGCGGCAAGTGTAGCTGAGCCTTCGATCGAGCCATGCGGATCATTTAGTTACGAGCCCCACGATATATCGTTTATTAAAAGCCTGAAAATCTCCTGAAAATCTCTGATCGGTTATTGAAACCCCTCTCAAGGCTCTGAAGATTGCTGAGCGATTCTTATGTCGGTCGGAAAGTGCTACTCTGCCGTGTCTAGGTATCCAAAACACTATCTCAGAAATACCTATTTCGTGAAAAGGGCTTTTAAAACTTTTTAAACCTTACATATAATTAAAATACAGTGTTTTGTATGTGCTCATATCTCCTACATACTATAAAATAAAATAAATATTAATATAGGGATATGTAACTGCCTCGAAATAATCGAATGAGCGCTATTTAGGCAAAACACTGTAACTCGAGTTATTCATCTAGTCAATCCAATACAGTGTATTGGATTGACACGATAGAACTGTGCTTTCTCATTACGATTTTTTCTGTATCAGCCCCAGAGTCTGGATTAACATAACATAACTTCACGTTATTCCTCGAAGGGTTAGGGTTAGTCTGGATTTGTGCCTAATTTATGTGGGACTTAAACAATAACTTGAAATGTAGTTTTGTTATACAATTCTGCCAACCCCTTCGAGGATTACAAAGCGTGATTTAAAGATATTACAACCGCTACCTACACTCGAGCACAGTTTTATTAAACAGTTTTCTCAAACATATCGCAGTTTTTAGCGACGTAAAAACGTGAGTATTTCACAAACAATATACATAGATTAAGGTACACACACGGGACGTGTTACGTGAAGCATTTCTTGTAATCGTAACAATGCGGTGTGTTGTGGGAAACTAATAAACACAGTGCCGCCAGCTGTAGATAACGGTGCGGTGGTTCTTATGAGTCTACTAAGTAGCCTTATAAGATGAAGTTCGTTAGTAGTTTCATCATCATCATCATTTCAGCCGAAAGACGTCCACTGCTGGACATAGGCCTCCCCCAAGCACCGCCACTTCGACCGGTTCTGTGCTTTCTGCATCCAGCGGATTCCTGCAGCCTTCACAAGGTCATCGGTCCATCTTGTGGGAGGCCTTCCAACGCTACGTCTTCCGGTACACGGTCGGCACTCCAGAACCTTTCGACCCCATCGTTAGTAGTTTAATAAAAATTTAACTATATTCATAAATAATGAAGCATGACTAAGAACATAATAAAAGGGGTCTAAATTAATCATACATACATACGTTCGATCAACAATACTAACATAAACATGGCACGGCGATATTTTGCGATCAAATTTGGAATCAACACACAACACACCCACTGTTCATACGATTAAAACGAATGCAGTATGAAACTGCTATGTGATCCCAAAATTATCGTACTGATGACATAAACAATCTCCAATGTATATGATATTTACGGACCGGAGAGAGGACTTTATCCCAGAAAAATGTAATAGATAGTTTTCCTTATAGAGATAAAAGTTAAAATTTCAAGAACTAACTCGGAGACAACTAGCTTCGCATCGACAAATATCGAATAGCAACACGTAAGTGTTAAATAAAAAGTCATCACTTCTAAACCCGCTGACCACCACACGACAGCGGAGTGAAGATGTTTTCTAACTGGTAATGTACTCAGTAGTGTACAGTCGGTAAGTACTGTATTAGTTGTACTTTCTAAGTGACACGCAATGCTGTGGCGAGTGGGTCAAGCTGTGACCCTGAGGCGCAAGTGACGAGAGGAGGAGGTCACACAGAATGTCTGAAAACGGCATTTGTCAAGTTATTAGCTGATATTAAGTGGCATATGAACGGTAAGTGGCCAGCGCCACATGAAGATATAATATAATAAGGATCACAGAATGCAATGTCCATACTTAGGACAAAGTTGGTATACCAGCACACAAAATTGTGCCAATACCCATGAACACAAACACCGGACCATAAATGCTGCTTAAGGCGACACTTAGTGACTTTTAATGATTTTTTACTGAAGATCACGTCTAAACGAGTTGTGTTAATGATTGGGAAATAATATATGTTTAATTAGAGCATTTTCTTAATAACAGGAATATTTTAGATTATGTTTATATTTGGCCTTTTTGGCCTCGCACAGGTCGTTACTATTTTTTGTTAGTTTAAAATGCTCTTTTCTTATTTTTTAATTTAATTTTATTTTTTATTTCTGTCTGTATATCCTGTGCGTGTCCCAAATAAAATATTTTTCTTTCTGTCTTTCTTTCTTTCTATATTACATAGTGAAATTAATTTGTAAAGTTATGTCTAACGCGGATAAAAAACTGAGAATGACGCAAAATCTATGAAGCGTATTTTTCTGAAATCTTCACCATTTTAAAGATAATTTAATAACTGATCTTTTAGTATACGTTTGTTTATTAAAATACCTTTTGTTTTACGTGTAATTCATTAATAAATGCGTCTAATTTGGGACAGCGCTCCTTGATGGGCGAGGCTGGACGTACGACGCGTTGTGTGAGTTCAGTACAGAACACGCAAGCTAACCACTCAAGGTCACTGGCATCGTTTCCCTAGAGAGCGTTTATGACACCGTAATGTTAAACCCCGCTGCCAACCGTCACTGTGGCCGTTATGTGGCGGCGACCGCTGTCGTAGAAAACCAAAGCTTTAGCGGCAGAAATGGGAAATTGAAATGAAAACACAGACACACAGACAGATTGTAGAAAGATTTCTACGGTGCGATGTGAAAAATTAAGAAAAGAAATGACAATTCTCTTTCTATACAAAGAAAGAGTCGGTCCATTCTTCGTAGAAAAGATGGAGCTGTGGTCACGCTACGTGTTCAGGGAGCTCAAACAACTAGAAACATGACTTTTATCTTCCGTTCATCACTATTCTAAGGCGATCGTTACCACTCACCACTTGCACCACTCTCAAACGTGTTCTCTCATACCAATGTACTCTATTGTCAACAGTATCTTAACAGTACCTCACTGCTTTCTCCACATTCTCTGTACCCCATGTATATGTAAGGTGTATTATTAACTAGCTTTTACACCCGACTTCTTTCGCATACAAAGTTTGACCCCTATTTAATCCGCTTGAGTAATTTCTTAGTGCAATTCTACATTGGTGCCGATTCCCTTGTTCACAAACTAAACTAAATTTAAATTCAGTGCATCTTTTTCTTTCTATTTCATTAAGAAAAGGACAGAAGATAAATTTTAGTTTAGTCCTGTCAAATTAATCTGCGCCTGTCACTCTCCATACAAGTATAGACGTGATTAAAAACTTGCCGACTAAAATTACGTCAATTTACGTCAAGCGCTGATTAATTTAACAGGACTAAACTAAAATTTATCTTCTGTCCTTTTCTTAATGAAATAGAAAGAAAAAGATGCACTGAACTTAAATTTAGTTTAGTTTGTGAACAAGGGAATCGGCACTATTCTATAACTAAAAAATATCTTCCATAGATTGCTACGGAAATTATAGCTTTTGCATAACCAGCCTATAATGTTCCCACTGCTGGGACACAGGCCTCCTCTCTGTGAGAGGGAGTGGGCCGTAATCTACCACGCGGGCACAGTGCGGGTGGTGGTAGAGACATATGTCTGTTTCCTCACGATGTTATCAATCATTCAAGGATCAACCGAACTCCGTCTTTCTATCAAAGTGGATCATAACATAACATCACGCCTGATTTTCCCCGAAGGGTTAGGCAGAGGTGTACCAACATTTCGCCAGTTATGTTTAAGTCCCATGTAATAGGGGGCGAGTGTATTGCCATCAACCGGGCACAGATCCAGACTTCGGGCTCTACTGAGAAATCCTAATGAAAAAAACTTTTAACAAAAAAAAAAACAACCGACTTCCAAAAAAAAAAACACTACAAAGTGAAAAATAACTTTAATTTCGAAAGTCAGTGTCTGGCTTTGAATTTTCGTTTTTTTTCACCGACTTCCGAAATAAAAAAATATATTTTTTTATTGTGGTATTTACCCCACACAAATACGAATACCATTGCACTACCTGCTATGTAAATAACAGTGACAGGAACTTATCATATCATCCACACACTAAGTGGGAAAAAAAGTACGTATTATTGAAGCTAACTCAAAAACTACCCAAGCAAAATTATAAAAATTATATGGGACCACCTCTGAACCTACCAAACAAAAAAATAATCATTAAAATCAATTCATAATTGGCGGAGTAATCGCGTTACACACATGCAAAAAAAAAAAAAAAAAACATACAGTTGAATTGAGAACCTCCTCCTTTTGGAAGTCGGTTAAAAACCCAGTGTCAATTTGCTTGGCCAGGGATTCTAACCCAGGACCTCCATGCTCAAAGAGTCAGTTTAACTGTGTGATATTGGCATAAATTGATAAAATTTCAGAAACCGGTAAACAAGTCAGTCCACCCGTTGACGCCGGCGCCAAAAACGTCCAAATTGACACTAAGCAGTCTTTAGCATTGATTCCGCTGCGGACCGCAACATGACCCAGTTGCGGGCGTTGCGCAAATAAACCGGTTAGTTCACACAATTACTTATCCTACTTAAATTACTTTTGTGTACGCTGCATGGCTGGCATATCAAATAACATCTTGGACAATGTTGCGTTGTCATAAAACGCTGCTAATTTTGAAATTATCGTAGAATTCAGCGTGCATTGAGGAGAGACGATTTACCCCAGTGCGTTGATGCGATTTTGAAAATAGAATCTCGGCAATATTCTTAAAGAGGAAGGCAGAGAGTCAGAAAAGTGTAGTTGTAGTACGCACGGCTACACATCAAGCTATACATTTCCAGTTTATGCTGATCTCGCATCGTATAGGATTTCCGTATAATGCAAGGTCAGCTTATACTGGAAATGTATAGCTTGATGTGTAGCCGTGTGTACATCCTTAACGTACCTATCCTATACTATTAAATGAACAATATTTGTAGATATACAGGGTGGCTGGGACATCGACACGAAAACTGTGACCATGGATTCAGTATATGATTCTGAAATGTAAGTTATTTTGAATACTATTGTATAGAATCATTTTTCTAACTTGAACAGACAGCTGTGCTGCTGGACAGTTTGTTGCGCCACTTCTTCTTCCCAGCTAAAGGCACTAGGAAGTGGTGAAGGGTGAGCGTTTTTGGGGGACTGTCTTATGTAATTTTGACGTTCGAAAAGTGCTGATTCTCAGCCTAGTTTGAATAAATTACTTTTGAATTTTGTTTTTTTTTTAATTTTGAACCCCCCTGAGTAGAAATTTTTCTTCGGTTATTAAAAAAAAAAATCTACTGTTTCATAGATACCTTCATGCATTTCCTTTGCCCACGAAGTAGACAGACAGTTAAATAATGAACAATTTAATTCAATTATCATATCAGTAATTAATATCATCGTCATTGGTAATTGTGTTAGATATTTTTTTCAGATGCATTTAATTTTCATTTGGATCATTTAATCTTTGTTTTCATGCCCATAATGTTGTTTGTTTTATGGTGATTTTCGAGAAAACACTGTGACAAAGTGGTCCTTTTTGGGTAGGACATCATTATGAATTACTACTCTGTCACGGTATTCAATGAAAAATAAACACACGCAAAAAAATTATTGGCTACAGAAAGTTAAGGATTACTTAGTATTAAAAGGTATAAAGCGATGAGAAATTCAAACAATGGAAACATAATAATTCATACTCAAATATGACACAAAATGAGGTGAGAGACCGACCATTGTCGATGAAAAAGAAGAACGACCCAATTATCATCGTCAGATGATTGTGAGCACGACGCTCCGACATATATCTATTTGTAAAACAGCTTTAATAATTTAGATGAAAGTTGCAATATAGGGGTTTACGGGGAGGAAAAATCGATCTAGCTAGGTCTCACATCTGGGAAAGTTCGTTTTCTCTATTTTTACAGCCGCGGGAATGTGATACAACATTGATATAACTGGAAGATATGTTTATCTATTTTCAGCCGGACAGAGCTCGGTCGACCGGGTACTAATATTTAAGTGCCAAGGTCCGAGTGGCTTTCGAAGTCACAAGAATGGCCCAGGATCGAGAGACGTATTTGGTGCCAAACCATGGCCAAATAATGACGTGATCCTCACCACTGAGGGACCGATTATAAAGAAGAAGAATAGGGGGCTAAACTTTTTTTTTTTGGGTGGGAAATTGTCCAATAACTTCTCCCGCTCTGGGTGGAGCGGGAGGGCGTGTCAGACTCTTACTAACTAAAACCCGCCCGTGTTCCTTCGGTTGCCCTGTTGCCGGGGGCCACGATGTCCCTTTCGGCCCGTATTCGCAGCCCCAGCAGGCAGTGGCCCTAGCAGACCCCGTCAATTCTGCTGACATCTCTTTGAGGCGCGCGTGGAACACAACGCGCCGTCGACGCGGGCTTGGTTCTTATCGGACGGCGAGCTACCCATTGCTTACCGTCCGCAAGCCCGCGCCTACGGTGGCCGGAAATCGGCTCGCGATTCCCGCCCCGGGCGTCTCCTCCTGCGGCGGTTAGGGGCGTGAGGGCGCGAAATTTGCCTCTCCCTCACGCGTTCCGCCTCATCCTTCGCGAGCATTACCGTTTCGCAGAAGGAGGTGACGGCCTGCTATTTCCTCTCGCTCCGTACCATGGCCTGAACCAGTGCCGGACGCGAGAGATCACCGCCGCCGATAGCCGCCACGAAGGGGGGCGAGTCTATTGCCATCAACCGGGCACTAATCTAGACTCCGGACTGCTACTGAGTAATACACAGTCCTTGACAAAAAAATTGAAATAAGTATCAAAATCTTACCTTGATAATTAAATTCACTAAAACATGAAAGAAACTTGGCATTACTTAGTTTAATACATCTATTATTAATTTTGCTACCGTTAACTATTATTTGTAAGTATCTAAATTTAAATTAATTCTAAGTACTAATTAACAATTTAACGCTTCTTTCAATTGTTTTAAAAAGACATTTGACTAGCCTGATCGTCTCGAAGACGTATTCCGAACTGTTTCGGCTCGTACTGATAATGGTTGACCCGAGAGACGTTATCTCATAGCGGCTATCAGAAGAGTTTAATGTGAGTAAATAATGAGTTTATAAATAATATGGCGCCTCAAATTATCTGGGAAAAAACAAAAAAATGTTATGAGAGCAATGCTCTACGTAATTTGTAAATTGTCTGTGAACTGTGTGATTACAAGACTGCCAAAGATGTTATGATTATGGACGCAATAGCTTGTAAACTGTTTCAAAATTCTAAGTTTTCAATTAGGTAGTGCGTTTTGATAACATTACAGTAAACTATGAAAACAAAAGACGAACATGTCGGTTCCCAAATGAGTAGGTAGGTCGTTAGTAAAAAAACCACGATTCACTGGTTATGTTTTAAGTATCATTAAAATTATGTTTTGTGTTGCATAATGTAAATTATTTTGCATACTATTGTATAGAATCATTTTTTCTAACTTGAATAGACAGCTGTGCTGCTGGGGAGTTTGTTGCGCCATTTCTTCTTCCCAGCTAAAGGAACTACGAAGTGGTGAAGGGTGGGCGTTTTTGGGGACTGTTTTATGTAATTTTGACGTTCGAAAAGTGCTAATTCTCAGCCTAGTTTGAATAAATGACTTTTTAATTTGAATTTTAAAGGGGGCTAGCCTTCTGTTAATCAAGCAGAAATCTAGACTTGACGAACTTTGCCCGACCCAGGGATCAAATTAGACCAAGAGCCGACGTTGAGTAAGTATGTAGACCACTTCTACAAGGATCTTTTAGCCTTCGAATGACGTCGACAGGGCGGCGCTGTTGGTAACCATTTAGTGCAATTGTTTTGTAAAATGTATTGACAAACCAAGATGACGCGGTGTGAGTTTGTATTTTGTTCACGCGCCAAATGATCCTTGTACATACAGTAATCATCCGTCAGTCAGCATTGAGATTATAAATAGAAATAATGTACTGGTGCCTATTATAAATAATAATGTATAAAAATTTGCAAAAGAATTACCTACTGTACTTTAATTTTTGAATTTAAAAACAACGTACTACTAACGAACGACGTAATTACTTATTTCTAAAAGAGCCTAATTATTATATATTTTATACAGAAAATATTTTAAGTCTGGCTTTCTAATAGCACATACAGAAATTTTCATGAAAACGTCTATGTATAGGTCAAATTCAAATAGCTAGCCAAACTCGAAGTAATGAGTATCGTTGTCTAAACGAGATAAAACAAAAAAAGGATCAATCTTCGAACCTACTCAAGTTATTTGAAGTATCAGTTAAAAAAAAACACGTCTGTGAAGTTTAGCTTTTGACCTTGTCTACTCACCTTAAGAGCGTCACCTATTCCTAACATAGATTGATCGATGTCAGAGCGTCACCTACTCCTAACATAGATTCATAGATCGATGTCACACGATAGTTAAGAGCGGTCACCTATTCCTATCATAGATTGATCGATGACACACGATAGTTAAGAGCGTTCACCTATTCCTAACATAGATTGATTGATGTCACACGATAGTTAAGAGCGGTCACTTATTCCTAACATAGATTGATTGATGTCACACGATAGTTAATTAAGAGCGGTCACCTATTCCTGACATATATGGATCGATGTCACACGATAGTTAATTAAGAGCGGTCACCTATTCCTAATATAGATTGATGGATGTCACACGATAGTTAAGAGCGGTCACCTATTCCTAATATAGATTGATGGATGTCACACGATAGTTAAGAGCGGTCACCTATTCCTAACATAGATTGATCGATGTCACACGATAGTTAAGAGCGGTCACCTATTCCTAACATAGATTGATTGATGTCACACGATAGTTAAGAGCGGTCACTTATTCCTAACATAGATTGATTGATGTCACACGATAGTTAATTAAGAGCGGTCACCTATTCCTGACATATATGGATCGATGTCACACGATAGTTAATTAAGAGCGGTCACCTATTCCTAATATAGATTGATGGATGTCACACGATAGTTAAGAGCGGTCACCTATTCCAAATATAGATTGATGGATGTCACACGATAGTTAAGAGCGGTCACCTATTCCTAACATAGATTGATCGATGTCACACGATAGTTAAGAGCGGTCACCTATTCCTAACATAGATTGATTGATGTCACACGATAGTTAAGAGCGGTCACTTATTCCTAACATAGATTGATTGATGTCACACGATAGTTAATTAAGAGCGGTCACCTATTCCTGACATATATGGATCGATGTCACACGATAGTTAATTAAGAGCGGTCACCTATTCCTAATATAGATTGATGGATGTCACACGATAGTTAAGAGCGGTCACCTATTCCTAATATAGATTGATGGATGTCACACGATAGTTAAGAGCGGTCACCTATTCCTAACATAGATTGATCGATGTCACACGATAGTTAAGAGCGGTCACCTATTCCTAACATAGATTGATTGATGTCACACGATAGTTAAGAGCGGTCACTTATTCCTAACATAGATTGATTGATGTCACACGATAGTTAATTAAGAGCGGTCACCTATTCCTGACATATATGGATCGATGTCACACGATAGTTAATTAAGAGCGGTCACCTATTCCTAATATAGATTGATGGATGTCACACGATAGTTAAGAGCGGTCACCTATTCCTAATATAGATTGATGGATGTCACACGATAGTTAAGAGCGGTCACCTATTCCTAACATAGATTGATCGATGTCACACGATAGTTAAGTGCGGTCACCTATTCCTAACATAGATTGATCGATGTCACACGATAGTTAAGAGCGTTCACCTATTCCTAACATAGATTGATCAATGTCACACGATAGTTAAGAGCGGTCACTTATTCCTAACATAGATTGATCGATGTCACACGATAGTTAATTAAGACCGGTCACTTATTCCTAACATAGATTGATCGATGTCACACGATAGTTAATTAAGAGCGGTCACCTATTCCTGACATATATGGATCGATGTCACACGATAGTTAATTAAGAGCGGTCACCTATTCCTAATATAGATTGATGGATGTCACACGATAG
Source organism: Agrochola lychnidis (assembly GCA_963680765.1). Classification (NCBI taxonomy): domain Eukaryota; kingdom Metazoa; phylum Arthropoda; class Insecta; order Lepidoptera; family Noctuidae; genus Agrochola; species Agrochola lychnidis. The sequence goes on from OY796877.1 coordinate 15,448,310, forward strand.
TTAAGAGCGGTCACCTATTCCTAATATAGATTGATGGATGTCACACGATAGTTAAGAGCGGTCACCTATTCCTAACATAGATTGATCGATGTCACACGATAGTTAAGAGCGGTCACCTATTCCTAACATAGATTGATCGATGTCACACGATAGTTAAGAGCGGTCACCTATTCCTAACATAGATTGATTGATGTCACACGATAGTTAAGAGCGGTCACTTATTCCTAACATAGATTGATTGATGTCACACGATAGTTAATTAAGAGCGGTCACCTATTCCTGACATATATGGATCGATGTCACACGATAGTTAATTAAGAGCGGTCACCTATTCCTAATATAGATTGATGGATGTCACACGATAGTTAAGAGCGGTCACCTATTCCTAATATAGATTGATGGATGTCACACGATAGTTAAGAGCGGTCACCTATTCCTAACATAGATTGATCGATGTCACACGATAGTTAAGTGCGGTCACCTATTCCTAACATAGATTGATCGATGTCACACGATAGTTAAGAGCGTTCACCTATTCCTAACATAGATTGATCAATGTCACACGATAGTTAAGAGCGGTCACTTATTCCTAACATAGATTGATCGATGTCACACGATAGTTAATTAAGACCGGTCACTTATTCCTAACATAGATTGATCGATGTCACACGATAGTTAAGAGCGGTCACCTATTCCTAACATAGACTGATCGATGTCACACGATAGTTAAGAGTGGTCACTCGGATTTAAAAACAACGTACGACTAACGAACGATGTACTTATTTCTAAAAGAGCCTAATTATTATTTATACAGAAAATATTGTAAGTCTGGCTTTCTAATAGCACATACAGAAATTTTCATGAAAACGTCTATGTATAGGTCAAATTCAAATAGCTAGCCAAACTCGAAGTAATGAGTATCGTTGTCTAAACGAGATAAAACAAAAAAGGATCAATCTTCGAACCTACTCAAGTTATTTGAAGTATCAGTTAAAAAAAAAAACACGTCTGTGAAGTTTAGCTTTTGACCTTGTCTACTCACCTTAAGAACGTCACCTATTCCTAACATAGATTGATCGATGTCAGAGCGTCACCTACTCCTAACATAGATTCATAGATCGATGTCACACGATAGTTAAGAGCGGTCACCTATTCCTATCATAGATTGATCGATGTCACATGATAGTTAAGAGCGGTCACCTATTCCCAACATAGATTAATCGATGTCACACGATAGTTAAGTGCGGTCATCTATTCCTAACATAGATTGATCGATGTCACACGATAGTTAAGAGCGGTCACCTATTCCTAACATAGATTGATCGATGTCACACGATAGTTAAGAGCGGTCACCTATTCCTAAAATAGATTGATCGATGTCACACGATAGTTAAGAGCGGTCACCTATTCCTAACATAGATTGATCGATGTCACACGATAGTTAAGAGCGGTCACCTATTCCTAAAATAGATTGATCGATGTCACACGATAGTTAAGAGCGGTCACCTATTCCTAACATAGATTGATCGATGTCACACGATAGTTAAGAGCGGTCACCTATTCCTAACATAGACTGATCGATGTCACACGATAGTTAAGAGCGGTCACCTATTCCTAACATAGATTGATCGATGTCACACGATAGTTAAGAGCGGTCACCTATTCCTAACATAGACTGATCGATGTCACACGATAGTTAAGAGCGGTCACCTATTCCTAACATAGATTGATCGATGTCACACGATAGTTACCCATTAGCCATGACACTAATGACTAAAGTTCACTAACATCAATGACAGGTCATTTTAATACTCAGCTGTCTGTACAAGATTTATTTTAATGCGAAAATTGATCAATCATTCTTTAATAAAAGGATACCGTTGCTACTAATGACAAATAACATGACGCCTGGTTTTCCCGAAGAGTTAGTCAGAAGTGTACCCAGGACACCCACATTTCACAAGCTATGTTTAAGTCCCATATAACAGGGGGTGAGCCTATTGCCAGCAATTGGGCACAAATCCAGTCACCGGGCTGCTAGTGAGAAAGTCTAAATCAAAATCATCATTAAGCCGAACGACGTCCACTGCTGGACATAGGCCTCCCCCAAGTGCCGCTACATTGACCTGTCCTTAAGTACTCGCATCCAGGGGGCTCCCGAGACCTTCAACAGGTTATAAGTCCACCAACGCTGCGGGATCGCCACACCAGAACTTTTGGTCCTATTGCACTTCAACAGTCTAGATCGTATGACCCAGTAACTGGGTTGTGGAGGTCAGATAGGCAGTCGCTCCATATAAAATACTATTAATTCAGCTGCAAGCCAACCCCAACATAGTTGGAAAAAGGCTAGGCAGATGATGATGGCCAATCTGCGAGCAATGTACCGATGTACCTCGCGTCAGCTGATTGCTGTGACGTCACGACACAATGGGAGTCAATTGGTCGATGTGGGTCATTGCGCCTGCAGTTAACCTCGCTGGGATTTAGTTGACCCTGTCTTTAGATAGGTACTGTAAAGGTTAGATGCAGAAGGCGATCTGTTGTCACACAGGCTATTAGGAACATAACTATTTTGTTTTTTATTTTTTTAAATTCTGCTTGAGTTCTCGATGTTTTTGGTTGGTATATTGGCGTGTGCTAGCTAACATACGGCCAATAATTTATTATTTCAATTATGTTTTGTGTTGCATAATGTAAGTTATTTTTCTAACTTGAACAGACAGCTGTGCTGCTGGGGAGTTTGTTGCGCCACTTCTTCTTCCCAGCTAAAGGCACTAGGAAGTGGTGAAAGGTGGGCGTTTTTGGGGGACTGTCTTAAGTAATTTTGACGTTCGAAAAGTGCTGATTCTCAGCCTAGTTATTGCATTCGATCTTTCAAGTGAATTTGAATTTCTATTCTATACGAACTTGACCGTAAAACGCTTCGTTGCTTTTGACGACTGGTAATACCAATACGGTAAATTATAGAAATCCGTGATCCGGTTGACCAAAATTTGAACTCTTGCCATCGAACTAGTAAGGTCATTGGTTCAAATCCCTGTCAGACCACGAAAGGTTAGACCAACTCCATAATATTAGTCTAATAGGAAAATTGTTGCCTAATAGTCTAGCGACCGTCTGTCCAGAGTAAGGTCTTATAGGTTCATTTCCCAGGTCTTAGAAAAGATATCGTCGGTCGATAAGGTCGTTCATATTGTTATCTTGTACTCAGGTTACTGACACCGCGGTCGACCAGTACCTAACTGTAACAAGATATTTTGATTTAAACTAACCACTGTAGGTAGAACTTTGTGAACAAAGCATTTGTTAGAATTGGGAGCTCTCGTTCATTTGGTGGCAACTTTCTTTTTATTTTATTTTTTCAGCTAAAAAAATCAAAGCAAATCCCCCACTTCTATATTCAATATTAAACCCTGAAACTAATTCACTTTCGGCAACAAGATATGTTTAAGATATTTTTTAGTCGTCTGGAATATTTCGTTGGGGGAATGGTCTTTTTATTTTGTGGGGTTCACAGTTGATTGTTATAATCATTTCAAAACATTTGGCTACTTTTCCCACTGACAGCGATGCGGACGAATTTTTTGATGCCCAATGAGCTCCTCCCCCTTATTTTTTCTGATTTTTGTCCTTTACATACTTCTACATAATATGTATGCATATTTTTGTGTTAGAAACAATCAATTGAATTCTATGATATCAATATGAACAGAATTAAAAAGTATTATTTAAAACACGTCTTATTTAAAACACTTTGTTTAAAGAGGTCCTGGGTTTGATACCCTGATTTTCACGCGAGGGTTGTGGAGGTCAGATCATCAGTCGCTCTATGTAAACGAAACCCTGACATATACGAGGTGAAGTACAAAACCCATCGAGCTCGCTTCGTGGAGCTGAAGATATGTCTCCCCGGAAATAAACCTGCCGGCGCCCATATGATAATTATAGGTATAAACTACTAACGTCTACTACGAAACGGCCTAGGACGGCCGAGACTGCAAGCATGCAAGTCCGCCTCTGCACACACTGTTATACCTGCTATACAGCTCTGTACTACTTATGTCCTTTATTTATTTATTTAACCATTTATGCACATACGTATAAACAGATAAGAAGAAAGGAACAGAAAAATACGTACAAAAGAGAAAGGAGATTTCTTTAGAAATAAGCATTGGCATTGGCTTATTTCTAAAGAAATCTCTTCCAGCATACCTGCGACAGGAAAGTATAAAAAACTTTTTACAAAAAAAACAATTGACTTAAAAAAAAAAAAACACTACAAAGTGAAAAATAACTTTAATTTCGGAAGTCGGTGTCTTTGGTTTTGAATTTTCGTTCTTGGTCACCGACTTTCGAAATTAAAGTTATTTTTCACTTTGTAGTGTTTTTTTTTTGAAGTCGGTTGTTTTTTTTTTGTAAAAAAGGTTTTATTTTTCACTTTTTAGTTGTGATACCTACCCCACACAAATTCGAATACCACTACCTGCTATGTAAATAACAGTGACAGGAAGTTATCATATCATCCACATACTAAGTGGGAAAAAATACGTATTATTGAAGCTAACTCAAAAACTACCCAAGCAAAGTTAATAAAATTTATATGGGACCACCTCTGAAGTATGATCTACCAAACAAAAAAGAATCATCAAAATCAATTCATAATTGATGGAGTAATCGCGTAACAAACATACAAAAAAAAAAACAAACAGTCGAATTGAGAACCTCCTCCTTTTGGAAGTCGGTTAATAAAAAGAGATGTAGACAACGTGTGTCCTTCGGGGAATACAAGCGAGATGTTATAATTATATGTTTTATATACGGTTTTACTGGATAGATATACTATAAATACACGTGTTCACGCCTTTTCCCTATGGTGGTAGGCAGAAACTATGTCTCGTGCTACGAATGCTGCGATTCTCATATTCATTTTGCTTTGTCCACGTTTGTATACTAGATAGATAGTATTTATAAAAAACTAATTAATGCCTAGAACAAATATTTCGTTTGTTGACCTGGAACAACGTGGGTCTGAATATATATGGAAAATACCTATCCCATTTACGGTTTGCTGACGATCTTGTACTGCTCTCCGAAGACCCAAACGAATTACAATATATGCTAGAGACACTCAATGAAGAAAGCAAAAATGTGGGGCTTGAGGTGAACCAGAGTAAAACTAAAGTTATGACGAACTGCACAGAAACAACAATAACGTTAATCTCTACACCCCTTGAGTGGGTCAGCGAATATATTTATCTGGGGCACTTAATTTCTACCAAAGACTGCACAAAGTTGGAAATAGACAGAAGACTAAAGAACACATGGAGTAAGTACTGGGCTATGAAAGAAATCTTCAAGAGTACACTTCCTATTAGCTTAAAGACAAAAGCTATGGAGATCTGCCTGATGCCGTGTCTAACATATGCCTGCCAAACATGGCCTTTAACAAGGAGATCGCTACAAAAATTAAGAGTTTGCCAGAGAGCAATAGAGAGAAGTTATACGGGCCATAAACTAAGAGATAGAGTCAGAAACAGCTCAATACGAAAAGAAACCAAGGCTAAAGACGTAATCAAACAAACACTAATACTAAAATGGAAATGGGCTGGACATTTACAGAGAGTTAATGATGGCAGATGGACCCAAACCATAACAAACTGGTATCCTATTAACAAAACGCGAAGACGGGGTAGACCCAACAAGAGATGGAGTGACGACATACAAAGCTTGATAGGAAAAACATGGAGTAGATTAGCTAGAGATAGAACAAGATGGAGACAGATGGAGGAGGCTTTTACCGCAATAGGCGGTCCTTATAATGAAATATCAAAGTAAATTTATTAAAATTTAAAAATGTATATATGTTGACTATTTTATAATTTATGTTTTATTACAATCGAATTGAGATGTGTTTTTTTTATTTCCTTTATTTCATTTTAAAACATACTATTTACATTTTTAAATATTCTTGTAAAAAAATTAAAAAAACATTTAAAAATATATTATTATTATTAATGTATTTTGTAATTGTAAGGAATCAATAAAAGCTTTTTATTTTTTATTTTATTATTATTATAATTAATGCTGACCCCTGAGGGCCCTGACATACAGCAACCTATCTGGAAGTTATCTATGTGTTCTGTGTTCACTGTTTTGATAACATTGTTTTGATACTTAATAAACTAATATTATGATATAGATATTAGATGTTGCTATGGAGTTGGATATACATATAAGAATAATACAGTCATTGTGACCTGGAATAGATCAGATTTTCGAGCCCACCAAAATAAACTAAACATCTAGACTGGACTCACTTTCGCATTTTATTGACGATTTCATACCTTATTATTACCTATCAAAACCGCTTCGCTAACGAACCTTGTGCCACTATCGTTACCAGCAGAAATCAATTAATAAAACAATTAGTAATTCATTTAATGACCTACATAAACTTTCATTTTTTTTAACCTAAATATCATTTATTTATTAATCATTTATTTCATAATAAAAACATTCCATACATTGTTATTAAATAAGTAGTACTTTTAACTATGTTAGTAAATATCAAGCTACCCCCATTACCTTGCAGACTAGAGTTATTTTCGACTATTTAGGACCGGTCCTTGTGGCGCTGGCGATGCTTGGGAGCGCCCTATGTACAGCAATAGGTGCCTTTTGGCTGAATGATAATGCGTTCTTCTTAAATATGAAGGAATTCCGTGCTAGTACAGTCAGCAGCACATCAGTGGTTACAATTTGACATTGACAGCGCTTTTATGTCGTAGCAGTAAGGGCGATTTTATTAGTCCAAGTGTTACGAGTAGCTGATATGCAATTAACTGTACGAAAGAAGAAAAACATAATCTGACCTACAGAACGCCGATACAGTGTCATAACACTCATAACCTAATTAATAGTTGCCGTAATTAAGATAATTTTATTATTAATGTCGTTAAACATAACAGTAAGACAAGCTTTATAAAATAAAATGTGTGTCAGAACACAGTTCAGAACCGTACGACCTTGTTTGATAGTGATGTAGTCTAGCTTAGACGAAAAGACGAGGACGAAAGCCGAATACAAAATGCAATTTCATATGCAATGCAATAAGTGCCATAGTGGTGCTAACTAGTAGGTAGTTTACTGTGATTCACCAAGCAAGCCTGTCAAAATGATTTCGAAAGTTGATGTTCACACAGCGAGTAATCAAAATTCAAAAGTCATTTATTCAAACTAGGCTGAGAATCAGCACTTTTCGAACGTCAAAATTACATAAGACAGTCCCCCAAAAACGCCCACCCTTCACCACTTCCTAGTGCCTTTAGATGGGAAGAAGAAGTGGCGCAACAAACTCCCCCAAATCTTTACAAAAACACATTTTAAAGGAAGTAAGGTAGACATTTGGTAGAAAGCAAGTAACCCATATCAAACGGCTATCCTATTCTTAATTAATGTTTAACATATTTTAGTACGGCAGTGGGCTGGCCTTGTTAGTGTCGAAGGACCGATCAGCTACGCGTCCTTTTTTTTTTTTTTTTTTTTTTTTTTTTTTTTTTTTTTTTTTTTTTTTTTTTTTTTTTTTTTTTTTTTGGGTGGGAAATCATCAAATAACTTCTCCCGCTCTGGGCGGAGCGGGAGGGCGTGTCAGACTCTTACTGACTAAAACCCACCCGTGTTCCTTCAGTTGCCGTGTTGCCAGGGGGCCACGATGTCCCTATCGGTTCTCTTCGAACCCCCGGCAGGCATTGGCCCTAGCGGACCCCGTCAATTCTGCTGACATCTCTTTGAGGCGCGCGTGGAACACAACGCGCCGTCGACCCGGGCTTGGTCCTTATCGGACGGCGAGCTACCCATTGCTCACCGTCCGCAAGCCCGCGCCTACGGTGGCCGGAAATCCTCTCGTGACTCCCGACGCCCAGGGCGTCTCCTGCTGCGGCGGTTAGGGGCGCGAGGGCGCGAAATTTGCCTTTCCCTCACGCGCTCCGTCTCCTCCTTCGCGAGCATTACTGCTTCGCAGAACGAGGTGACGGCCTGCCATTTCCTCTCGCTCCGTAGCATGGCCCGAATCAGGGCCGGACGCGAGAGATCACCGCCGCCGATCGCTTCCACGAGGACACGGCGATGCTCTGCCCAAGCCGGGCAGACCTCCACCGTATGCTCCACCGTGTCCTCCGGGCGATCCACACAGTGATGACACCCGGGCGTTTCCTCCCGCTTTATCCTGAACAGGTACCTCCCGAAACAGCCGTGTCCGGTGAGCACCTGTGTCAGGCGGAAGGTGAGGACGCCGTGGCGCCTCTCTAGCCACTCCTCAAAGAGGGGTCTTATCGCCGCAATTGCGGCGTGCCCAGCGCTGGGTTGCGACAATCGCACTCTCCATTCCGCCATGAGATCCCGCCGGAGCTCTGTCCGCTGTGCCGCAACTTCTTGCGGCATCGGAGTTAAGCCCCGGCGTTTCGCCTCCTCGCGCCACTCCCAAATGTGCGCGAGGACCTTTGCCTCCAGATCCCATGGCGGTACTCCGGCAAGGAGGCTCGCCGCCTCGCAGGAGACCGTGCGGTATCCTCGGGCCAGCCGGATGGCCATGACCCTTTGGGACGCGTTAAGCCGGCGGGCTGGCTGCCGCCTCACAGCTACGCGTCCTGGAGTGGAGACCGCGTATCGGCACGCTCAATGTGAGACGCCCCCCAGATAGATGGACCGACGACCTTAAAAAGGAGGGATAGACTGGCTACGGAAAACGAAAGAAAAGGTGTTGTGGCGTAGCCGGGCCACAACACCTATGTCCAACAGTGGACTACGATTGACCAAGTTGATTGATTCCGAAATCCTGCCCTTCTTATATTTAAAGCCGAATTTGACATCGTGTTCTACGAATACTTTGCATATTCGTTGCCCATCCCTAGTCGTTAGCTTGCAGTTGTAAATATTTGCAAAATTTTTGTGTTTACCGTTTTTTGCAATTAGCATTTGGAAGCAGAGAATATCTCGAGTCTTAGTTCTATAAAAATTTCTTAGAATTTTGAAAGCTGTATCACAGTAAATTTTTTACTTAATTATACTGTGCTGTACTATCTATGTGAGCCATTTAGTTTCATAGATTATTTTTAAAAATCTGTAAAAATCTGAAGTGTTCCTCGTTATATATGTAGTAGCGGACGCCACGCGGTTTCACCCGCGTAGTTCCCGTTCCCGTGGGAGTACGGGGATAAAATATAGCCTATGTTACTCGCTGATAATGTAGCTATCCATTGCTGAATGAATTTTTCAAATCAGTCCAGTAGTTTTTAAGTTTATTCGTTATATACAAAAATACAAATCTTTCCTCTTCATAATATTAGAACGTTTTCGGATGACAGCGATGCGGACGAATACTTCGACGCCTAAGTGTCGTTTTGTTTTTATTTTTATTTATAAAGATAGTTAGTCCTATATTAGTATAGATAAACAAATAGCAAGTCCCTTCGTGTCTCGGAAACATTCGTGGATCTCTGACTGGCGTTACCACTCGTTACGGGTAGCCAGATAGTTTTACTAAGGGGTATCGTGTTACCCAGTTACTGGGTTGTGTAGGTCAGATAGGCAGTTGCTCCATGTAAAATACTGGTATTCAGCTGCAAAAGGTTAGACTGGAAACCGACCCCAACATAGTTAAAATAAATAGGAAGACAGCACGTTCGGAACTGTTCGTCCGTTCGTGTTATTATAAGGTCTCGAATACTCAAAGAAAATTATCGCTTCCTTTACTACGTTTTTCGTAACGACTAGTCGGCTCAACTCTGCGTCAAGTCGCAGCGACAAGACGCAGATGCAAACGACAATTCTCCACCTTGTTACAGCGACTAGATAGATAGATAGATAGAATATTCTTCATTATGTACACCATAAAAATTACAGACATTAATTTAGAAATTTTACATTGGGTGACACAATGGGTGGTCTTATCGCTAAAAGCGATCTTTTACAGTCAATCTTTGGATGGATTTAAATGGAAAAGGAGAGACAATACTGCAAGTAGTCAGTGGTGTACCATTTATATATACAACAGATACATAAAGCATATATATATTTACCTATATAAATTATAAAAATGAAACAAGAGCAAGGAACTATATGTAATGATAATGTTTAAGGAGAGAGGAAGTGTTTTTTTTTACCAGAATTTGAAGTGTTTTTTTTTTTTTGCTAGGTGCCGCGACAAGATGCACAGTCTGCGATCACTGATGGAAAATGGACAATACTGGCCAAAAAGAACTAAGAACAAATGAAGATCTTAGGTTACCTCTCGAGTCATCATTATCGTGTTAACTCTTCAATTAGACACATGTCAAGAGGTCTCTGCACTGCTAATTACTGCCTATGATATAACTGCTGAGAGGTGGTTATATCTGCAACTGTGAGATAACTAGTGAGATGCGAATTTTGATGAAAATTTTGTAACATAATTTTGTCTAGAGTGGATGTCAAAAAGAATTTTCTCAATTTTTTTGTATAAAATGTCTTAAATGTTGTGTATAAAAGTGAAAACTTCTTTAGGCGCGTTGGGCATTTTTGAGATGGGACTAAACCATTGATTTCGCGACACTGTAACGCAATTTACCGACACCGTAGAGTAAAAGACATCAACGCGTTGATTTTTTTTCAAATTTTCACTTCTGTTGGCACTCCCGGAGTGCCACTGTTTTTTTATAAAGGTAATTTACTACATCTTAATACATTCAAAGTCAACGTCAAAGTATTTATTTCAAATTGGCATATAAAAAAAACTTTCGAGCGTCAAAATTAATTAAAAAAAATGAATTAATTTTGAATTAGGGCAACTCCCCTTCCAAAAGGTAGTTTTCGTATGGAGAAGAATGGGCAAGAAACTCCACCGTTACTCTTTTAAAATGTTTTACAATATTTTGCATATATATATATAGTAATAATAATGTGAAGACGATGTACCTAGAATAAAATTATTATACCTACCACAATAGGTGCATTGAATAGTTACTCAGATAGAGTTCTTTATTTTGCCAATATTGATTTAAAAGAGTGTCCGTGGAGTTTCTTGCCCGTTCTTCTCCATAGGTATCTACTACGCTTTGGAATGGGCAACTAGCTCCATATTTCTGACTGACCGACCCCTTGACGATTCAAAAGTGCCTGTAAATGGTTTAATTGAAGTAAATGCATTGTGTTTGAGTTTGATTAATACCTACAGTTCTTCATATTTCGCTTACTTGGCTTACAAATTATAGAAATTAAACATTGTCGTGAAACGTAGTTCATGACAGCTATATCTAGCATTTTCTAACCAATTTGAGTGACTAGTTTTTATTCAAAAGGTTAACTTTCTAGTTTTGTCTGAATACATTTACTCATGATCTAAATAGAGAGTCGAACTGTTCAGTGGATGACAACTTGAGCTTGCAACCTTTTTTTTTAAGTGAAAACTTCTTTATGCGCATTGGCCATTTTTGAGATGGGACTAAACCATTGATTTCGCGACACTGTGACGCAATTTACCGACACCGTAGAGTAAAAGACATCAACGTGTTGATTACCGCGGTGCCGATTTTTTTTCAAGTTTTCGCTTCTGTCGTCACTCCCGGAGTGCCACTGTTTTTTTTTTGTTTCTTTTTCAATAAAGCAATAGATTAGCAATATCCTTCAAATCATATTGTGATTTAAAGTGTGTTACGCAAATAGAGTGCAGATGGAAAGTATAGTCACCAGCACGATGGTGTTTTTAGTGCCTACAGTACGAAGGGGTTTTCCGATGCGTTGCCGACTTTAGGGACTAAGTCAACATAAAAACTATCTCGTTCGGGTAGTGTTATTGGGTTTTTTTCCATCTGGAATTTCTCAGTAGGTAGAAGCCCGAAGTCTCGATTTGTGCCCGGTTGATGGCAATAGGCTGGCCCCTTATTATATGATGTCGAATGTGGGTGTTTTACAGGTACAAATCTACCTACCCCTTCAGGGTTTGCAGTCGTGAAGTTATGTTATATTATGTTGAAGTAAAAAGTCTACGTAGGTTACTATGTGCTCCCACACTTTTTTTCTGCCTAGCCTTTTCTCAACTATGTTGGGGTCGGCTTCCAGTCTAACCGGGTGCAGCTGAATACCAGTATTTTACATGGAGCAACTGCCTATTGGACCTCCACAACCCAGTAACTGGGTAATACGATACCCCTTGGTAAGACTGGTTGTTAGTTTTAAGGTTCTGACTACCCATAGGTAACGACTGTCAAAGATCCACGAATGACAGCTGGGACCAACGGCTTAACGTGCTTTCCGAGGCACGGAGGAGTCTCGGTATGGAAATATGGTCACCCATCCACAGACCAACCCCGGCAAGCGTAGCTTAACCTGTCGGATCGACCCGTGCGGCTGTTATTATTTAGTCACGAGCTCCACCTCCACATTATGGTTTCACCTTTGTATAGAAACTAGAGATGCCGCGAATACTCGCTGTTATTCGGTATTCGGCATTACTTGCCATTTTTTTGTTATTCGTCGAACACCGAATAATAGTGTCTATTATTCGACATTCGGCGAATAGTTGTCCAAATAAAAATAAACTTTTAATGAACAGAAAAATTATACCTAAACTTAAAAATAATTAATCTTTAAAAACAAAACACACTTACAAGTGTTATTAATATTATATAAAAAGTTAGCCAAAAACAGTCATGTTGAAGTTAATTAGTCCAAAAGGGCAGATTGTGGTCACGATCACGATTGGGATCAAGTCGGTTGTGCTTTTTTATCATAAATCAAACCTGCCTCAGAAAATAAATAAAGTTTAAAAGTTTATTGGCGAGTATTCGACTATTCGCCATGGGGAATGACGATTAATCGGTATTCGACTATTCGCTATAACAACTATTCGCGGCATCTCTATAAAAACTCTATAAGAAACATTATGCCTTTGTCATTTGTTTTGGGTAATAGACAATCAAAAACAATTGATTGAACAAATTATTGACAAGAAATAAACAATGAAATTTGAGGATACTATTCTTAATATATTTGAATTCAAGCCACGTAGTTATGAGTGATTGAGTACGTATTCAAATTGTTTCTATTATGCTTGCAATGCGTGACAATATAAGAGGAGCTCGTGGCTAATTAATAACAGCCGCACAGGTCGATCCGACAGCTTAAGCTACGCTTGCCGGGGTTGGTCCGTGCATGGGTGACCATCTTTACTTACCGAGACTCCTCCGTGTCTCAGAAAGCACGTTAAGCCGTTGGTTCCGGCTGTCATCCGTGGATCTTTGACAGTCGTTACGGGTCGTCAGAAGCTCGAAAGTCTGACAACCAGTCCTTATCAAGGGGTATCGTGTTACCTAGTTACTGGGTTGTGGAGGTCAGATAGGCAGTCGCTCCATGTAAAATACTGGTATTCAGCTGCATCCGGTTAGACTGGAAGCCGACCCCAACATAGTTCGGAAAAGGCTAGGCAGATTTTGAATGCGTGACAATGTAAATGAAACGATAAAAAACTTTTTACAAAAAAAAACAACCGACCTCCAAAAAAAACACTACAAAGTGAAAAATAACTTTAATTTCGGAAGTCGGTGTCTTGGGTTTTGTATTTTCGTTTTTTGCCACCGACTTCCGATATTAAAGTTATTTTTCACTTTGTAGTGTTTTTTTTGGAGGTCGGTTGTTTTTTTTTGTAAAAAGTTTTTATTTTTCACTTTTTAGTTGTGGTACCTACCCCACACACATTCGAATACCACTACCTGCTACCAGTGACAGAAACTTATCATATCATCTACATACTAAGTGGAAAAAAAACCGGCCAAGTGCGTGTCGGACTACGCACAATGAAGGGTTCCGTAGTTGAGATGAATTTATTTATCCCAAGAACAAACTTAATATTTATTCCAACTGCAAATCGTCGCTCGGCATCCAATACCGCGAATGTGTAATTTTTTACGTTTTTTTTAATTGCAGGATCACTTATTTGAACGTGTAGAAAAAATAAAAATCTAACACCTTTAAACGAGCAATTAAAATAATTAATTATATAACCTGAATCTCTGAAACGGCTCCAAGAATCTTTATGAAATTTAGTTTGCAGGGGGTTTCGGGAGCAATAAATCGATCTAGCTAGGTTTCATTTTTAGAAAACGTCGTTCAAAAAAAAAAAATTGTCATCCATATTTTTTCTTTATTCAAGTAACAAGGACTCATTGTGTTAGTAAACTTATGAACTTTAGCTTATTTTACCAGGTTACTTAGAAAGTTTTGCGACTAACAGTTTTTGTCTATGGGATACTGGCTGGCGCTCAGAAGCACCATATCGTCTGCAAAGCTAATATTATTTACACAAATACCCTCTATACAGTGTGAGTCTTCATAATGTGCACATATCGAAATGAGGGGAATCTATGCTTAATTTTACTGACGGAAAAACGGTCAAATTTTTTTTTTGTTTTTTTTTTTATTCTCTTGGGCATCTTATTCATAAATTTTACAATTATTGTAAAAATTGATGAAAAAAATACAGATTTTTACTAAAAAAACATGTTTATTTTCAATTGAGGGTAGTTTTTTTTCTCAATTTTAATTTTATGTGGACGCCTACTTACTTCCAATCATTATGGAGTTTGGTTCATTACGATAGCTGATTCAGTTTAAAAGTTACACAGTTTTGTTACATTTTTTTTTCAATTCCATAAAAGTATAAAAAAAATATTTCGATTTTTAAAATATTTTTTCTGTCGTTAAAATTGAGCATAGATTCCCTCATTTCGATATGTGCACATTATGAAGTACAGCAACCCACTCTGGTGCTGCTGAGCTCGCCAATCCTGCCTCACCCCGCATTCCAATCTGTATGGCCTGGAAAAAGTTCCAGCCCATCGTACACTATTGATCTGGTTACCATAGGTACCAATATTTAAAAATGTTTTTAAGCTCCATTGGCAACCTATCCTTCTCCATCTTTCTCCACAATACGTCATAAGCAACCAGATCAAGTCTTGAATAAGTCGAGAAAGCTAGCATAAATCGGCGTCCCGCGCTGTATATAAGTATAGTATGTGACAGTATGCTTAAGACACAACACTGCACTTTCAGTTGACAAACGACGCCGAAACCCGAATTGGTTGTCATGAACATTTACAGTTTTATTTTTTAGTTGTGTATTAAGCAGCCTGTCAAACACTTTTGATATTTTGTTGTTGATATTATAATAGCTAGAGAGATGGGCCTATTGGATGCCGAGTGACGAAATGTAAGTTTGCGCGCACAATATTGAGAGATTTACCATGTTATTTTAAGACCATGGACTTCTTATAGGTTTTCCTGTAATCTATGAGTAAAGAGCCATACTATGTATTTTTTTGAAAATTTTTGGTCCAGTAGTTTCGGAGATAAAGGGGGGGGAATGGTCAATTTTCATTGTATTTCTTAAATATCTTTAAAAATGTTTATTTTAAAATTATATGAAAAATATATTTAAGATCCTCGCAATAAGTCCTTTCATTTGATATGTCACACGGTACTGTTAGCATAACTTTTTTTTTAAATTTTCTTGTTTGCCCCCCAAAAGTGACCCCTATATTCAATTTTTTTTTATTTACGTTACACATTCGTGTTTGGGTCACAAAAATACATATGTATACCAAATTTCATCTTAATCGGTCCATTAGATTCGGAGTAAATTGGCTGTGACAGACGGACAGACAGACAGACAGACAGACAGACACACGAGTGATCCTATAAGGGTTCCGTTTTTTCCTTTTGAGGTACGGAACCCTAAAAAAAAGTATTTTGTAGCTAACTCAAAAACTATCCAAGCAAAGTTAATAAAATTTATATGGAATTCCAGAGCACACCCTTTCAAACAAAAAAAGAATTTTCAAAATCGGTCCACAATTTACGGAGAAATCGGTGGACATACATAAAAAAAAAAACAAACATACGCGACGAACATATAACCTCCTCCTCTTTGGAAGTCGGTTAAAAAATGCGTATCAAACAAAACAATTTAGTAGTGTTGGCCCAGTGGTTCAGATCTCAGGGTTCAAATCCGGGCAAGTACCAATGTGACTTTTTCAATTCATATGTATACTGAGTTTATCTTGGACATTACTAACATCGGTGACGGAAAACATCGTGAAGAAAGGACTTATAGTTTACATAAGTCTGAAATCGCCAACCCGTGTTGAGCAAGTGTGGTGATCAATGCTCGTGCCTTCTCTGTATGAGAAGAGGGCTTTGGCCAGCAGTGGGACAGTACCAGGCCAGTATTATTGATACCGTTGGCGCAGTGGCTTAGTTATTAGATTCTCCGCATGCAACGGGACGCGGCTTCGATTCCTACGAAACTCGTATTATTAGGTAATTATGTACTGTGAGACTTCTGTCTGTTTGCCGTTTTCAAGATTGATTCAAGTGTATTTAAGCCTGTGTAGGTAATTTTTGGTCTTTTTCCTTACACTCGCAGTTTTATCAGGCAATATTTATAAATACCAATTCTGTAAAATAACTCACACGCGAAGGATTTCGCTGTCCCCGGCGAATAAAATGGTAATCGTAAAAACTACATTTTACAGGAAAAATAAAAAATATAAACGTGTGGCACTCGGGGACTGCTGCGGTAAAGCTATTGCATAGCATTTGTAACCTCCATGACAACATCACGTTGTCATGGGAACCGTCATTACATGGTAGGCGGAGTGGGGGGTGTTAGGTTTTATTTTCGTTACGTTACGGAATGTCTTGATTCGGTCGCCGCGATCAAAGCCCGCGATAAAAGCTATGCAATAGCTTAAAAACAGTTTTTTGTGAAAATCTTATTAACTAATATACATAGCGGAATTGTTCAAATATCAAAAGAAAAGTGAATTTTTATATTCATTACAATACACCTTAAAATCTCGTAACTTCAGAAATATCCGTAGGAAATGAATGAAAAAAATTTACAGAGTGTAATCGGACCTCTAAATATCGAATATACAATAAAGTTAAAAACTATCGTAATAGCACATTACTATTTTATTCGCCGGGGACAGCGATTTGATCAAGTTACTCTCATGTGATATAGGGGTTATTTATAACCGTTGTTTAAAGTTAAGTGACGTTCAAACGTCAAAAATGTATGGTTCACTAATCATTACTTAACTTTAAGCAACGTTTATAAATAAACCCCTTTGTCTACAACATTATATAAATTGGAAGTACTCGCAACGCAACTACGCTACGGTACTTAAGTGTTAATTTTGAGGAAGTATTCGGATCTGCGATGTGTTTGTTTTTTTGCTTATAAAACTGGTTTATCAAACGGTTATGATACGAATTTCGTGATCATGCAGAATGGCCGAAGGAGTGAGCAGACCTATATAGGTACACCCTACATTTTGCGTAACTTATGTTTAAGTACCTATCATGTAATTGAGGGCGAGCCTATTGCCATTAACCGGGCACTAATTCAGACTCCGAGCTGATACTAAGAAATTCGTATAAGAAAAACTGTTGTTTTTTTAAACTAAGTAGCTTGATTTTTTAATAATAAGTCTCCCCTTCTTTGTTAAGGTGTTTGTTACCCGATTGCGACAGTGAACTGATTATTTTAAAACATTAACTGTAGGTAGGTACAGACAGAACCGAAATAACAGGAAATCATTTTAAAAAAAACTGAAATAATCTGCAAGTAATCAACATTAACATAAAACAAAATTGCCTAAAATTATTACCCTAATCCTCATAAGCATCAAAAGAAAAAAAAAAAGAAAAATCCCCACACACAACTTAATACTTACGCTTACCATAAAGTTACACAATACCATAAAACACAATCACAAAGGTAAAAAAAGGTTGACTTACCTTTTTATAACTCGCGTAGCCTTGATTAAAAAACGTATTTATTTCTACTGGCAGCACTGGCGAGCTCACTGTCAAAGGTAGCAAACAAGACTGGCGAGCAGGCAAACAAAAAAAGCTGCAACTGAGTTCTCCCCTCTACTTAGGTAAGGCTGGCTGCAGACTCACGAAGTCACGACTTGTCTGAGCGACTAATCATTATTTAACTTAGTAAATTACTTACAATAATTTGCTAATGGATACCGTGAATAAGTAACAACAATAATATTGGTGCAGACAAAGTCTAACAATTCAAGAAATAGGTCAGAAATTCTACTAGTATTGCTGCCTTTGTTATTATAAGAATTAATTAAGATAAAGTATATTAATCATAATTATTAGATAAGTAAGTAGTAGAGCCTCCTTAGAAACATTTCGTCTGGGAAAGTACACTGAAAACCGTTTATAACGACTTCAAAGGGACCGTCAGATTACGGTTGATAAAGCCTATAATCGTAATAACCAAAAACTATTTTAGGTAAATAGAAATGCTGGGACTGCATAACTACGTCGTAATAATCAGGGGGCCTACCACATTAATACTGCTTTATGAACAGTGGGAGAAAGAGATGGAGCTATACGTCCTGTAGAGCTTCAACTCTTTCTCACACTGAAGTAATATTAAAGCGACGTCGTTATAAACGGTTATTCACTGCACGTAGTGCTATAAGAATACCTATTTCTGCTGCTAAGCAGTGCGTGTTTAATTTTGAAGGACGCTCATGAATGATGACTTGATGACAAAACGGAATAATCGGAGAAATTACAGGCAAGTGAAACTGGTCATAAGCAATGAAGAATAATACTAGTTGAAACAGGAGAGTGCTAGAGGAGACAGGACAACTCGGAACTATTAGCCTGAAGAAGATACCTGGGAAGACAGAGGACTGAGTTTTAATAGGTTGAGTTACCTACTTGATTTTTTTTTTTCGGATATTAGCAACGGAATGATCTCCCTGGGTTGCTGGCAGTTACTACAGCTAATGAGCTAAGTGGTTAATTACATCCTCAAAATGCTGGGTAGTCGGCCTGTTGGCTAAAATATCTCAACAAGTGTGATCTGCTAGTAGTTTCCGATTCTCTACAATACTCGTACTTCTGGTGGCACATAGAAATGGTGTTAAAAATGCTAGATGACCTCTGTAGCTGTAGGTACAGTCTACTACAACATAATCCACCAAATTTCTCAAAAGTCGCACCTGTGTAACTAACCTTACAATCTCAATCAGTATAATCCGACTATTTGGCACACCACATCCTTCTCACTACATCACACAAACACATACGACTTTCTAACTTAGCAGAATTATGCTGAGAACTACAATCACTGTGATTGTTGTCTGAAGACCTTTTTTATTCGCTTTGTGTTAATTTTATAATAGGTTTGCGAACTGCATGTATGCTTTGTAGGATCCTGGTGACGTCATATTGGGTCTCATTGTGCTCACTGCTAAAAATACTGGGGTGTGTCAAAATAAATTCTACAATACTGATACTAAAATGTACGACCGATGCACTCTGCAAGCCCCGTCCCCACCTTACTATCTGGCAATTTTTGAAGTGAATACTTCTTTAGGCGCGTTGGGCATTTTTGAGATGGGAAAAAACAATTGAACTCGCGACACCATTACCGTTAAGTACCTCAAAAAAGTATTTCCTGCACTATATTTTTTTTTCCACGATATGTCTCACCTCCTTTACTGCCCTCTGTGCCACAAAACCTGCAGTCTAAGCGACCTCTGCGCTGCCGTCGACGATGCCTTGGAAGTGGCGAAGTATTGGACCATTAAAATTTAACAGTACCATCGACACGAACAAGAAGACCACGGCATGTTCTAATACAGTTTGGCCAATATGAGAGAAACAAACAAACATGAGTCTTCTAATGACGAGTTAGGTTATTATAGCACCAAACCGCTTGAATTGGTGTTCGCAGTCTGTTTTGATTAGCAGACAGGAGAACTGACTGTACTATTTATAAGTAGTTAACTATACTTAAGATTTTTCTAATTTATTTTTGTGTGAATATTGTGTGCCCTGGCAAGCAGATTTATTTTCTTTCCTTATTTTCCTCCTCCTTTCTTTCCTTCCTCCTTATTTTTATTATTTTGTTTACCTTTTACATAGATTCTTTTCTTTTAGATTTTGTGAATGTGAGAACGTTGTAGGCTGTAGACTTGTGGACCATTTTCTATTTTGCTTAAGTACCTGGTACTTGTTGATATGCCTACACTGTCCTCTCATACCTGTTAACACTGTAATTTGAAAAAATTGTAGAATCCATTTATATTTAAAAGAGTAACCGTGGAGTTTCTTGCCGGCTCTTCTCCATAGGAAGCGACCAATTGGAACCGTGCATCTAGCTTCTGACGTTTCATAAGTGCCCTTGTAGGTTTATGTGAAATAAAATATTTTGAATTTGAATTTCTTTATTTCTTCAAATAAATATAAAATAAAATTTTGCAATAAATATAAAAAATTATATTTGGTAGGCCGTTGCCCAAAATAACCCCTCGATTTCAAAATCAAGGGATATCTTTGGGCAACGACCTGCAAAATATTATTATGGATATTTAAGTTGCCTACGTTTCTGATAAACATATATATTTATTATGGTTTGATCTACATCTCTACAGTCATTATCAACAGGCCTGCGTCCAAATTTTTTTGTCCTTCTTGTAGCTTATTAAAAATTATTGAACACGTATTTTTTCTTTTTTGACGTAATCAAAAGATTACGGCGATACATTGAGTTAAAATGTGGCATGGCGTCACACCTGCATTTAAAACTGCGTTGTGGTGACGTAGCGAGCCCCCACTCCCCAACTTTAATGTGTGTTTTCTAAGTTATTTTTGATTAATATGATAAAGCAAAAAATACGTGTCTAATATTTTTTTATTACCTGAAAGACGGACTAAATAGTTTTTTTTTTTACCTAGGCGTCTTAACCTTGATATCATTGCGATCATTTTCCAACGAAAATGAACTAAGTATTAGCTTTAGCTAGGTATTAATCTGCTAATTACTGCATTCACATTCAAGCTCGCGTTTCGCGCATAAATCCCGAAGTTCGCCGATTGGTCGTGCACTGCGCAGGCGTTACTAGTCATTACTTATAAATTATGCTACTACGATGTTTAAATGATTCATCATCGTTTCTCGTGTTGTTTAGTGCTAACATTAAAATACATAAAGGTATATCATAAACATCTACCTACAGACCTCACTCTAAAGACAATACTCGATGATTGGAAGAAGAAACAAAAACGTGTGGACGGGTTAATGACAGCTAATTAAGGCGGCGATAACTGATACTTTTAATGAGTTTATACTAAAGATCACGTCTAAACGAGTAGTGTTAATGATTGGGAAAAAATATATGTTAAATTAGAGCATTTTCTTAATAACTTAATACAGGAATGTTTTGGATTATAATTATATTATATAGTGAAATTAATTTGTAAAGTTATGTCTAATGCAGATAAAAAACTGAGAATTACACAATATCTATCAAGCATATTTTTCTGAAACCTTCACCATTATAAAGATAATTTAATTATTGGTTTTTTAGTACACGTGCATTATTAAAATATCTTTTATTTTATGTATAATAATGCGTCTAATTTGGGACAACGCTCCTTGATGGGCGAGTCCTATTACTGGCTGGACGTATGATGCGATGCGTGAGCTCAGTACAGAACACGCAAGCTAACCACTCAAGGTCACTGTCATATACGGTGAACAATGTGTAGCTCGCCGTCCGATAAGGACCAGGCCCGGGTCCACGGCGCAACGTGTTCCACGCGCGCCGAGAACAGATGTCAGCACAACTATAGGGGGCCACTAGGGGCGATGCTTGCCAGGGGTGCGAAGAAGTCCGAAAGAGAGATCGTGGCCCCCGGCAACATACAGGCAACTGAAGGAACACGGGTGGGTTTTAGTCAGTAAGAATCTGATACGCCCTCTCGCTCCGCACAGAGCGGGAGAAGTTATTTGATAATTTTCAACCCAAAAAAATAATTAAGCTCGGCTATGATGGAAGTGGGGGCTCGCGGCTAAGTAATAAAAACAGCCGCACGGGTCGGTCAATCAGGTTCAGCTACGCTTGCCGGGGTTGGTCTGTGGATGGGTGACCATCTTTACATACCGAAACTCCTCCGTGCCTCGCAAAACACGTTAAGCCCTTGGTCCCGGCTGTCATTTGTAGATCTTTGACAGTCGTTACCTATGGGTAGTCAGAACCTTAAAACTAACAACCAGTCTTACCAAGGGGTATCGTGTTAGTCACCAACTGGGTTGTAGCCGACCCCAACATAGTTGGGAAAAGGCTAGGCAGATTGATTGTTGGGGTCGGCTTCCAGTCTAACCGGATACAGCTGAATACCGGTATTTTACATGGAGCGACTGCCACAACCCAGTAACTGGGTAATACGATACCCCTTGGTAAGACCGGTTGTCAGACTTTCGGGCTTCTGAAGACCCGTAACGATTGTCAAAGATCCATGAATGACAGCCGAGACCAACGGCTAACCGTGCTTTCCGAGACCCCTCGTCTCGGTTTGTAAAGATGATCAACCATCCACGGACCAACTCCAGTAAGTGTAGATCAACTTGTCTGATGGACCCGTGCGGCTGTTATTACTTAGCTACCCCAACATAGTTGGGAAAAGGCTAGGTAGATTGGTAAGAGTAGGGGAAAACCAAAGAAACGATGGGTGGACTATTTGAAAGTTGATATGGTTAGAAAGAGGGCGACTTCCAAAACCTTTAAAGTAAAAATACTTGCATAGAACATTGATCAGTAACGTAATATAAATAAAGAGCACAATCGCGTTTACAAAAATGAGGTGTCGGTAACGGTGTCGCAAGTTCAATTGTTTTTTCCCATCTCAAAAATGCCCAACGCGCCTAAAGAAGTTTTTATTTCAAAAATACATGTTGCTCCGATCCCCAGATAAATTGGGCTATGAGCAGGAAGGAGCATAGCTTAACTAGGATGAGTTCATAAGACGCGACTTGATCGTTTATCTCTCCTTTTCATTGTCATAAACCACCTTCATCCATACTAATATTATTTAAATGTGAAACTACTTAACTCTGCCTGTCTCTGTCTTATCTTTTCAGGCGTTAGCGGCTGAATGGATTTAGATGAAATTAGACACACGGGTAGATCATGACCAGGGTTTTTTTTTTTAAGTGAAAACTTCTTTAGGCGCGTTGGGCATTTTTGGGATGGGACTAAACCATTGATTTCGCAACCTGTTACCGACACCGTGGAGTAAAAGACATCAACGCGTTGATTACCGCGGTGCCGATTTTTTTTCATGTTTTCACCTCTGTCGGCACTCCCGAAGTGCCACTGTTTAATGGCATCTTGCAGGCCAGCCTAGGAGGTTGTCGGCTGCTTAACTGGAGTTTCCTGTGGCTGCCTCAATAAATTCAGGCCTCCAGCCAGGACATAACACTTAGAAACTTAGCGACTACACGCTAAGGGCACCCCCTGTGGGGTACGGACCTCGGCTTAGGGTGTCGCTGGGGGAGGACAGGCTGGATCGGATTAAAAGGTTAAACTTAGGACATAGGATACATTTTATCCCGATAGTACCACCACGCGGGTGAAGCCGCAGTCAAAAGTTAACTATACATAGATGGATAGAATATTCTTTATTATGTACACCATAAAAATTACAGAAATTAATTTAGAAATTTTACATTGGGTGACACAATGAGCGGTCTTATCGCTAAAAGCGATCTCTTACAGACAACCTTTGGATGGATTTAAATGGAAAAGGAGAGACAATACTGCAGGTAGTCAGTGGTGTACCATTTACATATACAACAGATACATAAAGCATAAATATATATTACCTATATAAATTATAAACATGAAACAAGAGTAAGGAAATATATGCAATGAATGAGGATGTTTAAGGAGAGAGGAAGTGTTTTTTCACCAGAATTTTAAAAGTGGACAAAGATTGAGCACGCCTTATCGACACGGGCAAGCCATTCCATAACCGTACTGCTTGAACCTTAAAAGATTTGTCATAAAAGTCATCTCTAAACTAGTGAAGTTCATTGACCTCAAAGCAATCTGTCAAGATTATCACTTCGCACATTCTGCGTTTGCAACACAAGTAGGTAAGTAGCGAGCGAGTAGATTGCCAAACTGATGTGTCGCAGAGATTGAGGCGAGGAGATCGGTGGCCGCTCGCTACTCTCTGTGGCGTAATCTTAGCGTAGAATAATAGTGTTCTCAGACGTGCATTTGTAATAGGTACAAGCAATTTGTTAGGATTAGATATAATCTGTAGGTAGGGTTACCATTTTGAAATTTGAAGAAAAGTACGGATTTTTTTTTTTTCAGTAATCATTTATCTTTTTTTTTTAAATCCCCTTAAATCCAAAAGTCCGGACAAATGAGAAGGCTGGACATAGTCTGGACGGTGGGCCAAAAAGCAGGACATGTCCGGACAAATACTGGACGGATGGTAACTCTATCTATATTAGGCACCGGTCCCACTACCTACTGGCCATTTACGAGAAGCGAGTAGAGCTAGTAAATAAAAATGAGCGTAAATAACGACGACCGATTATATGCTGGTGTGGTGTAACACTGGCCTGGCTACCATCAGGGATTTTAATTTTTATAACACAAAAAGTTTATCGATCTGTTTTCTCCCAAATTTAGTCACCAAAATTTATTTTCAATCTTTTCAAAAATAATATTAAAGTTAATTAATTATTAATTATTTACAAAATAAAAATAGATATTATATACTAACTTAACTAGAACTAAAATATAGCGTCGAAAAATTAATCCGCATCGCTGTCGACTGGTAATGTACCCAAGAGACTGGCCGCATTGCCACGTTGTATGGCAATGCTTAGCCTCTGGCCAAGGTAAAAACCAACCCTTGGGTCACGGGAAGTGTCAAATTAGTCGCCAATTAGTCGCAATTTTCCGCCAAGTCACAGATTTAGTCGGGGCTTACTTTAGAAGATACATTCCCTTGTTCACAAACTAAACTAAATTTTAGTTCAGTGCATCTTTTTCTTTCTATTTCATTAAGAAAAGGACAGAAGATAAATTTTAGTTTAGTCCTGTCAAATTAATCAGCGCTTGACGTAAATTGACGTAATTCTAGTCGGCAAGTTTTTAATCACGTCTAAACTTGTAAGGAGAGTGACAGGCGATGATTAATTTGACAGGACTAAACTAAAATTTATCTTCTGTCCTTTTCTTAATGAAATAGAAAGAAAAAGATGCACTGAACTTAAATTTAGTTTAGTTTGTGAACAAGGGAATCGGCACCGATGAGTTCAATTTTTAAGTCTAGTCTAAGAGCTAGAACGTAGAGTTTATGAAATCGCTAGGTGCCCTAACTTTTGAGATTCAATTGGGCCAAGCTGGGGAGATGCTCCCCAGATCGGACACCTATAAACATTTGTAACTTTTGAACCAGTGACCGACAAATTCTGATATTTGGCGACACATTCCGATTAATTAGCGACAATTTTTTTGTGTTATCATAATTAAAATTCCTGATGGTGGCGATGCCAGGGTCAGTCACACGCTGGTATGCGCATGTACCAAGCGTGAATCTCTCGGCGAGAATTCTCTCTCTGCACGCCAAGCGAGCGTCAATGAGCGAGTGCTCTCTTTGACACAGCGCCGGCTTGAGAATTCCTGGCGCCCTAGGCGAAAGGCTGGAACGGTGCCCTTTTAAGAAAATTCGTGACAAAATAAAACTATGTTCTTTCTTTTTCGTGTGGTTAGTGACTACCCTGGTGTCAGAGTTTTAAAGCCGCCCATGGGCCTCTGACTTGGCTTCACATGCCGTCGAGAAATATCTCTCAGGCGCGATCGGTACAACGATCGCGGTCAAACTATAATAGTCAAATCAATTTTGAACAAAACATTATAACATACAACAAGAGAAGCAATAAATCTGAAATCGCGATTTTTTTAGCAATGGAGCGAGTTGAGGCTATTAACTAAAGAAAAATTGGTAAAAGATTGAGAGTATTTTCAAGTAAATAAAAATTAATGTACAGTATTATTTTTTAATTTCGATGCCGCCGATTGCCGCCCCCTAATACGAGCGCCCTAGGCCGTCGCCTAGTTCGCCTATATGAACGGGCCGGCCCTGCTTTGACAGCTTTTGTCGTTGTGACAAACGAGTACTCGCCGGCGAACAGTCAGCGATCAATTACTATTAATATTTGTATATCTTTTACTGACACGGGAGCTATAATCTTTTGTACATTTCTTGAGTGACAAAATCGTTAAAGCTAGTCGCTCCTCGTCGTCGGTGGGACAGGTGCTTTAGTTGTCAGTTAGAAATGACAATAGCTCAAAGTCAAAGGTTGTTGCGCGGACAGACGAGTGAGAGGTCGTGAGTTCGATCACCAGCGTAACCGTGGCGCGTTGCGTCGTTGCTTTATATCGGTACTTACAGCAGGACTATATGCAACACACATACATACATACATAAACTCACGCCTTCTTCCCATGAGGGTAGGTAGAAACTACAGAACGCCACCTGCTACGATCCTTACATAGTCCTTTTGCCTCGTTTACGTTCATACATTTTGGTCATATACGCACGCCGGTTGCGAGTACTACGCACCTGACCTTTCTGAAGAACATCACCAATAAGGTCAGTATATGTCCTCCTAGGGCGTCCCCGCCCGGCCTTTCCCTTTACATCAGCCTTGTAAATACATTTTGTTAGTCGCCTTTCATTCATCCTCTCAACATGCCCAAACCATCCCAGCATACCCTTTTCAATTTTTGTCACTACATCTTCTTTTAAATCACACCGCTGTCTCATCACATCATTCCTCAGCCTATCATTCATAGTCAGACCACACATGCTTCGCAAGGAACGCATTTCCACAGCATTTATTCTACTTTCATGTTGTTTTTGCCACACCCAACATGCAACATACATTACTAGGTATTTCTAAAATAGTAACAAATGAATGTGAATTGGAGTGCTTAATAAATAAATAACGAATCTTTCTGTGAAATGACTTCTGCCTCAGCCGGGTACCCGGCACCGGCTACTCGGCAACCCGGACGTATGAAAAGGCTCTTAGTCTATAATTACTGGAAGCCGACCACAACATTACATAGTTTGTAAAAGGCTTGGTAGAGAAGATTAGATAAAATTACTAGGTCAATGGTGACGATTCCCTTGTTCACAACCTAAACTAAATTTAAGTTCAGTGCATCTTTTTCTTTCTATTTCATTAAGAAAAGGACAGAGGATAAACT
Organism: Agrochola lychnidis; assembly: GCA_963680765.1. NCBI lineage: Eukaryota > Metazoa > Arthropoda > Insecta > Lepidoptera > Noctuidae > Agrochola > Agrochola lychnidis. The sequence goes on from OY796877.1 coordinate 15,475,468, forward strand.
TTAGTTTAGTCCTGTCAAATTAATCAGCGCCTGTCACTCTCCATACAAGTTTAGACGTGATTAAAAACTTGCCAACTAAAATTACGTCAATTTACGTCAAGCGCTGATTAATTTGACAGGACTAAACTAAAATTTATCTTCTGTCCTTTTCTTAATGAAATAGAAAGAAAAAGATGCACTGAACTTAAATTTAGTTTAGTTTGTGAACAAGGGAATCGGCACCATTAATTCATTATTTAGTTATGTTGAAGTACCTATAAATTGACGACAATAAACAATAATATTACATTCGTGAAAGTATTCGATTACAAGGTTTTAGTTTCGAAATATGCAAATAGGCATCAAATAGGTAAATAATGATACTTCGCACTTGCAAAATCCACAATTTTTTATCATTCTATTTTGTGTAGGTTTGTACGTCAATAAGTAGGTACAGTGCAAGCATATTTGCAGTCAGTGCCAAAGTACAATTTAAAACTGCTTGTATGTATTTAATTTTTTTCAAGTTCTTGTAGTTTACCAACAGAAAAGTGGTCACCAAGTGGTTTACCGATGGATTGAAATATCTTGTCTGTAATGTGATTGATCTGTCGTTGCTTCATTTTTAGGGTTCCGTAGTAAACAAGGAACCCTTATAGTTTCGTCATGTCCGTCTGTCTGTCTGTCTGTCTGTCCGCGGTCTAGCTCCGAGACCCTTCGTACTAGAAAGCTGTAATTTGGCATAGGTATACATATTAATTACGCCGACAAAGTGGTAAAACAAAATTAAGAAAAAAATTTTTTTTAGGGTACCTCTCATACACGTAAAGTGGTGATGTTTTTTTTTACCCATGGTGAGGGGTATCATTGGAAAGGTCCTTCAAAAACATTGTGACTTGTGAAAACCATTTTTGGATTCAGGGATCCGTTTGCGAAATATTAAGCTTTAAAGTGCTAATTTTTGTTAGAGTCAAGTGTTCCCCCCCCCCCCCACCGGCTTAATGGTTGGTTTTGGATGTGTGAAAAAAATCACAACAGTAGTTTATATAACGAAATTAAAAGGAAAACTGTCACAGTTAAGTAGGCTCTACAAGTTAACGAGTAATAATCGACCAACTTTGCAGTTGCAAAAACATGTTTTACCATACATTCCGTATGGGGGAACATTTATTTATTTATTTATTTATTAGACCAGAAATAGTAAACACAATTCGTTTTAGCTACTTAAAATTATTATGCTTAAATTAATTTAGTAACAATTGTGTCCAATTATTAGCATCTGCTGCCGAACTAGGTTTATAGCCTGTGATTCAGCATGCAGCGCCTCAAGCAGTATTTTTCAACTACAAAGTTAAGTTTGTTTTTGGGATTAATTCATCCCAACTACGGAAGCCTTCATTGTGCGTGGTCCGACACGCACTTGGCCGGTTTTTTAATAATTATTTTTAGCTATTGTGATATAGTACGATTTGGACTCGTTCCTGACCGCCTGGCCGGAGAAGGTACAGACGCCAGCACATCAAGCTACCCAAAACTGTCAAATTTTCCCAATCAACTTTGAACCTTAGACATCAGCGATAAAGTTGAAAATCTATTAAATAAATTTGTCAGATTGTAGTAGCTTGATGTGCTGGCGTCTGTACAACATAAGGAAGACTGGAAAATTATGGGGGAGACCTTTGCCCAGCAGTGGGACAAAATAGGGTAACTAAAATAAAATAATACTTTTATTCTAGGTGCATCGTCTTCACATATAATTATATAAGTAATGTACGTACATATACAAACAATTGTAAAATATTTTAAAAGAGTAACGGTGGAGTTTCTTGTCCATTCTTCTCCATACGAAAACTATCTTTTGGAAGGGGGCGACTAGAATCAATTTTATTATTTTGTCAATTTTGACATTCAGAAGTGCCGTACATGGGCCTATTTGAAATAAATGATTTGACTTTGACGTGTATACGCAATTAGGGTACTGGTGCAGCTGAATACCAGTATTTTACAAAGAGCAACTGCCTATCTGACCTCCACAACCCAGTTACTGGGTAACACGATACCCCTTGGTAAGGCTGGTTGTCAGACTTTCGGGCTTCCGAATACCCGCCGTAACGACTGCTACAATAATAATAAATAAATTCATTTATTTCAGGTAAAAAATAACACCCATAGCCAAACACAAATTAATAAATAAGATCAATAAAATAAAAACAATAAAACCCAAGATCAATTAAAATAAAATACATTTGCTTGTCGAAGACTGTTGCTCTTGTGACGTAATCATTTTACAGTATTTGATAACCGCTAGACCATAGCTCGTGCTATCACCGACCCGCATCTATCTCTACCTACATAGCCAGCTAAATCTATTGCTATAATAATAAAGAATAATGTACAAAATAACGGACACTTCCAGAAACAGTAGTTTGAAACAGTTATGATTAATTTTTGCGTTTATTTTTGTTGATAAAATCGCTAACCGGCAGTTTTGTGGGCTATTTATTTTGATGTTGTGCTCTATGGAAACGCTGTCATGATATATTGAGGATTCTTCTTTAATCATTGCTAGTCTAGTTTATTTTTATTTTTTTTACATAAGTGCACATTACTAAATTGTATGTAAGTTTTATAACATCCATAATGGACGAATGGATGACCCCTGTAACACAGGTTTTTCCTAGCATGGGGGTCATTGTTCAATATTTTGTATTAACCTATTTCCACGTGTAATTAAGTTTCAACCTGTATCTGTGTACTTTTATGTCAAATAAACATATTATTATTGCTATTTGTTCTAAATTTCCCCCGTAGTGTAACTCATCTCATCAGGGGGCCTACCACCAGCTTATAAAGCAGTATTATTTTAATATTACTTCAGTGGGAGAAAGCGATGGAGCTATACGACCTGTAGAGCTTCATCTTTTTCCCACACTGAAATAATATTAAAATAATACTGCTTTAAGAGCTGGTGGTAAGCCCCCTGATACTTAGGTAAAGTATCCTACCTTTCAATGAAATTAGGGTCATCTCTTAAATAACGAAAACATTTTTTGTAGTAACTTGGACCAATCTAATTTGTTGTGGAGGTCATATTTTATTTATTTGATTAACTTTAGGAAAACTTACTGCTTACTTTTAATATCTAGTACCTACAATGTGTAAACGATGGCCAATTACAAGCTATCACTAACGATTAAAGTGGTTAACATTAACAAATACGCGAAAACAGCGACGTAAGCAAATTAATTATCACACATTCACACGCTCAAAAATTACAATAATAAAAAGAAGAAAAAAATTAATAATAAAAAGAAAATAGATAAACATCGAAAAAACAATTGAGTAAATAAATCGAAATCTAACTCGACATCCTGACACACCACATTAAAAGTACGACAAGCTCATAACACGTACGGGTTCTGCCTGTAGATAGTACTGACTTGAGGCACATGTTGAAGACGTGGTCTCCGAAGAAATGCATTTGGTAAACGAAGCCCGATCTTGCCCACCAACTCAGGGACGTCAGTAGATCAGTACCGTAATTGCGTAATGCAACAAAATTACAATCTGTTTCGATTTGAAACAGATTTCTAATCCATTGCTTCAAAAGTTGGAAAAAAAATCTGCTCAACAACGTAAATAACGCAATGAATGTTGTTGAACTGTCAAAATGAAACAAATTAGGCAAAATTGTTTACGAAAATAAGTTACGCAATTAGGGTACCGGTCATAACGCTAAACAAGAAAGCAAGATCTGCAATTTTCCTTCACTCGTGTAGAGGCAGAATATGTTTTTTTACACCGACTTATAATAATTCGGGAGATAGGTATTCGAGCGATATTGAGTGTACCTCAAAAACCGCCTTTGGGACTGATGACAGTCGCTCCATATGTCATCATCTTCATTACATTGGCAGCCTTGTTCTTCACACTGCTGAGTTCTCCCTTGTCCCTTTTGCTCCATGGAAAATATTGATATTCAGCTGCATCTGTTTGGACTGGAAGCCGACCACAAGGTAGTTGAGGCAGGACTGACTGATTTGAGTCCCTGAACGGTGGACTCGAGGACGTCCGCCGCCCACTATCATTTAAGATAAGATCCGAGGTGGCGCGTAATGTTCCACGCGCGCCACTCTTAGACGTCGCGGGGGGAGTCAAACACCTCACTGCCTCCTTGACCAGACGGAGCCCGCAGAGGCGGGCTGACACCAGTCGGGAGCTGCGTTGAAGAGCGCTTAAGGCGCAACTAGCCAATACTTTTTCCATGCAAATTTCGGAGGGGTTTTACTCCACTGTTACACATTGTACATCCAAAGTAAAACATGAAATCGTTTTGTCTTATTATTAATTTTGTCTGTACAGAAGCATAATAGTAAAAAAAAAGCAATCAAAAAGTTATGAGCCAACAAAGATTCGTTTTTCCTGCTAATTATAACGCAACTTTGGGAGTAAATAAGTAATAAAAGAAGTATAAAATCTCCAAAACAAAGCTCATTCCGACAAAGCTCAATTGTCGACGATTATAATAAACTTTATTCGTAATTGATTTATGCAGTAGTTTTTTCATAAAACTCCACCTTCCAAAGGACTTTTCGTAATTTTTAACGCGCTCGTTTTACTAAAATCGTTCTGAACGGTGTTTGTGTGCGTGCGAACTAGAGTTTGTGCATGTAGACCAGCGTCTAACTGCTCATCACTGATACTATCTCTGTCGGACACGATGCCAGGTGAGATAGCGTGCTTTTTGACCAAGCCCACCAATGAGTTCGAGCCCGCGACTAGTTCAACCTTAAGTGCCTCCGTGGCCTCCGGTGCAAGTGTGCGAAGGAATACGGGATGGTTGTAGTCAGTAGAAGTCTGACAGACCCCTCCGTTCACCCCAGGATGAAGGACATCCATGAGGATTTCCACCCCGTTACCAAAAAAAAGGACTGACTGATTGTATGCCATCTCAAAGTTGTAACCTCAAGCCCATTCATTACAATGGTGCTGTAGGTACCTATGGGGGTCAACGATGTTGGTCAATTGATTAGTTCCGTCGAATTGCGACAGAGGTGACAAGGTAACATCGTCGAGGTTGAATAATTGCTTATCGCACATGAATACTTAAATGTAAAAGACATTGGTGCCGATTCCCTTGTTCACAAACTAAACTAAATTTAAGTTCAGTGCATCTTTTTCTTTCTATTTCATTAAAAAAAGGACAGAAGATAAATTTTAGTTTAGTCTTGTCAAATTAATCAGCGCTTGACGTAAATTGACGTAATTTTAGTAGGCAAGTTTTTAATCACGTCTAAACTTGTATGTAGAGTGACAGGCGCTGGTTAATTTGACAGGACTAAACTAAAATTTATCTTCTGTCCTTTTCTTAATGAAATAGAAAGAAAAAGATGCACTGAACTTAAATTTAGTTTAGTTTGTGAACAAGGGAATCGGCACCAATATCTACAAAATTTGGTTAAGAGCAGACGTTAAAAAAGCAATAAAAAACAGTGGCACTCCGGGAGTGCCGACAGAAGTGAAAACTTGAACAATTTTATTGTGCAGGAAATACTTTTCTTTTTTGAAGTCGGTAAAAAAAATGGAATGTCATTAATCCCAAAGAAAATGTACCACGCGTTGATGTCTTTTTAATGGTCGAAAGCTGGTGTCGGTAACAGTGTCGCGAGTTCAATTTTTTTTCCCATCGCAAAAATGCCCAATGCGCCTAAAGAAGTTTTCACTTTAAAAAAAGTAAATATAAATAACACAAAATTAAATTACCGATTCCTAGTGACTTACCTGCAGTCAATAAGAATAGGGTATGGATGGTAGAGCAGTGGTGGCCCAGTGGTAACGGCCGCGACTTACGAGTTGTAGGTCGTAGGTTCGAACCCAGACAGGCGAGCTACTCTGTGTAAATTATTTCATCACCACTGCTCTCAAAACGGTGAAGGAAAACATCGTGAGGAAAAAGTGTCCTAGAACCGAAAATTCGAAGACATGTGACATCTACCAACCCGCACTGGGCCCGCGTGGTGGATTACGGCCCACTCCCTCTCACAGAGAGGAGGCCTGTGTCCCAGCAGTGGGAACATTATAGGCTGATTATGATGATGGATGGTAGGTACATACGACTACACATTAAGCTATAAAAATCCAGTATAAGCTAACCTCGCATTGTACGGAAATCCTATACAATGCGAGATCAGCATAAACTGGAATTATAGCTTGATATGTAGCCGTGTGTACAACAATGTTTGTCCTTGTTTGATAGCTCTACTACTCGTAGCAATATATTCTTTCGACGACCGTCTGTTACCGGTAACTATGGATGTAAAAACGTGCAAAGAATTAAGTAGGATTGAATACTGTTAGGTTTATGCTTGCCAGTTTAAAATATACCTTATCTTATCAGCGTATAGTTGAAAGTCAAATGTGTTTACTTTGATGCAAATTTCGGCCAGAATCTCTTCTAAATGGTAATGTAAATAGAAGACGCTTTCTCGTTACTTTTACCTATTAAATATAATAGCAGTGTAGGTAAATTATGTTCTTACAAGATTGCAAAATATTATCAGAATATTAAGTATCAGTCTCACCAACGGGTATCGTGTTACTTACCCAGTAACTGGGTTGTGGAGGTCAGATAGGCAGTCACTCCAAGTAAAATACAGCTGCATCCGGTTAGACTGGCAGCCGACTAAGCAGATGATGATGATGTATGTATGTTTGTATGTTCGTTTTTTAGGGTTCCGTAGTAAACAAGGAACCCTTATAGTTTCGTCATGTCCGTCTATCTGTCTGTCCACGGTCTAGCTCCGAGACCCTGAGTACTAGAAAACTGTAATTTGGCATAGGTATATATTTTAATTACGCCGACAAAGTGGTAAAATAAAATTATGAAAAACATTTGTTTAAGGTACCTCTCATACACGTAAAGTGGTGATGTTATTTTTTTTTTTTTTAACCCATAGTGTGGGGTATCATTGGAAAGGTCTTTTAAAAACATTGTGAGTTTGTGAAAACCATTTTTGGATTCAGGGATCCGTTTGCGAAATATTAAGCTTTAAAGTGCTAATTTTTGTTAAAGTCAAGTGTCCCCCCCCCCCTGCTGGCTAAACGGGTGGTTTTGGGTGTGTGAAAAAAATCACAACAGTAGTTTATATAACGAAATTAAAAGGAAAACTATCACAGCTAAGTAAACTCTACAAGTTAACGAGTAATAATCGACCAACTTAACTTTGCAGTTGCAAAAACATGTTTTCCCATACATTCCGTATGGGGGAACATATTTTTCAACTACAAAGTTAAGTTTGTTTTTGGGATTAATTCATCCCAACTACGGAACCCTTCATTGTGCGTGGTCCGACACGCACTTGGCCGGTTTTCTCAGAACAAATGAACCAATTTTGATAAAACTTTTTCAGGTTTTAATAAGATAGGCAGGTATTACTTTTGATAAACATTTTCATGTTTATAGTTATAAGTAATGTGTAACTTACTTCATAAAGTGGGTAAGTAGTAAGTAAAAAACTTTTTTCCAATAATTCAACCGAGTTGTAAAACTGCAATTTGACAAATAATAAAAAGGGAAGAGATTTCTTTCGCACTGATGGCTTTCATGCCGTCATCCGCAAGAAAACTGCAAACTCAAACTCAAAGTATTTATTACAAATAAACCAATTACAGGTACTTTTGAATTGTCAAGGGGACGGTCAGTCAGAAAAATGAAGTTAGTTGCCCATTCCAAAGCGTAATAGGTACCTATGGAGAAGAACGGGCAAGAAACTCCACGGACACTCTTTTAAATCAAAATATTGTTACAAAATATTGGTTACATCATTCGTGTTGAACTTATACATGTGAGAACAATGTAGAAAGACGTGCACGTTAAAAGCGTCCGTAATAAAAATATAATAACAATTCAAAAATTTTAATAAATTAAAATAAACCGTGGCAGCTAAGAGATGACCAGTCCTTACTGACGGCGCCCGTTCACGAACATGACGCATGGATCAGCACCATCCAGCTCAACCATTTTGAAGGGAACTTAATGATCCAACACACACGCCACCATCAGCGAGACATTTGAGTGAGCATGACATACTCTCAGCCGCCAGGGCACATTCAAGTCAATAAAGACGTACCCAGTAAATGGTAGCTTTATGGAATGTACAACATGGTCACAGTGCTGCATCTCTGATCTGCAGAATGCGTGGCAGCTGCAACGGAATTCGAAAGACTAGCGGATAGGATCTCTTCTCCGTTACGGCGATCCTTTGTTAAGAGAGTTATTTGAATTAGATTGAATTGTATTTTTGAAGTTAAATATAATTTTAACTTTGGTAAAATGTATGGATCTATTGTTATCTGAATTAAATGAATTTTATTTATTATTTAGAAATAAGCATCACCTTTGTACGTATTTTTCTGTTCTTTTTGTCTTGTCTGTTTATGTATGTGTGTACATGAATGGTTAAATAAATAAATAAGGACTACCTTATGAATTAAAAGGATCAGAAATAATACAAACATATTTTATGAGCTAGTAACGCCATCTCATTTTCAGTTTTAGTAAAGAGCTGCAGATCTTTTTGCGCTTGGCTGACAATGGTGCCGATTCCCTTGTTCACAAACTAAACTAAATTTAAGTTTAGTGCATGTTTTTCGTTCTATTTCATTAAGAAAAGGACAGAAGATAAATTTTAGTTTAGTCCTGTCAAATTAAGCAGCGCCTGTCACTCTCCATACAAGTTTAGATGTGATTAAAAACATGTCGACTAAAATTACGTCAATTTACGTCAAGCGCTGATTAATTTGACAGGACTAAACTAAAATTTATCTTATGTCCTTTTGTTAATGAAAAAGAAAGAAAAAGATGCACTGAACTTTAATTTAGTTTGTGAACAAGGGAATCGGCACCATTGACAGGGCGGCACTGTTGGTAAACATTTGTGATAACATTTTGAGAAATTGTATTGAAAATTCAAGATGGCGGCATTACTTCAATTTTGGCCACGCGACAAAATATCCTTATACACCTATTATAAAGGTAATTTTAGTAAAGTTAGATATTTATGACCTTAATGACTGCGTCTTAAAAATTACACCTAAAATCCAATTACATAATATATATAAATATCACGCTTGTAATGCCCGAAGGGTTAGGCAGAGGCGTACTTAACCATCGCACACCCATATTTCGTCAGTTATGTTGAAGTCCCATGTAATAGGGGGCGAGCCTATTGCCATCAACCGGGCACAAATTCAAGACTCCGGGCAGCTACTGAGAAAGATATGGAAAAACCCAATATCACTTTGCCCGGCCCGGGATTCGAACCCAGGACCTCATGCTCAGCAGTGGCGCTTGTGACCACTAGACCAACGAGGCAGTAAAAAATAACCAAAATCAAATGAACGCTAAATAACCTTACTTAACAGCTTAACTAACCATTTTTACTGTTATTGACGTTTCCGACTCCGACTTTTAAGGCGAAAGCGTCAGGGTAGCTCGCGAAATTCGATTTTTCTTACGTTTTTTGCAATTTGCAGGTCAGTATCACGTTGTATATTGATCTAAATATGATTCACGGCCGTAACAAATATGGCTTTACTCAATTATAATCATTACAATCAGCAATACAACTCCATAAGTTAGCAAAGGTTAGCATAAGGTGTCAAATGTCTTGATTTCATGAAATTTAGATTTAGATTAACATTAAAAAAAAAAAAAAAACTTTATTTCGAGCCAAGACTCATAGAGGGGTAGTGGTGCCGATTCTCTTGTCACAAATGCCTCTAAACTAAACTAAAAATCACCAAAATTTAGTTTATTCCTGTCAAACGACGATTTCCCATTCTGAAATAGACTAAAGTGACACAACTTAACTATATTTTAGTTTGACAGAACTAAGATGGCACTGAGATATTAGTTTAGTGAAAATGGCAATTTTGCTATTCTGAATTTGACGTTTTTAACCTAAAATTTAGATTTTTTAACTAAATATGACTATTTTTAATCGCGACTAAAAACATGTGGAATAAAATTGGTTGTCATGAACTAAAATTCACACCAACACCTCGACTTCAGATGAAAAAACAGTACTGAATATTTTTTTTTTCTTTTGCTTATATCTCGAAAACGGTGTATCCAATCGCAAAAATAATGAAAATTTCGATACCCTTTATAAGGCCCTTAAACCCCCTAACACTCTACATGTAGGTAATATTTTTTCTTATTTTCCACACAAAAAGTGAAAAATCCATATAAAACACGTCGAGGCTGCCCCCTCTGCGCGCCTCCGGCTCTAAAAAGATTCACGTGGTTAGGTATCACGTGTGGAGTCGCGGTTGTCAAATTCGATTTAGATGTGTCAAAATTATTTTTAAATTTAGAGAATTTATTTTGCAGAATAGCTTTGAGATTCTCATAGTCAAAAGTAAGGAATTTTAGTGATAGTTTAGTTAGTTTAGTTCGGTGTACAAGAGAATCGGCACCATTAACAATATCCTTAAAAACTACGTGTTAGTAAACACACAATACGGTGACACATGTAACTGACAACAGTGAATTATATATGGACAGTCCACTCTGTCAGCTATCATTTTCAGAACCCTGTTGGGGCTGGCCATGACTCGTGCAACCATTGATGCAGCGCGCTTGCGTATTAAAGTATAAAAACAATGTACACGCGCCGCCGCAAACATCCCTGACGCACTGCAACGCCATGGCAGCCCCATGTTTTCTGAATACATTATTAAATTGGACACGAAGGGCTCCATACGATGCTCGCGAAAACTTCTCCCACAAGCTGCATGTATAGAAGGTGGTACAGAATGCTCTAAAGAGCGTCACCTTTACGTCCACAGTACAACGTGCAAGCCTGCGGGCTAACATATTCGCACGCACGGACAGAGCCCTCCATTCCCTTTCAATATCAGAATTGTCTTTAAGGTCAGTGGTGACCAAATGACCTAGGTATTTAAATTGTTCCACTCGTTCAAGAGGAATACCGTTTAGCCGAATTGGAGGCACATCAAGATCGTACTTGGTCCCCGCCTTAAAGACAATAAACTGACTTTTCAGACCGTTATACAATAGCCCATGTTCTGTTGCGTAGCGTTCACATGTGGCCAATAGTGTCCTAATACCGCCTAATGTGCGCTCAGCAGCACCATGTCGACCTCAACCTGACACTGACCTGCAAAAAACTAAAGCAAATTCGTATTTCGCGGGCTACCTTAGCGCATCCCCCTAAAGGCCTGCGCAGACGACGGACTTTTCTCCGCGGCGGAGAAAAAAGTACGCTCCGCGAATAAAAAGTCCACCGCGGATTTACCACGAACTCAACGCACACGGTGTGCGATCATTCGTTGCCCGGAAATGTAGAGAAGTGCACGCTATAGAACGCGGACTAAAGTCCGCCATGTGCGTTGCTTCATCTAGTCACACGAGTTCTATTTTTTTCGGGGACTCCCCGTACTTTTGTCCGGTCCGCTCTCTGCGTCCTCGGTTATTCGGGGGACTTTTTGTACGCGGTACTTTTAATCTTTCGTTTGCGTTACTCGATACAGTTGTAAGCGATCTATTTTTAGCGGATAAAAAGTCCGCGGACAAGAATCCCTCGTCTGCGCAGGCCTTTAGACTTAAGGGTACAGAAATAACAAACACTTTTTTAAGCACTACTCTTTATTTGATCATCATTATCATCCACAGTTATATTCTTATTAGCTAATAACGCCATCAGCTCGTGCTCGGTGAGTAGCTGCACGCTCGTGGTCACGTCAGCGCTGCGGTACACCTCGTACCGCGCCGGGGTCTCGAGGGAGGCCTTGCCGATCACTACTATGTGCGGGTAGCCCACTCTGTGAACAGAAAAAAGGATACTAAAGTTAACATCAGCTTGTTTTCTTCGGATAGGTAGGGAGAGTTAGTACACGAAAAGTCCCATGTAATAGGGGGGAGCCTATTGCCATAAATCCAGGCTTTCATACTGCTACTGAGGGATAATTTAAAATAAAAAACGTGTGTAGTCGGGGAACCCCCGTCAGGAACGAAGTTCTTTCTCACGTATGATTTAAAATATAAACAAAATGTTTGCAGCCGCCATCTTGGATTTCTATTTTGACCTCACTATCGGCTTTTGCACCCTTGAAAACCATGAAAACGATACCCATGATGAAAAATTTTAATCAGAGCCGCCATCTTCGATTTTCTCTCTAATAAATAATAAGTTTATAGTACAAAAGACAAAAATAAAAAACACAGAGTTAGTCATACAACAAACATGATCGTACAACTGGAGGTTAAAATCAGGTAGAACAGCTCTCTCTCCGGTATGCAGTGTACTCGGGACGATGTGTACAATTTTATCCCACGTCACTGTAATCATTTTACTCTTTTCTATTGTTTTTTCTGCCGGCGTTCTCTCTCTCTTTCTTTCTCTTTGAATTAGAAGAAGACAGTCGCAAGTATTAACACTTTTTAGCGTGACGATTTCTGAAAGTTTACAAGCCGCTTAAAGAATTTCGTTAAAAAAAAAACAATAACTCTGGCCCCTTGTAACGTGCGCGCGCGTAGGTATTTGCAATTAAGATGATATATTATATTTTTTGCTTTTACATGCTGATACCTTTTTTTATTGAAATAATTTAAAAAGTATGCTTTGTCTATGGGTTCTAATATTACCTGTCTGCCAACATGAGTCTCTTGCCTATGGTCAGGTGGTGTCTGTCGTCTATGATGACGTCATCGTCGTGTGTCAGTGATATTCTCTCGTACAGTCTGTCAATTTCCTCGATGCCCATGGCTTGCCACTCTTTGGAACCTTCCTGTAAAAGAAATATGGAAGATTTTAAGATACACTCCTCTGATGGGTATTGTTGTTCATGCCATCTATCTTATTTAGTTCAGTAACAAGATAACATTTTATTACGATTGAGAACAGCACCATCTGTAGAGACTTTGTATAATTTCACTTGTTTATCACGATTTGAATGCATTGATAGTGAAGAATAACCCCGCGTCCTATTTAAATGCGGTTGTCGCGCGAATACGCGATCGTCGCGTTCATTATATAACTTTTTGTTCGGAAAATCGGAAAGCGCCCTCTGTCGGTGCGACCACGCGATCAGGTTCGCCGAACAAAAAGTGACATATGAACGCGACGATCGCTTTTAAATAGGACTTGGTGCGTTAAACGGATTCAGTTATGTGTGGTGCAAATGGGCTTAAAATTTCAAATTGAATCTGACGAAAAATAATCTTAATACAATTAACTCTTTCCGGTTTATAATGTCACTAACCACATCGATCAGTAAAAAAAAATTAAGTTCATCACTAGATGGCGTGGATATTAATAAAAAATATCTGAAAGAGGTGGTTAGTGTCACTAACCACTAAACCGGAGAAAGATATAACATACCAAGTTCAAAATGGTGGTAGAAGTTAGTGATGTGTCGGATATCCGTATCCGCGGATATCCCCGGATATCCGAGGGAGAAAAAAGATCTAGTATCCGTATCCGTTACTTTTTGGCGGATCTTTAACGGATCTTACACAGATACAGGATACAAATCTTTTTTCTCCCTCGGATATCCGCGGATACGAATATCCGGCACATCACTAGTAGAAATATAGGAATTCTAAACGTACTTTAGGTCCTATAATGATCACACTGTAGGGCGCGATGGCTGCGGGCCAGCGCAGACTCTTGTCGCTCGATAGGGCTTCCAAGCTCGCAGCTAATAATCTGGAAATATACAAGAGAATGAGTATTACTAGAAGATTACATATTATGAGCAGAACAAACGTATTGAGCTAAGTACGAATTTGACCAATCTTATACAGGATGGCGGGGCATCGACGTTGAAAACTGCTACCATGGATTCAGTACATGATTCTGAACCCTCAGCGTTGAAACAGCAGTTTTTTTTTTATAACCGACGAAAAATTTCCACGTAGGGATTCAGAATCATGTACTGAATCCATGGTAACAGTTTTCACGTCGATGTCCCTGCCACCCTGTATAACTTCGTTTCAAGTCTTATGCTGCGAAATAATTTTGATTTTTTGTCAGTTTTTCCAAGAAACAGCCAGACGTTTTATCCCACGGAAGAGGAAGAAATACGATAACATATGTTTCATAAAATTGTGATATCGGCTTCTATTTGTAGCAAACTGTTTGGCGCTGCAGGGCTAAAAAACCCAGCATTTATCTAAACTTTTGCTCACTTTGTGTTGGTAATATCAGGCTATTAAATCCTAGCTTGTTAACGAGCAGTGTTCTTTCGGTATGTCAGTAACATATATAGATTTAGAATATGGCGGGTGATCAGTGCGAATTCCTTCTCTGAATCAGAAGAGACGTTTTGCCCTGCAGCGATATTTTATCCTAAAGTTCATATTCAGAAGCAAGAAGAAAGTAAGAAGAGAGAGAGAGGGAAAGGAGAGAAAGAGGGGGGAAGGAGAAGGAGAGAAAGGAGAAGGAGAGAGAGGGGGGACGGAGAGAGGGGAAGGAGAGATAGGGGGAGGAGAAAGAGGGGAAGGAGAGATAGGGGAGGAGAAAGAGGGGAAGGAGAGAGAAGGGGGACGGAGAGAGAGAAGGAGAGAGAGAGGGGGAAGGAGAGAGAGGGGAGGGAAAGAGTTTAAGTTACAATGGTTCTTAGATTGTTTGTCTTATTTCTATTGACACGTACCTAGTAATACCAATTCCAAAACAAGACATAATTAAAGGCTGCGCCGCTCCGCTGGCGGGCGTGTACTGAGCGGAGAGAGGCTCGCTGTACTTTGTACCTAAGATGAACGTGTGGCCCACCTGAAAAAATATACATTTTAAATACAGGCTGTAAAAAGACTGTGGATGAAAGATGCGAACTACGCATCAAAGATCTGACGTCACAGAAATCCTGCATCGCGCAAGCAGGGTTTATCGCGTGATTGGCATATATATGTCACCGTAAAATTATAAACTTCGTTAGTTTATAATCTATCGGTATTATTTCCGTTAGATTACAAACTGTCGAAAAATTGTGAACTGCGACAAATCATTTACGATTTAACGCATTATTTTTCGAAAGTTTATATTATATCCATGAGAAACGAGCATAGTAAGCGCTGCCGCTACCGCGGCAGCGCTTACTATGCTCACTCGACTCACGCGGTTGGTCACAGTTCTAACCTAACCTAACCCATTTCACCCAGTTCACAATTTTTCGACAGATTATGATCTAACGGAAATAATACCGATAGATTATGAACTAACGGTGCTCACAATCTTACGGTGACATATATAACGTCCCGACATCAATCGTCGGGGCCCCACACCAATCGTCGGGGCCCCACACCGACGCATTATTGCTTCACAATAATGCGGTCGTTTCTATTAGCCGTCCGAGGCGAACCAAAACGACGGGCCCATCTTGATGGGCCAATGTATGGCCACCGCGGGCGAAGGGCGAAGCCCTGACCCCGCTCGCCACGCCCCCTTGCGGGGGCGTCGCGACGTCTTAACGTTCTCGTCGGGACAGTTGCCCGCCAGACACGACACCCGTCTGGTCGGAGGATCCTCCCTTTTCTATAGAGGATGAGTGAACTTTACATGCTGTTCCTCATACTTTTATAAGACCCATAGCAAATCAACATCTGAAATCTTCGCATTCTGATCATCAAACTAAGTAATATTGAGTAAATATAATTGCTGGGACACGAGTACACGACTTTTAGTTTTGTAGGGAAAACTACAGTTAACTGTAGCGCGCAATGCTCGCAAAAGCCTGTGCAGACAACGGAACGGGTGACAGTTAATTATAACATAACGAATAATATAAGAAAAGTTTCATTATAACATAACATGTCATCAATGTAACAAAACGTAAAAATTAGACACTGACCAGTACCCTGATTGCGTAATACAACTAAATCACAATTGGTTTCGATTTGAAACAGATTGCTAATCCATTGCTTCATAAGTTGGAAAAAAATAACCGCTCAACAATGTAAATAACTCAATGAATGTTGTTGAACTGTCAAAATGAAACAAATTAGGCAAAATTGTTTACGAAAATAAGTTACGCAATTAGGGTACTGGTCCAGCACAAAAAAGTAATTGTAATGACGTGAAGAATAAAATGTGACTCTCAGCTTGGTGAGAGGTCATTTGACACCCTTTACAAGATATTAATAAATCTCACCCCTATACTACTCCCCCTCTCCGTCTCTCCCCCCACACTGCCCGCACTTCTCTGTGGACTGTGCCCGTCTGCACAGCGCCCGCGCATACACAGAAAGCTCGTCCTCTCCCGCAGTCGTCCGTCGTATGTTGGTATGTTCGTCTTCACGCAGCAACGCAGTGACGGATCGATGTGATTTTTTGCATAGTGATAGTTTATAGGTCGGAGAGGCGTCTTTCAATTCTATACAAGGCCAGAACGCAGCCATAGGAAACTGCTCACGTATAGATTGGAAATCACTTTTTTTACTAAGGTGTTCCAATCTATACAAGAGTAGTACGCAAATACTCGCGTATACTTCGTCGTGACCAAATTAACTACCTCATTCCATAATATACAGTGCCAGTACGCATACGGAATAATCCAGTTTAAATTGCGAGAAATTGTGAACAGGGAACCAACTTGTTTGCGAGTTTTGCGACGTAACGCAACTTGCGCTAATATTAAATAGCCTGCCTGGCTGCGAGCAACTTGGAAGTACCGCTCGCCGGCCGCTGCCGCGGCACCGCTCGCTTCGCTCGCTCGGCTCGCGCGCGGTTGGTCACAGTTCTAACCTAACCTAAGCCATTTCACCCAGTACACACTTTTGTTCTTTTCTTTTTTATAGACTATTTCTTTAAAACTCTTATCAGGCGTAACTGATGTAGTATAGTTTGGAACCAGGACGCGCTCGTCCACGTTACAAACTATACACCAGCAGTACGCAAAATTTGTGTATACATTGTAGTCACAGATTTAAAAATAGTATTACAATGTATACACGAGCAGTTTCCTATGGCTGCGTTTTGACCTTGTATAGATTGGAAATACGCGTCGGAGAGGGACATACGGTAATAATAATCTCAGAAAAATCCCCCAAACGGAAACAAATTTGCATATAAAAGCTAGTTATAATAAATCTCACCTCTATACTGCTAGCTCTCTGTGTGTTGGCTCCGCATCGCCCGCACTTCTCTGTGCTATCCAACTGCGCCTGTCCGCAGCGCGTGCACACGGAGAGCTCGTCCTCGCCCGCGGGCGCCAGGAGTTGCCACTCGTGAGATATCGAGCCACCCATGTCGCCTGTTGGGGCGGGCACTGGAAATAAATTGATTATTTGTTATTTAGTGGTATGAGGAACAGGGTGTAAAGTTCACTCATCCACCATAGAAGGGAGGATCCTCCGACCAGACGCTGCTCATCGGTTTGAAGTTGAAATCTTGAATGTATGTCGATCGCTCGGTAAACTCTAACTGCGCGATGCAGGATTTGTGTGACGTCATGTCTATGATGCGTAGTTCGTATGTGGCGGTGTAACCGCTACAGTTACTTTGGAGCCCGTGGCTAAATAAAAACAGCCGCATGGGTCAATCCAACAGGTTAAGCTACACTTGCCGGGCTTGGTCCGTGGATGGGTGACCATCTTTACATACCGAGACCCCTCCGTGCCTCGCAAAGCACGTTAAGCCGTTGGTCCCAGCTGTCATTTGTAGATCTTTGACAGTTGTTACGGGTCGTCAGACGCCTGAAAGTCTGACACCCAGTCTTACCAAGGGGTATCATGTTACCCAGCACCTAACTGGGTTGCGGAGGTCAGATAGGCTGTCGGTCCATGTAAAAAACTGGTATTCAGCTGCATCCGGTTAGACTGGAAGCCGACCCCAACATAGTTGGGAAAAGGTTGGGCAGATGATAATGAGGTTACTTGTTTTAGCTAACAATGGGGAAGAAATATGTGTTAAGTTTTGACTTACCCCCTTTTTTAGGGTTCCGTTGCCAAATGGCAAAAAACGGAACCCTTATAGATTCGTCATGTCTGTCTGTCTGTCTGTCCGTCCGTCCGTATGTCACAGCCACTTTTTTCCGAAACTATAAGAGCTACGCTGTTGAAACTTGGTAAGTAGATGTATTCTGTGAACCGCATTAAGATTTTCACATAAAAATAGAAAAAAACAAATAATTTTGGAGTTCCCCATACTTAGAACTGAAACTCAAAAAATTTTTTTTCATCAATCCCATACGTGTGGGGTATTTATGGATAGGTCTTCAAAAATTATATTGAGGTTTCTAATATCATTTTTTTCTAAACTGAATAGTTTGCGCGAGAGACACTTCCAAAGTGGTAAAATGTGTGTCCCCCCTGTAACGTCTAAAATAAGAGAATGATAAAACTAAAAAAAATATATGATGTACATTACCATGTAAACTTCCACCGAAAATTGGTTTGAACGAGATCTAACAACTAGTTTTTTTTTAATACGTCATAAATCGTAAACCGCAATTTACCTTTCATTCAATGTTACTTGCTGCTACGGAACCCTTTATGGGCGAGTACGACTCGCACTTGGCCGGTTTTTTTTTGGGTGTGGTATTACCAATAACTTCTCCCGCTCTGGACGGAGCGGGAGGGCGAATCAGACTCTTACTGACTAAAACCCACCCGCATTCTTTCAGTTGTCATGTTGCCAGGGGCCACGGTATCCCTTTCGGACTTTTCCGTAACCCCGGAGGTTTAACTTACCCCTGTGTACGGGCAGCTGCAGTCTCCTAAACAGCTCAGTATACGCCTCAGTGACGGTACGGTATACCGCGTGAGCACACTCCTCACTAGCGTGCACTCCGTAGGCGTCTAACATTGAGAACTCTCGCGAGCGCAGGAGGCCGTGCTTAGGACGGTGTTCGTCGCGGTATTTGTTGCTTATCTGGAACCAGATAAGAAGACTAGATTTTTTATAAAGAAATACATACATACTTCTTCCCATGGGCGTAGACTGACACTACACGTACATTTACATACATTCATTAAACGTAAGTTGTGCCAGAAAGCTTTTTATACCGTTAAAGATTACATTGAGGACAAAAAGGCTTGGGATTGAGCTGCTCCAATTATTATTTTTATTTTTTACTTTTGGAACTTTGTTTATTTTGCAAACTTCAAAATTATATACACAATGACATGAATATTTACTTTGTTAAGTATAACATTATTATTATTTTAATTGATGTGAATGTGAGGACTATGTAGCTCATGTATATATATTTATTTATTTTTTTCAGTTACTACTAATGATAATCTGGCAGTTTTGAGTACTTTATGCGGCCTACCCAAATGTCCTTTCTTTGGTATTGTTCGTCGAATCGTTGAGCTCCTTTTAAGTTCTGAGTTGAGCTGCACAATTACTGACAAATGCGTGCACTGACTGGACAGGTCCACTCAAATCTGTATGGTTCTTTCCTCAAAAGATCATTTCAGACACAAATCTACATGGTCCTCAAATGAAATGCTCTGACCAAGATTATTTCTGGGTTTATTTTATTTTATTATACACACATTGACATTAATGATTTTTATATATACAATGACATGAATATTTACTTTTAAAGTATTATATTATTTTAATTATTGTGAATGTGAAGACTATATGGGTCATTCCTTTTTGTTTTGTTTTTAATTTTTTCTCAGTTAGTTTTAATCATGGTCTGACAGTTTGAGTAATTTATGTGGCCTACACAAATGTCCTTTTTTTGGTATTGTTCGTCGAATCGTTGAGCTCCTTAAATTCTGAGTTGAGCTACACGATAACTGACAAATGCGTGCACTGACTGGACAGACCCTCTCAATCTGTGTGATGCTTTCCTCTAAAGACCATTTCAGACACCAATCCACATGGCCTTCACATGATCTGACCAAGATTATGTCTGGACTTTAAAAGAGACTGTGACCTCTGAGTTTGTTTCGGTCTTTCTTCTCAGAGTAGTCAGATAGAAAACGCCGACCTCATCTAGTTTCTAAAATATGATTGACGTGTAAAAGTGTTTGTGTTTGTAGAAATAAAATCATTTATCATTTATCATTTACAGAACGCGACCTGCTACGATCCTTACATAGTCCTTTTGCCTCGTTTACGTTCATACATCTGGTCACACACGCACGCCGGTTGCGAGTACTACGCGCCTGGCCTCTGTCCCTATGAGGTCACTATATGTCCTTCTAGGGCGTCATCTGCTTTCTCTCAACATGACAAAACCATCAAAGCATGCTCTTTGCAATTAAGAAATACTAACATCAATATTTAATCTTATATGCATGAGCATCAAAAACTGCTCAACACAATAGGTACGTTTTAAAACATGTTATCATGTGCTGTCACAGGGCCAAACAAGTTTTAAAAACAATTGCTTAGTTAATTAAATAAATAAGAATTTTATTCAGTTGAGAAAAACATGGTAAAATATCAAAGATAAAGATATATTTATTGCATAACTGTGTACATTAGTTCTTATTTTAAACGTAAACATTTTTAGGCTCAACAGTCTACCCATGTCGGATATGTAATAGTATGATAAGGCAACAAGATTTCAAATAAATTACAAAAAGATTAATAGATTACAAACAAATTACAAATAAATTACATAGGTATGAACATTATTTTTTCTCAAAAAACTCATTCAGATTATAAAATACATTATCAATCAACATTTTTTTTAAATTTTGTTTTATAAACATATTTCCATTTAATTGTTTGATAGCTGGCGGTAAAAAGCTAGTAACAGATTACATAGGAGCCTTAGGTGCTAGATTTTTACAAATTCCCTGGACCCCCCACTAGGATTTCGTGTCGTGGGGTCCACTCTCTTCTCAAGTAAGATTTATTTAGGTGAAGTAATTAATTTGGAAAAAAATCAAAAGAAAAAATATTATTTAAGTACAATGTAAATATGTAATGTAAATATGGAGAACTTTACTATAAAAACACCTATGTACTATACCCATTTTTGCAAAGAAATAAATGATTTGATTTGAATGTAAAAACCTCCTTGTTTAAAATCGGTTAATAAAAAACTTAACTAACTTAAATCATTATCTTGTAGGAAGATGGTTTGATAACAAGAGGTTCAGTTTCAGTTTTGAGGATCTAAAAGCTGGTAGTCAGTAGTTGCATATAGAATATAATACATATTGAAAGGCTAATTGATCTAAGCGACATTTTGTAAAACTTGCAAGAGGACGGATTAGTTTTTTTTTTAAATCATAATAAGATTTTATTATGATTTAAAAAAAATAACTAATCTGTCCTCCTGCAAGTTTTACAAAATGTCGCTTAAATCAATTAGCCTTTCAACCGTCGATATCTATTCTATGGTAGTAGTAAAAGTGTTTTAAATATTATTCTTTCATTCAATGCATATAAATTGCCTGAAAACCTGCTTTCTCTTTCATTATTATTTAGTAAACGTTATAATAAATACCTGATATAATAACAGTGGCAGCTGTTTGTAAGACAGGGGCCCCACATCAGCCAACAGATCTGCTATTGCCTCCTCGTGTGTCTGAAACAAACAAAGAAACACACATTATTATTATTAATCATTTTATTTCAGATAAAAATTAATCCACAAAATTACAAAAATACAGTGACAAAAATAAAAAATAAAATGCAGAGACAAATAATAATTATCGGTACTTATTGTGTTAGTAACATCTTATGCACTATGTTAGTCAACACCCATCACAATATGCATCCATTTGTTCCGGATAGGGCAATCCGCACGAGATACAACCATCTGCAGGATACTGTTGCTACTGTCTCTTGTGGCTACTTTCTTCCGGATAACCGCATGAAAGCCGTCCGTTCGCGCCTCCGCAAACATTCCGGACGCACTACAATAGCGAGGCAGCCGCATCAGCATCCTGAAGACATTGTTGTACTGGACATGCAGAGCACTAGCAGCCTGGCGAGTATAGGCTACCCACAGACTGCTTGAGTATAACGATTGGCAGTACGTCTTGAAAAGAGTTATTTTCACTGCCCTCGAGCAGCGAACAAACCAATTATATTTGTAGTTTTTTAAGGTAATCTTGAACACCACAATGGCTTGAATCATAGTAGGAGACCATTTAAAAAAATCATTTTTAATCTCCTCAAATCACCAACATATTGAAAGCAAGCATATTGATCAATGCTTTGGGATGTATTCCTTCTCTGTATGAGAAGATTATTTTGCCTGGGAGAGCAACAATTACAAGCCATAACATTAAAGCTTAGTTCCCTAGTTTTAAGTTTGGTTTAAGTAAACTAAACACACATTTAAATAAGACAAAGACTCACTGGAGCTAACAAATACTTCTTCCCGTGCCTATCCTCCATCTTAATCAACTCCGGCCCAATCTCCTGCAGCCTGCCCGTCTTCTCCCACAGTGTTGCCGCTGTCAGCGATGGCACTGACATGCGCTGACCTCCGGCTGCTTCTATACAGGACCTGATCTGGACTTCTAGCTTGTCGAGCGCTCTGCGGGCTAGGGGTAGCACGGTGAATAGGCCAGAGCTGGTGGGACGGATTAGACCACATTCTAGGAGGAGCTGGAATAGAAAAATAAAGTAGTTGGTGTATTTAATTTGTCATAGATTAATTAGGTACTTATTGTTTGAAGGCAGTCAGCAGTCATTCTGTCTAGAGTAATTCTTTGTTTGCAATATAACTGTTTAATTTACATTCAGCAAAAGACTTCAAGAGATATTTTTATTTGTAAATAAGTGATTAGTAATAAGATACAATGTTACAAGTACTCTCTAAACGAGCGCACTGCGCATTGTTATATAATGTAGTAGGAAGAGTTGGTTAAGTACAGTATCGGGTCTTCTGTTTACGTTAAAAATTATTACATTTGTTACAACAAAATCAATAAAACCGACCTACCTTTTGACTTTTACACGTGATTTCAGTATTCTTAATCTTGGCATTCTTCGGTATTGTTATAACTGGTTGAAATAATCTCGATAAGTATCTCATTATGACGAAAATAAAGATTTTCTCTCAATGTTTTTATTTTATTTCGATTTTTTTAGGTTACCGTATACAGCTGAGCTTCTAAACGTCAAACTGTCAAAGCTACGTTTAGTAGCGTTGCGTTCTCGCATGGCTGAAATTGTCAGTTCTTAATTCTAAACCATTAGTCTATTAAATTATAACTGCTGTATTAGAATGAGTACATATATAATTAATTGTTTTTACTATAACTAAGATAGTAATTATATTTTTCAAGATTTAGTACATTTCATAGCCACAAATGATACCTAAACGCTTTTAACAAATCTAGAGCAACAATTAAACGTTATGTTTGCGCACTGGAGGGTAAGCAGACCTTCTAAACAAAAGTAGATTGAGTTATTACGGTACATCTTTCATTATGCCAGCAAGCAGTACTCACGCCATGTACTGCCAAAGTGAGATTACACTGGATTGTAATTACGTACCTACTGGTACCTCAAATACCAACCTTTCATAATACTGATTCATTATCATTGAGCACAGTACGCCTACGCTAGATATGCGAGCAAAACAACGAGCATTTACATAAAATAGTAAGTAGACACAGGCAGGCCGTCGACTGTATTTACTTACTAATAGTGATGTGCCGGATCGTTAAAAAATGTGATCTGCGGATACGGATACGGATCATAAGGGTCTAAATCCGCGAATACGGCTACGGATACGGATCTCAACTTTCTTCAGGTTCAGCAGGAATTATTTATGATCCTCATCGTAAGTAACTGGCTTTTGGGAGACAAAGCTACCAAGTTACTCTTTTTGAAATACAATTTAACATTACTCAATATTCATTATGACGTATATTTTTTTTAGCACACATAATTATTTAAATTAGCATAGCACAAATATTAGAGGTCTCACTACAAAGATAGTTTAATTACTACCTTATAACTTAATTTACTTACTGATACTTACTCTACTTGAATTGTTATAAACATGTTTTTTTTTTTACTAATTTGGATTGAAGTTAACAGTATTTCATTGCTACATATCTTTAAAATTTCATACACGTAATGAAATGTATTAATATAAAAGATCCGTTCAAGATCCGCCAAAAAGTAACGGATACAGATCTTTTTACTCCCTCGGATATCCGCAGATACGGATATCCGGCACATCACTACTTACTACACAAGAAACACACTTTGCATTTACATGACAAGAACACATACACATGTTGTACACGTTGACAAGAATTAATTTAATGATTTACAATCTTTGATCCATGAGGCAGTATCAATGTGTTACCACAAAACTTATGTTAAACATTGGGCACTTATGTTTAACAATTGTTGCTAGGTACTTACTTACATATTGATATTGTATTAATACCTATGCTATGGTAGTGAGTGCGGGGTTTAGATCGTTGCTCTGAGTGATTCCGTAGGAGCACCGCGCCGCGACGAAGAGGTGTCGCTTTCTTCACGACATCCCGGCGGTCTATCCCTGCCCGGTGAGACCCCCAATTTCCTGAGGGAGGCCCAGCAGAGGACAAAATCAAACTGATTGCTAATATAATTGTGTAATTAATTGAAGACATGAGTGGATGAAGGTGATATGTCGCATTTTCAGATTTTCGCTGTTCTATGCATGAATGATGGTGTTATGTGCATACAAACAATTTTAAACCTTAAAACAACCATGTTTGTGGCTATTTTCAACTATTAATCGATTGATTAACAGGAAAAATTAAATACAAATAATGGAAAAATTAGTTTTAGGGATGGCGTGAAATAGATCAGAATTGATGAATACGGTTCATATTTATACAAAGAGTCGTACGACGAAATGACACCATTCCAGAAAGTGGTCATTTAAAAAAAAAAGGGGTCAAATTAATCCAAATTTTGAGGTGCCACGTGTGGATGGAAAATATGGTACTGTGTCAGTTGAAAAAAAAGCTAATATTAAAGACCAACTAAAATTTGTTAAACCGGAATATCGATGTTATTATCAGTCCATTCTCGGAGAAGAATAATCGTTTTTCGTTTATTTTTTGTTTTTTTCTTCTAATTTCTTAAGTAACTTGTCTCCTTCAGAGTTAATTTTCTCAAATAAATTAAAATATTCTTTGCGGAAGAAGGAGTTATGTATGTTCAGTTTTTCTTAAAATAAAGTACTAAAAATACATTTTATTCTTTAATTTCTCTCCTATTTTAAAAATATTAAACGCTTGGCGCCGCCAGACACCCTTATTGGATAAATACATTTAAGGCGTTTTGAAATATCCTAAAATGTTTTTGCGAAACTTTGAACTCGTTTTTCTCGAAATTAGAATTTTGCGACATATCACCTTCATCCACTTATGTCTTCAATTATTGTAACATTTACATTCTGTGATTACTTGAACTCACACACTCAGGAATATCGTATAGGTACCTACTTTTACAATGCTTGTGAACACCATGTCGCTGCTTGTCCGCAATCTGTCCGTTTCGATGTGATTGATCCTTGACTGAAATTAATGCATAATTGATAGTTTTAAGGTTAATTTTGCTAGATTTTGTGTACCTATACCTGTAAACAAGCGCTTCTCGCCATCAAACTGGAAAGTTTGGCGAGTAACACTGTAGAAGCAATAAATAATGTACCTATGTTTGAGAATAATAAAAAATAAATTATTTTTTCTGTCATTGCTTAATTAACCGACTTCCAAAAAGGAGGAGGTTATACGTTCGTCGCGTATGTTTGTTTTTTTTTTTTTTTTTTTATGTATGTCCACCGATTTCTCCGTCAATTGTGGACCGATTTTGAAAATTCTTTTTTTGTTTGAAAGGGTGTGCTCTCGAATTGGTCCCATATAAATTTTATTAACTTTGCTTGGATAGTTTTTGAGTTAGCTACAAAATACGTATTTTTTTCCCACTTATTACGTAGATGATATGTTAAGTTTCTGTCATTGGTAGCAGGTAGTGGTATTCGAATGTGTGTGGGGTAGGTACCACAACTAAAAAGTGTTAACCGACTTCCAAAAAGGAAGAGGTTATATGTTCGTCGCGTATGTTTGTTTTTTTTTTTATGTATGTCCACCGATTTCTCCGTCAATTGTGGACCGATTTTGAAACTTCTTTTTTTGTTTGAAAGGGTGTGCTCTCGAATTGGTCCCATATAAATTTTATTAACTTTGCTTGGATAGTTTTTGAGTTAGTTACAAAATACGTATTTTTTTCCCACTTAGTATGTAGATGATATGTTAAGTTTCTGTCATTGGTAGCAGGTAGTGGTATTCGAATGTGTGTGGGGTAGGTACCACAACTAAAAAGTGAAAAATAAAAACTTTTTACAAAAAAAACAACCGACCTCCAAAAAAAAAAACACTACAAAGTGAAAAATAACTTTAAATTCGGAAGTCGGTGGCAAAAAACGAAAATACAAAACCTAAGACACCGACTTCCGAATTTAAAGTTATTTTTCACTTTGTAGTGTTTTTTTTTTTGGAGGTCGGTTGTTTTTTTTTGTAAAAAGTTTTTTTTTAATTATGTTTACCTATTGTGGTTATAGTATTCTTATTCCAGGTGCATCGTCTTCACACATAATTATATAACTAATGTATACAAAATATTGTAAAACATTTTAAAAGAATAACGGTGGAGTTTCTTGCCCATTCTTCTCCATACGAAAACTACCTTTTGGAAGGGGCGACTTTTGAACGTCAAAATTTACAAAAAATAGAATGATTTTCAATTCTATTTTTTGTAAATTTTGACGTTCAAAAGTGCCATTTTGTGCCTAATTGAAATAAATTATTTGACTCTGACTTTGGACGACCAGCACGCGTAGCATGACCACCGCAGAAACGAGTTTTGTCGACGGAAGAATAGACAAAATGACAGATTGTGATTGTTTATCTGTCATTTTGTCTACTCTTCCGTCGACAAAACTCGTTTCTACGGTGGTCATGCTACGCGTGCAGCGACGGGGATGTCGACTCGACGCTCTTACGGGGCGTAGCGAGCAGTGCCGCGGCAGCAGCCAGCGAGCGCTATGTCGAAATTTGGTCGCAGTAATAAAATTAGGGCACTTCGACAGTTATAAACCGCTTTCATATAACTATATTACGGTATATAGCTATATCCCTAGGGATATAACAGCTATACCGGATATAACCTACCGGCTATAGCCTACCTACACTATGTCTATACCTATAGTGTGTAGTTTTGCAAAGCTATTAGCTAATTACAAACCAGCTAACAGGCAAAGTGTATGACTGTCTCTTTTAGAAGACTGTTTGTATGTGACCCGGATTGCTCAGAGAACACGTTTGGTAAACACGAGCACAAAATGTGGTGGAGCCTTCTAATAGACTAACTCATTAGTCTTTGACCTCTTTGTTGAAGCCCGTATAGCATTATTAGGACTAATCCGGATAGCCTGTTACAGGAATTTAATTAACGACGGACCCTAAGGGAAACAGGGTATTGTAACAATTAGGTAAGTAACGGTTTAATTTAAGTTAAATAGTAACCTAATTAATTCATCTAGAAAGAAAGAAGAAAGAAAGAAAGAATTGATTGGTTTGATCGTCGAAGAAAAAGTAGGAATTTATTTAATTTAGTAGTAGTAAGTATCTAGTGTAAATAGTTGTTTATTTTATACTATAGAAGGTAAGTACCAGCACCAACATTGTACATTTAGTTCGCAATAAACGTTTTTGACTTTGAGTAATACTTACTCAATCCATTTAATTAGCGCTATCCCTACCTATCCCGGGGTACACACGGAGAGTGTTAATAAGAATTTACATCTTGAATATTTAAATTTGAATTTTCAATGCAACATGATTTCCGTCACTTGACATGACCAAGGGTTTTCATCAGATACACATTATTACTATTTGTATTGTCGATATAATCTACTATTCATACAGAGATCACCAATCCTTATCATTGATGACCGTTTTTACTATCAATTCCCGCTATCACAACACTCCCTACAGCCCAGAGTCCGTATCATTTTAATTAAACCATCAAATCGCGCCGCCCGAGCGGTTTGTGTTCAGTCATAATGTTTTATCAACGGTTGGCGCGAACCGTTTAACCTCGGATAAGTGACGCGCGAAACCGGAGATCATCTCCGTTAGTTGATACGTTTGGGGGACTGTGTCGGAAGGTAGCGGAGGCGGAAGCGAGAGCGGGTGGTGGACTGGAGGCAGCTAGATGATGTTACAGACATTTCTTTCCATTTCATGGGACCTAACGCAATACCGCAGAAAATATCTTTCTAACAAAAATGTAAGGTTTTTTATACGTTTTTTGTATGTGGTTGTAAGCGAGCGCACCTTAGTAGGTACATAATATACCACATTTAGTTGCGCGTGTTCCGTGTATGTTTTACGTTTTAGCTTTAAATTATTAGCAATTACGCTACACTTCTTCTACTTCTCTTCGTGTTGATGGTTCTCTTCTTTATAATTATATTATATTATATGAGCCCAGTAGGTGGCCACGTTGATTGCAGCATCAGTGGCATTCTTTAGGTCGTCCGAGGTGCAGGTGAAGGGGCACATAGGACACTCCAGCAAGTGGGGCACGGTCTGATCAGAAGCACCGCACTCGCACTGGGTGGTGGATGGATTAGTGATCCCCCACTTCGACAAATTGTGTCTGCTGCGGCTCCTACGCCCTACACTTTTAGAATATTTTTGTGTGTTGTAATTATTTTTGCCAAAACTGTACGCTAATCAATAATGTTTTTAAATTAATTAAATATTTCTCATGTAAGTTAAACTTCAGATATCAAACCCAATCATGCACAAATAAGCTTTTGAAACACTTGCGGGAATCAAACTCGTTATACCTACTGAATAAACCAGTCTTTTGGCTGATACGCCATTGAATGATCAGCAATGGCGCGACGAATATAACTACTATATTCGTCGCGCCATTGCTGATCATTCAATGGCGTATCAGCCAAAAGACTGGAAAATTGATTGATCCTGTTTCGGCTCCTAAAACTACTTTAGGAGCCGAAACAGGATCAATCAATTTTGACAGCAAGAAAAAGACTTACTCAATGGTGCCGATTCCCTTGTTCACAAACTAAACTAAATTTAAATTCTTTGCATCTTTTTCTTTCGATTTCATTAAGAAAAGGACAGAAGATAAATTTTAGTTTAGTCTTGTCAAATTAATCAGCGCTTGACGTAAATTGACGTAATTTTAGTAGGTAAGTTTTTAATCACGTCTAAACTTGTATGGAGTAGTGACAGGCGGAAACAAGGGAATCGGTACCAATGAATATAAATTGAATAGGCGTTGAAAATACGAGGTTGAGTGTGCTACTTATATGCCTATTCAGTCACCTCATTAACTATAGTACCTCAGTACCTAGTATTTCAGCGTAATTATCTCGCTTCCCCCCACACAATGCCCACACCCCAGCACTTATCAAGTTCACAGGTCATTTAGCAGCGGCCATTTTGTGGCGCGACGAACGCTAATGGAAAACGGCGGGAAACGACAAAATACCGCCATTTTGTTTGTTAATCATGTTTTTATTAGCGTGACATGTAAAGGGGTGGTTTTGAAAAGATTTGAGAGTCAGGGACAGGATGCATTCAGCCTAATGACTTCGATAAACAAGGGATGTTTAGAGATTCACTGAATTCATATAATAAACGTGTACATTGATGCTTTATTAGTGACTTTGATGGATGTATTTTGTAGACAAAGAGCGATGGATGGTAAAGTGTGTTTACTGAGGGATATTGTGTGCCGTTAGGATGTCTATTAATAACTCAATTTTCACGAAGTATTATAGTGCCGTAGTTACCAACTTACATCAGTAGGAACCCAAAATATTGAGATGCTTTAGACACACTACAGTTTTTGATCATCTTTTACTATGGTAGATTCTTACGCTCCGGTTTCCAAAAGCCTGATCAGTGTTGTTAATTGTTTGAATGGTTGCTGCTGTTTAAATGCTAAACATTTAAAATTGACGTCCACGACATTTCAGAAAAAAATATAAATAAAATTTCAAATTGCATAGTTGCTCTTTGCTCTACACAATGGTCGTAAGGGCTACTGCTGACCATGAGGTCCTGATCCTCGATTCTCAGGTTGGGAAAAGTGTTATAGGGATTTTCCATCAGGAATTCCTCAGTAGTCGCCCGGAGCCTGGATTCGTGTGCGGTTGATTGCAATAAGCTCGTCCCTGGGTACTATAGCTACACCTCTGCCGAACGAGTTGGGGTTTACAGGCGTGATGTTATGTTATGTTTATATTTACCTGGTTAACCAATGAAAAGATCTCGTTCTGCATAGGTACTTTTACTTAATTTTCAAAAATTAACCTAATAATTAATGACATAACGGTCCCGCATGTCGGGAACCTCGTGAAAGCCGAGAAAGATAAATAAATCAAGTATCTTGACTTGGCTCGCGAGGTTGTCGACATGTGGGATGTGGACTCAGCAATCATTGTGCCGATAGTCGTATCACCCAATGCTTAATTGCCAAGAGCCTCGACCAACACCTAAGGAGGCTCTCGTTGGGCAGCTGGATTAAGGGCTTGATTCAGAAAGCGGTACTCCTGGACACGGCTCGCATTGTCAGTAGGTTCCTCTCTTTGGAGCCCTGACCGCCGGTTGCTTGGACTCTGTTCCCGATACCGGCGGGCTACAATTTTTTATATTATTAAATGATTTTTTTTTAATTTATAAAAATATTTAAAAATGTAAATTATATTTATGTAGATGAAATAAAGGAAAAAATAACCTAATAATTAATTTCAGTACCTATATAAGTAGGCATTTTATTCTTATTTTTAATTAAGTAAGCTTCAGGTCTAATACGGCTTAAAACCTAATAAACCATTTAACCCACAGAACATAAATTAGCCCACACTAAGCATTCCTGTCTATCAACATCCTCGCGAGACGAGCGGCGATTAATCACAGGTACTTACAAGTGCTAGCCGGACGCAGCACCTGTAGCCTGTGGCACCTGGGTCTCTGAGGTAATCTGGGATTAGCGCAGTGTTGCCAGTGTTAGTGAGAATTAAAGAGGGATAGTGTGGGACGTGTGTGACGTAATTTGACATGTAAGGAGACATTGGTGCCGATTCTCTTGTCACAAATGCCTCTAAACTAAACTAAAAATCACCAAAATTTAGTTTATTCCTGTCAAACGACGATTTTCCATTCTGAAATAGACTAAAGTGACACAACTTAACTATATTTTAGTTTGACAGCACTAAGATGGCACTGAGATATTAGTTTAGTGAAAATGGCAATTTTGGTATTCTGAATTTGACGTTTTTCACCTAAAATTTAGATTTTCTAACTAAATATGACTATTTTTAATCGCGACTAAAAACATGTGGAATAAAATTGGTTGTCATGAACACACACACCTCGACTTTAGATGAAAAAACAGTACTGAATATTTTTTTTTCTTTTGCTTATATCTCGAAAACGGTGTGTCCAATCGCAAAAATAATGAAAATTTCGACACCCTTTATAAAATCCTTAAACCCCTAACATTCTACATGTAGGTAATATTTTTTCTTATTTTCCATACAAAAAGTGAAAATCCCATATAAAACACGTCGAGGCTACCCCCCCTGCGCGCCTCCGGCTCTAAAAAGATTCACGTGGTTAGGTATTACGTGTGGAGTCGCGATTGTCAAATTCGATTTAGATGTGTCAAAATTATTTTTAAATTTAGAAAATTTATTTTGCAGAATAGCTTTGAGATTCTCATATTAAAAGTAAGGAATTTTAGTGATAGTTTAGTTAGTTTAGTTCGGTGTACAAGAGAATCGGCACCATTTCGTAAGATGATTTTCATTTTAGTTAGCCCTTAAATTTTCTGGTAAACACTTTGATACTTACCTGCCTACCTACCTACCTACTTACATTTAATCATAATTATGTATAAATTAATATTTTCAAACACATCGTATATTCCTATTGTGTGCTTACAGAAACTATCACACAACTATCTTCAATGTTTTTCCACTTTCATCGATTATTTATAAGCAAGTGATGTACCACGGAT
Source organism: Agrochola lychnidis (assembly GCA_963680765.1). Classification (NCBI taxonomy): domain Eukaryota; kingdom Metazoa; phylum Arthropoda; class Insecta; order Lepidoptera; family Noctuidae; genus Agrochola; species Agrochola lychnidis. Next base: position 15,507,471 of record OY796877.1, read on the forward strand.
AGAATTTTCCAAGTTAAGTTTACAAGGGTATCAATTGTATTTCGTTACATTACCTATCCTGAGGAGCTGGCAATATAAAGAGAAGCCTATGCAGCAGGGGAACTAGTGGTCGGGTTTACTGCGTCACTCGGGACCTTTAGGTGCCGCAGATTACTAATAAAAACCGGCCAAGTGCGTGTCGGACCACGCACAATGAAGGGTTCCGTAGTTGGGATGAATTTATCCCAAAAACAAACTTAACTTTGTAGTTGAAAAATATGTTCTCCCATACATAATGTATGGAAAAACGTGTGTTTGCAACCGCAAAGTTAAGTTCGTTATATAAACTACTACTGTGATTTTTTTCACACATCCAAAACCAACCATTTAGCAGGCAGGGGGGCACTTGACTTTAACAAAAATTAGCACTTTAAAGCTTAATATTTCGCAAACGGATCCTTGAATCCAAAAATGGTTTTCGCAAACTCACAATGTTTTTAAAGGACCTTTCCAATGATATCCCACACAACGGGTTAAAAAAAAAACATCACCACTTTACGTGTAGGAGAGGTACCCTAAAAAAAAAATGTTTTTTTCATGATTTTATTTTACCACTTTGTCGGCGTGATTAATATGTATACCCATGCCAAATTACAGTACTAAGTATTTCTAGTACTAAGGGTCTCGGAGCTAGACCGCGGACAGACAGACAGACGGACATGACGAAACTATAAGGGTTCCTTGTTTACTACGGAACCCTAAAAACGACTACATTATATACGGAATCTCGTAAGTTAATATTGTAAAGCTGTTTGTGAAAAGATTTCCATTTTCTGCCCCCAGTGATATGTTTGTCCATCCGCTACTTCCGTTACTAAAATTCTACCATCCAACTCCTATAAAACGCACCAACTATCAGTCTTACAGATGTCTCCCCTCAAACATTTCTTTACATTTCTCCATCACTGTGCCGGGTAGTTCCATAGCGCAGGCCCAGGCAGCTATAACTCAGCCGCGTGACGGCTCGGATTATCTCGCGTTCATGCGTCATTTGTTTCTGCGATGTTGCGAACGTTTGTCATTACGTTATGAACAAACCAACGGTTATGAGCTGTGTTATGAATCTTGGATGCTGTAGTAAAGATGCATGATTTAATTTTATCAACTGTTTAATGGAGGGTGAGTAGAAATCATAAAAATTTCAGCAATTACTAGTTCAGCGGTCCTACAGTTCTGTCATTCCTGAGTGTGTGAAATCAAATAGTGTAGGTCAGGGGTCGACAAGTAATTTTAAGTGGGGTCCGGATACTGTTGATTTTTTTTTATCGAGGTCCAGAAAAAAGTATTCATAATTTTCTAGTTAATTATTTTTATTTCAAGTAATATAAGAAGGTATAAGATAATTATTATTAATATTGAACACAAAAGGTAGGTACTTATTCTTAAAAATATATGCAAGAAATTATACCTGCGGGCTTGATTTAGTTTTTTTGTAGTTAGGTTTACGCGGGAAACAACAGAACAATACGAGTGTCTTTGAGGTGGGGCGTCCGTTCATCTCGAACAGTATTTGTTTTTCAAAAAATTAATTTTTGTAAAAGATGATTAGTTATTTAACAATATTTGGCGGTCCAAGTTCCGACGTTTCGCGGTCCGGATATGGACCGCGGTTCGCTTGTTGCCGATCGTTGATGTAGGTGTACCTACAAACTTATAAACTGTTAAAGTTGCCTTGAAATAAAATTATAGATCTAATAATCATCCTTCAAAATAGTGTAAATGCGAAACTGAGTTTGTTTGTTACGCTTTGACGCTAAAACGGCTGAACGGATTTGGATGAAATTTGGCACATGGATAGACCATGACCTGGAGAAGGACTTAGTATAACTTTTAACTCGAAATTCCCACGGAATCGAGACTTATGCGAGTGAAACCGCGGGCGCAGCTAGTCAATCATAAACTTTGCTATGAAGGTTTGAAAAATGTCCACTATGATCTATCAGACAAACTTTGTTATACCTAATGAGCGTTGTGGTTATAACAAGTAATCCTCAAACAGCCGGTTGTTTTTTGGATTGTTTCAGTAAATCTCCGTTTTATTGAAACGGTCAACCGTACAGTTAACTGCTGGTAACACTAGCACTTCGAAAATCACCCTTACTGATAAAACAAGGCGCTGTCAATATACATTTTTACCACTGATGTGCGGTTAATTATACGTCAGTAACACCGAACACTTTCAAACAAAAACTTCCCTTACTGCTACAAAATAAAAGCGTTCTCAAAGTCAAATTGATATCGTGGAAGTGTGGTTGACTGTACGTCACGTTTCGTTGGACTTCGTTCAAGTTTGTAACAAAAAACAATGGAAGGGACAGAATAAACAATATTTTTCAGCTTCGTGCTTCTTGCCAGTGACATTGTATTTCACGGGTGGCAACACTTTAGTTTGCGCGCGAAAAATTGCTCAAACGTCAATGACAGATGCTAGGGAGGCGAACGAAATCGTGCGACAGATTGACTAGTGTTGTAGAAACATGTGATTGAATGTGGAAGCTTGTGTTAAACATAGTTGTGTGGGTCTGGCGGAGAAATAACCATCCATTATTATTTTGAGGGAATACACTTTATTATGTAGGTACACCATATAAATTACAGTCTAAAGTAATCAGTGTGTCATCTGAGAGTCGTATGTATATCTACTTACAACCTTTTACGTTACCCGGTAACCATTTTTAGGGTTCCGTACCTCAAAAGGAAAAAAAGGAACCCTTATAAGATCACTCGTGTGTCTGTCTGTCCGTCTGTCACAGTCAATTTACTCCGAATCTAATGGACCGATTAAGTTGAAATTTGGTACACATATGTATTTCTGTGACCCAAACACGAATGTGTAACGTAAATAAATGAATTTTGAATATAGGGGTCACTTTTAGGGGGCAAACAAAACAAAAAAAAAAGTTTTACTAACAGTACCGTGTGACATATCAAATGAAAGGACTTGTTATGAGGATCTTTTATAAATATATTTTTTATATCATTTTGAAATAAACACTTTTAAAGATATTTAAGATTTTCAATGAAAATTGACCATTCCCCCCCTTATCTCCGAAACTACTGGACCAAAAATTTTGAAAAAAATACATAGAATGGCTATTTACTCATAGATAACAGGAAACCTATAACTTCTTATAGGTTTCCTGTTATCTATGAGTAAATAGCTCCAAATAATACTAATACTAATACTTCTCCATGGTCTTAAAATAACATGGTACATCTCTCAATATTGTGCGCGCAAACTTACATTTCGTCGCTCGGCATCCAATAGGCCCATCTCTCTAGCAACAATAATATCAACAACAAAATTTCAAAAGTGTTTGACAGTCTGCTTAATACAAAACTAAAAAATAAAACTGTAAATGTTCATGACAACCAATTCGGGTTTCGGCGTGGTTTGTCAACAGAAAGTGCAGTGTTGTGTCTTAAGCATACTGTCACATAGGTACTATACACAGCGTGGGACGCAGATTTATGTTAGCTTCCTCGACTTATTCAAGGCTTTCGATCTGGTTGATTATGACGTATTGCGGAGAAAGATGGAGAAGGATAGATTGCCAACGGAGCTTATAAACATCTTTAAATATTGGTATGGTAACAAGATCAATAGTGTATGATGGGCTGGAACTTTTTCCAGGCCATACAGGTTGGAATGCGGGGTGAGGCAGGGAGGGTTGAGCTCACCCTCGCTTTCCGAGCGAGCTGATTGGCGAGCTCAACAGCACCAGAGTAGGTAACTATATAGATGGTATTTGTGTAAATAATATTAGCTATGCAGACGATATGGTGTTTCTGAGCGCGTCAATCTGTGGTCTCAGAAAGTTGGTCGCCAAATGTGAGCAGTATGCCAAAATACATGGTTTGATGTATAACTCCAATAAGTCGGAGATCATGGTCTTTGAGGCTTGGGGTAGACCAGGTTATGTACCACCTGTATTACTCAATGAGACTCCACTACAAATAGTATTTACGTTTAAATATTCTGGTCATATATTGACACCTGACCTCAATGACGGACTCGATATTGGCGGGAACGAAGGGTGTTGTCGGTAAGGGCGAACATGCTGACTCGCAGGTTTGCACGCTGCTCACTTAAAAAGTCAAAATTACTCTGTTTCGAGCTTATTGTACAACGTTTTACACGTGCAGCCTATGGGCTAGATATACCCAAAGGTCGTGCAACACCCTTCGTGTCCAATACAACAACGCTTTCAGGGTACCTATTGGTGGGGCTGCCCCGTTTTTGTTGCGCATCGGGAATGTTCGCAGACGCACATATTAATTGCTTTTACGCAACGATGCGAATGAGGTGTGCATCCCTGTTGCCCCGAGTCCGGGCCAGCTCCAACAATATCCTAAAAATTATCACTAGCAGGCTGGATTGCATGTACATCAATCACTGCAGTGCCATCTCCCATGGGGTGAAATAAATTTAAACTAGATTACGTGGGGCACTCGGAAAGTTTTGCGATACTAGAAAAAAATAAACTACAGGTTATATATTTTTTTATTATATCTTTTCAAAGAACTCTCCACTTGCGTCAGCAAATGGAGAGTTCTTTAATACACAGTTTCATACGTCTAAACCAATTTTCATAACACATTTTCCAGTCCACATCAAACACCTCTTCAATCTCCTTCTCAAATGCAGCCAGTGCAGCTTCCGGTGATGAAAACTGTTTTCCTTTGAGTTGGTTTTTTATTTTGGGGAACAAGAAATAGTCGCACGGAGCCAAATCGGGACTGTAAGGAGGATGACCTATAAATTTGACCGGTGTGCTGTCCAAAAATTCCCTTGTTTTGAGCGCCGAGTGAGTCAGCGCGTTGTCGTGGTGAAGCAGTAGCCCACGGAGGCCAATGTTCGGTCGCTTGCTGCTTGCAGCAGTAAAAACTTCTGGCAAACATTTGGTAACATACCATTTAGTATTGATGCTCCTTTGATCTCGTAAGGGTACTGACACCAGATAAACCGTCAAAGAAAAAAAACTTGCGATCAAAATTTTGCCTGCACTTCTGGCTCGCTTCACTTAGGTAGGCGTTGATTCATTTTGAAACAGCCACATGGTCGACTAACGCTTAATTTCTAGATCATTCTGATAAAAACAAGATTCGTCAGCCGTAATGATATCTTAAACGTGCCGAGACGAGCCTGCTTCAAATTTTTTATCATGTCTCGGCACCATTCTATCCGAACCTCCTTCTGAGCCTTTTTTTTTTTTTTTAGGTGGGAAATTATCAAATAACTTCTCCCGCTCTGGGCGGAGCGGGAGGGCGTGTCAGACTCTTACTGACTAAAACCCACCCGTGTTCCTTCGGTTGCCCTGTTGCCGGGGGCCTTCTGAGCCTGCGTTGGATTTTGCGTTACCAGCGTGAAACTATCTTCCTTACCCGAAGATGTCCATGTAGAATTTCATGCACACTTCCCGGTAAAATCTGCAGTATATGGTGAACCATTTCATATGTAATTCGCGTATTCTCTTGAATTAAATGTTCACAGCCAGCACGTTTTGTTATGTAACAGCCGTCATAGGGCAGCCACTTCTTTCTTCGTCCGCCAAAATTACTCGACCACGCATAAATTCGTTGAACCACCGGAAAACAATCGCTTTAGAAGGGCTTTTTTCTATGAACACCATTTGAAGTCTTTCAAACAATTCTTCTGGTTTTAGTCGACATTTGAAATCGTACAAAATCATCGCGCGAAAATGTTCTCGTTGTAAATCCACTTTTCAGTAAGACAGAGTATTTTGATTTTGCTCGTAAAAAAATGTGGAGGGAATTTAAAATGTTATGTTTTTTTTTGTAATAAATAGTCATATTTTTTATCGATATCTAAACCAGCCAGTATCCCATAGACAAAAACTGTTAGTCGCAAAACTTTCTGAGTGACCTGGTAAAATAAGCTAACATAGTTCATAAGTTTACTAACACAATCAGTCCTTGTTACTTGAATAAAGAAAAATATCGTGAACATTTTTCTTTTTCAACGACGTTTTCTAAAAATTAAACCTAGGTAGCTAGATCGATTTATCGCTCCCGAAACGCCCTGCGTACTAAAGTTCATAAAAATTCTTTGAGCTGTTTCCAAGATTCAGATTATATATATACATATATACAAGAATTGCTCGTTTAAAGGTGTTAGATTTATATTATTATTATATTAATACCGCGAATGTGAAATTTCAACATCAGATTTTTGTTTTATTTCATTCTACACGTTCAAATAAGTGATCTTGCAATTAAAAAAAAAAACCGGCCAAGTGCGTGTCGGACCACGCACAATGAAGGGTTCCGTAGTTGGGATGAATTTATCCCAAAAACAAACTTAACTTTGTAGTTGAAAAATATGTTCTCCCATACGGAATGTATGGGAAACCATGTTTTTTCAACTGCAATGTTAAGTTGGTCGATTATTACTCGTTAACCTGTAAAGCCTACTTAAATGTGATAGTTTTCCTTTTAATTTCGTTATATAAGCTACTGTTGTGATTTTTAAGTTTTTCATAATTTTGTTTTACCACTTTGTCGACGTAATTAATATGTATACCTATGCCAAATTACAACTTTCTAGTACTAAGGGTCTCGGAGCTAGACCGCGGACGGACAGACAGACAGACAGACAGACAGACGGACATGACGAAACTATAAGGGTTCCTTGTTTACTACGGAACCCTAAAAACGTAAAAAAATGTCACATTCGCGGTATTGGATGCCGAGCGACGATTTGTAGTTGGAATGTATGGGGGAGCATGTTTTTCAACTACAATGTTAAGTTTGTTCTTGGGATAAATAAATTCATCTCAACTACGGAACCCTTCATTGTGCGTAGTCCGACACGCACTTGGCCGGTTTTTTTACGTATGAAGACTCTTTTGTTCTACATTTAGGTATAGGATACCTACTTACAATTACAAAAATAGGTAGTTCGCCGTCCGATAAGGACCAAGCCCGGGTCGACGGCGTGTTGTGTTCCACGCGTGCCTCAAAGAGATGTCAGCAGAACTGACGGGGTCCGCAAAGGCCGATGCCTGCCGGGATCGCGGGGAAGTCCGAAAGGGATACCGTGGCCCCTGGCAACATACAGGCAACTGAAGGAACACGGGTGGGTTGTAGTCAGTAGGAGTCTGACACGCCCTCCCGCTCCGCTCAGAGCGGGAGAAGTTATTCGATAATTTCCCAAACAAAAAAAAAAAACAGTGGCACTCCGGGAGTGCCGACAGAAATGAAAACTTAAACAAGATCGCTTTGGTGGAAGAAAAATACTTGTACCTATAGAGCATTGGTCCGTAACCTTATCTAAATAAAGAGCACAATCAGGTATACAAAAAAAAAAACTTCCCAAGCCTAAGTAAAAATACTTGCATAGAACATTGATCCGTAAAAAAATATAAATAAAGAGCACAATCGCGTTTACAAAAACAGGTGTCGGTAACGGTGTCGCGAGTTCAATTGTTTTTTCCTATCTTAAAAATGCCCAACGCGCCTAAAGAAGTTTTTATTTAAAAAAAAAGGTATAGGATACCTACTTGCAATTACAAAAATATCTTATAGGTATTTTTTGAGTAACACGGTATATATCATAATATTATAATTATATCTATACTAATATATAAAGCTGAAGAGTTTGTTTGTTTGTAGTGAACAAACAAACAAACTCTTCAGAACGCGCTAATCTCAGGAACTACTGGTCCGATTTCAGTGTTAGATAGCCCATTTATCGAGGAAGGCTATAGGCTATAATATATCATCACGCTAAGACCAATAGGAGCGGAGCACCAATGAAGAATGTTTCAAAATCGGGTTTTTTTTTCGTTTTGAGAGCTTCTGCTGCGTGCGCTGCGTAAACGGTTAAAGTTTTGCAAAAATCATGTATGACAGAATTGTTTCCCTTTAAAAGTTCTTAAAAAAAGTCCGCGACAGCATAGTCTATCTTTTAAGGTTGGCTCACTATAACCTCTTTGATGCTAACCAAATTTGTTCTAAAATAATGCATTATTTGCGAAGGTCTTTTATAAACATGATATTAATCCTTATCAAAATAAATACGCCCAAAGTAAGTATTCCACGCGGACGAAGTCGCGGGCAGAAGCTATAGTATCGGTATATATATCATAGCTCGCTTATGGCTCGCATATTTGACAAAATATATCTAACATTATTCCACGCGAATGTTTTATTTATGTCCGCAGCGACCGACAACAATAAAAATATGTTCAAGCCCCACAAATTACCAAAATTTAATCCCACAAACACCAGGTACTGTCATCAAAAGGTAATAATTAAAATGAATCGCATTCCCTTTCAGAAAAATGTAAAACGCTCGCTACGTGAATATAATTTAAATGGCGCGTTAGTCGCGTTCGCGCCAAATAAGAGGAGTTTCGTGATCTGTGGTCACCGTCGCCGCGAGTGTGGGGATCCATTGTTGGGCGATACACGATATTTTCTAGATTAGAAAATACATTATGTTGATTATACCCGACTTTAAAAAAAACACTACATAGTGAAAAATAATTTTGGTTTAGGAAGTTAGTGGAGAAAAAAATCTTGACTTCCGAAACTAAAGTTATATATTGCACATAACTAGTTTTTTTTTTCTGATTATAGTATCTTCTGTAAAATAAAATTATGCTATTTTGGCTTAGGTTAATACCATAATATATCTTCGGAAGATTTTGAAAGATTCTTCTAAAACTGGAATATAGTAATGTGATAGTGATGTGGGTTTGCCCCCATAGCTGTGCTACTTTTTGAGGCATATTTTATTTACCTTGTTGGTTTAGTGGTCGCAAGCTTTACTTAACTGCTGAGCATGAGATCCTGGTATCCCAGGTCGGGAAAAGTGTTGTTGTGTTTTCTATCTAGAATTTCTAAGTAGCAGCTCGGAGTCTGGATTTGTGCCCGGTTGATGGCAATAGGCTCGCTCCCTGTTACATGGGACTTAAATATAACTGGCGAAATGTGGGTGTACTATAGGTAAATACACCTCTGCCCAACAATTCGAATAAATAGCGTGATGTTATGTTTTTTATTTATCTCATCGTCATCATCATTTCAGCCGAAAGACGTCCACTGCTGGACATAGGCCTCCCCCAAGCACCGCCACTTCGACCGATTCCGTGCTTTCCGCATCCAGCGGATGCCTGCAGCTTTCACAAGGTCATCGGTCCATCTTGTGGGAGGCTGTTTTTTATTTATCTCATTACCAGCCTATAAATATTCCCACTGCTGGGACACAGGGCTCCTCTCAGTGAGAGGGAGTGGGTCGTAATCCACCACGCGGGCCCAGTGCGGGTTGGTAGATGTCACATATCTTCGAATTTTCGGTTCTAAGACATGCTGGTTTCCTCACGATGTTTTCCTTCACCGTTTTTGAGAGCAGTGGTGATGAAATAATTTACACAAAGTAAAGTGCCTGTCTGGGTTCGAACCTACGACCTACAACTCTTAAGTCGAGGCCGTTACCACTGGGCCACCACTGCTCTCGTTTATTTACTAGCTTCTTATTTATCTACTAGCTTTTTATTCCAGAATTAAAACAATAATAACTGTGTCGAGCAACCTACCTACAACAATAGACTGGCACCTATAACAAGCCTGACCTATTTTCAAATTCAATTAATTAAAATACTTGTACCTATTTAAAAACGGGATAGCGCTTGTTTCAAACGAGTTTCCTAATCAAACAATGCGAACATCCCTCCCACAAGCTCGGGACATTAAAAATATATTTAAAAAACTTGTCGCAGGCTCACCGCGCAATTACGTGTGCCCGCATTGTTTAGAAAAAGTAAAGCAAATATGGCCGACACGTGACGCGCCTGGGTCATTATCAAAAAAAATGTACATAGCGTTTTGGAGCTGTCCCATGATTTTGATATTTTATATTTATTTATTTTATAATGATATAACGGTAGAATTATTTTTTACAAATTCTCCTATTTATACTTGATAAATAACAATTATTGAAACTGTAATACCTCAAAAGTATTTAATATAATTTTTAAATTATGTTTTAGGAAACCGTGATTTTACCATGTCCCATACCATTACTCAGATTGTAATACGTCTCGTATTTTTATCTGCTTAAAGTAAATGTTATACTTTTTATTATTCCTTGAAACCAGCAAACCTAATTTATACCAGTAACAGTTTTTTTTTTTTAACGATATTAGATATTTTTAAATGATTAAATAACCATTGGATATTAAAATAGGATTAAGTGGAAAATTCCATTCCGAAACTGTAGTTTTGAGCTTTCCGATAAATTTACCATTTCAAACAAATATTCCATTAAATAGCAACACTAAAAAGAGTCATTTGGTGGGGCGAACACATGCTAGAAATCGTCCATTTTGTCGGCGTACAGTGAACTTAACGTACCGTGATTTTTGTTGTCACTTTGGGTGTCCACCAACCGAAACCAAAAACAAGAGTAAGTTTTACAATTTAATTACGTTGAAATTGTTATTAGGAGCATACGTTTTTGAGAAGCTGATTTGAATCTTATAATTGCCATAAGTGTTTATTTAAATAAACAATAAATATATTACTAGTGCAAGGAATGATTCCGTTACTTCCATTCCGTGACATTCACACTGGTAACGTATAAGAAGACTGGAAAAAGTTTCGGAATGGAAGTATAAAGCGTTTTTCATATCGGAAATAAATTTTATTTTATTTATTTGTGTGTCTGTGGATATATAAATACAAAGGCATTTATTTTCAGGTCTTAAACAAAATGGTAGTTATTCTTGACGTTGATGATTTTTTAAGAAAAGATGATTTTCTAATAATGGTTGATGATCATGTAAAATGGCCATGGCTAGTAACTCACTTTTGTCTAGCACAAACATGTTTTGGATGCGGTTTTTATACTGCTTTGTACTCTACAAAACCGCAACATTTCATAATAAGTACTAGTGAAAAAGTTAAAGATTTATTGAATTATGATTTCTTTTGGTGTCAATGCTGTCAAGTATATGCTATATATAATCATTTTACCGAAGACGAGTGTGAATATTGTTTTTAAGGTACCTACATTGAATGTTGATATGAGTGATAGATAGAAAAAAACAATAATTTCGAGCTTTACAGATTTTGTTGCGCATGAAAATTCATATTATATTCTATTGTCAGTTCTGTAATAACTACCCGAATTATTCATAAAAGTCTAGACATGTACTGTTCTATCACCTAAAGCAAAAAACTTTTTATCTTCCTTTTTCTATCAAAAAGAGTAAATATCTTGCTAGTTTGTGTCATATATTTCTTCGTTTTTATTTGTAGATGCCTATGACACCTGCAGAAAAAATGAAAAGGTACAGAAAAAAATTAAAAAAAGATCCCATTCGATATGAAGAATATAAAAACAAAGATTTACAGCGAATGAAAATAAAAACTAAAAAGATATCGGAAATGACTGAAATAGAAAAAGATGAGATAAGAAAAAAATGGAGAGAACAAAAAAAGAAACAAAAGCTCAAGAAAGTAAATCAGGAAAATAAAATTGTAACAGACAATGAAACAGCTGCTGCTCAATCTATTTCAATAAATAATGTATTAGGTGTGTGAATATGACTCCGCCCTTTCTCAACAGATGTCGTTTTTAGTATTGTTTACGTGTACTAATAAATGACCATACTTGTATTCGATAGTACTGAATGTCAGCTATCTAACGCATTTTATGATATTTGGTTGAAGTGTAAGCAACAATTGTTTTCACCTTTTCGAAAATGTCGGTTTTTATTCCAAATAAACGTCATTTGCGGGAAGTGTTATTACATTATTTTATTGCGAAGAAAACTGCAGCGGAAACTTATCGTTTGCTTGTGGAGATTTATGGTGAGCATGCTCCGTCTAATACAACTTGCAAGGAATGGTTTCGACGATTTCAAAATAACGATTTTAGTACTGAGGATAAAGAACATGGAAAACCACCAAAAAAATTTGAAGATGCTCAAACCCTCTGAAACTATTAATGGAGAAGTTTACCGACGACAACTAATGCGTTTGAAGCGATTTTTAATTTTGTAAGCGAACAAATGTGTTTTATTTTGACAAAAAGGGGCGGAGTCATATTCACACACCTAATATGTTCAACAAAATACTGTTTAAAAATTAATAAGCTGAAAAAAGTATGTTTGTCGCTGGCTGCTAAAAATAAGATTTTGCAAAAAAGGGTAGATACATTACGAAAGAGTATTTACCGTATGAAAAAAAGAAACTTACAGGAGAATGAAGAATGGAAAAACAAAGTAATAAAAATGCAAGCTAGAGAAGAAGTCCTTGAATGTGCCATACGTAGGTAATACATACTCGAACACGAAAAATCAGAAAGAGAAACGAGTATTAAAAAGAATAATTCACACGGACGTTGTAGGAGGACTAGGTCAAAAACTTATGTGGCGAATCTTTTTGGTTTGAAAGGTCGAATAAGAACACCATCCGATTCGAATCAACTTAATACAAGCATAAAAAAAGAAATTCTTTTTTTTTTTTACGAGATGACATCAGTCGTAGTACCAGTGGAAAAAAATAATGTAGGACACACAGAAAAGAGAAACAACAAATTCGTTACCTCACAGACACATTGCAAAATTTATACAACATTTATAAAGCGGAAGGAGGGAGGTACAGTTTTATGACTTTTTACAGGTACAAACCATTTTACGTTCTATCTCCTAACGTTCAAAATCGAGATTCTTGTCAATGCATAAAACACAGTAATATGAATTTGTTGTTTTCATTGATTCCAACTGCATTTAAAACTGTTGCATGTACTATCAAAATTATCTTGTGATTTGAATGCGTTTGACTGCATGTATGGGCGTTGTGCTAATTGTAAAGACTCTAGTGTAAGTTTTGAGTTACAGGAAAATTTGCTGCTACATCACGATTTCAATAGAATTGTAGTGTGGCAACAATGGGAAAGAGTAAATTATAATTATGAAAAAATAGAAGGAGGAAAGTTAAGTCTGAAAACAACCAATAAAACAATTAAAACAAGGTACCATTGAAGATCTAATTAACAATTTTAAAGGCAAAATAGCTTCATTTAAAATTTATTATTTTAATTGGAAACACCAGCAATTAAAGTACCGTGAAAAAATTGCGGAATTAAAATCTACCGAGACCCTAATTTTATGTGATTTTAGTGAAAACTACGAATGCAAATCAAATGAGGAAGTACAATCTACACATTTTGTCAAAAACCAAGTAACATTACACTGTGGTATGATTTACTGGGCAGACAAATCGCAGTCCTTTTGTACTATATCGGACAACAAATGCCACGAACCGTCAGCGATCTGGGCCCATTTGATGCCTGTTATTAATTTAGTGAAAACGTCGACTCCACAAGTGAAAACTATTCATTTTTTCTCAGATGGGCCCAGTACCCAATATAGGCAAAAAAAAAACTTTTATGCGCTACATTTTTTTACTAAAGAGCTGGGTTTTGAATGTTGCACATGGAATTTCTCAGAAAGCGGTCATGGCAAAGGTGTAGCTGACGGCATTGGTGGTGCTGTTAAAAGAACTGTAGATAAGCAAGTTGCGTATGGCCAGGATGTTACAGATGGTACAAAAACATTTCAAATATTAACATCATTAGTGAAGTCTAATATTAAATATTTTTATATTGAGAATCGGGAAATTGATCACATTGCGCATAAAATACCTAATAATTTGAAAGCCGTTGCTGGCGCTAATTCATCAAGTAATATGTCACGCTCAGGCGCTATATATAAATCATAGAGTATTAAGTTGTTTTTGCTGCTTAGATACACACAAAGTGTGTGATTGCTATTTATTAAAAAAACATACATTTGTTAGAACTGAAACAAAATGTGTACCATCTGAGCCAATCTCAACTAGCTTTTATGATAAAGATCAAAACTTACCTTCAGCTCACTCGTTAGACTGTGCTAAGACTTCGGCTATTACTTCGGTCAATCAGGCACAGTATCCACCGGAAGTTGAACAACTTCCGGTGGATACTGTACGTGATTGGCAAATAATATTTGTCTCTTCCGACCCGCTTTCAGACAGCGATTCTCTAATAGATTTGCCTTCATCTGATCTGATTACTGATTGTGCCATAATTCCTACTTCTCCACACCTCACTTCTGCTAGTATTTCGATTTTTGACGTATCTTCACCCGATCTTGTAACTGATAATGAGGTGGCTTCTACCTCTGTAGATTTGACATCAGGTCAGTCTTATTCTATTACGACTGCTTCATCCAATCATAATAAAGATTGTGCCAACATTTCAAAATTTTCACAGTTAAGGCCTAGTATTATTTCGAATGTTAATATATTTTCATCCGATATTGTTACTGATAATTTGGCGCAAAATTCCTCAGCATCACTTTGCCCACCACCTTCTAAAACGATCGACATTACAAAAGATTCGGATCTCACTAGATCAAATTATAAAAAACCCAATAAGTTAAAGGCACACCTGAACAAAAAAATAAGGAAAACGTCTCTAGGAATGCAAACTCTTCCATAAGGACAGTGATTTCTCGTTGCATAGCATGCGCTTTATGTAAACAAAAAGTTCCCTTTAATTCTAAAGATTTAATAAAGTGTATGGCATGTGAAAAGAGGTATTGTATTACCTGTACTGAGGGTGAATGTTTTTTTGATTATATTTGTAAAGAATGTTTTGGCGAGGAATCCTAAATGATTGTTAATTAATCGTGTGTGTTGTTTGTGTAATTTTCGGGAGGAAAAAATGGTTTGGTGTTCTTCTAGTTTTAGTGGAAATACTTCATATAATATACACGTTATTCCTTAACTCGTGTAATTCTCTTGACACTTCATGCAGACAGGCAAGAATACCGCGCAAGGCGACACTTTTCTGCGATATCCTTAGAATCGTCGTACTTGAATTGACACTCATGAGCCTTAAACCACGCGTTCTTTTGCTGATAAAACATGTCTGGGCCCTGCAGTCTCGACAAATATAACGGCAAAAATCGGTCGTTAAGTCTAATCGATGTCAAATTTCTTTAATAGATTTTCAACCTTATGCTTTCGAAATAAAGTTGAAAATCTATTGAAGGAATTTGATAACGATACGACTTAGCGACCGATTTTTGTCGCTGTCTAATGTCGAGACTGCAGGGGCAGGCGTGTTCTATATCAGCAGTGAACGCGCGGTTTCGTTATAGAGACACGACTTAGGGAACCACCTGTAGAGTTGGAAGCCCAATTCTCGTAATTAATATTAATGTTACTGATCATGGTATTAAGTTATAAGATGATTGTATCCTCTATCTAGGCATTTAAAATTATATTTTGTATGTTTTTTTTTACTCACAAAACGTAAAAGTGAGTAAAATATTTATTCACTTTTACGTAAATTGTATTAATAAATACGTATCATTGATCGATAAAAAAATCTGTTGTAGTGACAATTACTGGGGATAAGAATTCAATTGATTAGTTGCCCAAAGAAATTTGATCTCTTTTCTAGTCTTTTGTGAAATCAGCTTTACTATTCCATATCGATACCGGTTAGGATTTTCCGTGACTTGTCCCAAATTATTTCTAACTTAAATTGTTTTTTTTTTAAATATCTAATACTAAAATATATTATTTTTATATCGTTTTAGTTACAATAAGCTATGTTGAACATTAAAAACAGATCTCAATAGTATTTAGAGAATAATTTAGATAATGAGCATATAAAGTTGTGTCTATTTTTACGAAAAAGTATCGGAATGGAGATGATTGTATTGATAAATAATAATTTAATATAATAGTTTTAACATACTGACTGTGCTTTATTATAGATCGTTGATTATATTCATAAATAAAACGAATTTAGAAATAACATGTTTGTTTGTTTCTTTTCATATTCATTTATATTTAGTAACGGAATGGAACGAAAATAGAAGAATTCCCATGTAAAATCTAATTTATTTATTAAAATACTGAGTAAAATGGTAATAAATTTGTGTTTTCCAAAACATCAAAGATGACCCTAGACAATGAACTCCTAGTAATGTAAAAAACACGTACTATAAAATTTAAGTAATGTTTTTTTTACTAGACATGTTTTAAGATAATGACCCGCCTGCAGATGGCGGGAACAGGCATTTTTGACATATTTGTGAAGAGTTTTCGTTTGTGGTGTTTTATTTTACGGTTTTGGCGTTTAGAAAGCTTTTTTTGTTGGATTGACAAGGGATTTCTGCGGTTGTAATCGGAAATATCCCATATCTCACAAACTTAAATTAAAAAAATACACCTTCTACAACAGAATACATTCTTTCCAATTTTCTTCGATATAGCGCCGATACAGTCGGATATGACTAATTATTAATAAGGGTTACGTTTTCGCCGTTTGGCTACGGAAGTACGGAACCCTAAATAAGTAGTGAGTGATCATTTCCCTACGCTACGTGCTAAGCTACTACGCCGTAGCCCAACGCGTAGCGTACTCCTATGCGGCGAGCTACGGCGTAGCGATCCATTTGCTACGCGACCGCGCAGTCTCTATGAATTAGATAGTTTCCTTTGTCTGATCTGATATTTGCATTGTTTCCAGGGAGCTTATTTCTAGGCGTATAAAGATCATATTAATTTTAATATGATGTTAGTGAATAAAGTTGTTGTAAATATACAGGGTGGGACATCGCAAAAATAGTTACCATGGATTCAGTACATGATTCTGAACCCCACTACGTTGAAATTTTTCGTCGGTTATATTAAAAAAAATCTGCTGTTCCATGCATTTTGACCGCGTAGGTATTGCACTTTTCTATGAAACAGCAGATTTTTTTAAAAATAATTCAACTCAGGGGTTCAGAATCTGCCGGGGCTGCGAATATGGGCGGAAATCGTGGCCCCCCGGCAACATGGCAACTGAAGGAACACGTGTGGGTTTTAGTCAGCAAGAGTCTGACACGCCCTCCCGCTCCGCCCAGAGCGGGAGAAGTTATTTGATAATTTCCCAACCAAAAAAAAAAAAAATTGGGTTCAGAATCATGCACTGAATCCATGGTAACAGTTTTAGCGTCGATATCCCTGCCACCCTGTATTGTGTTCTTCTGTCTGCTAATAACGAGATAGGTACTTTAGTACCTACTGCAATCACCAATCTGGGTTTGCCGTGTGGTATAAACTGGTATAATAATGTCTTTTACTGATTGTAAAATAATAAATAAAAAAAATTGATGATTCGGTCGCTGCTGCAGACGTGTCGTGAACTCTACGGTTGATTGACTTCCTACGCAACGATTTGAGAAGATCGATTCCTATAGATAAATAAAGATACTACCGTAAGTATTTAGTAAGTAAGTAATTCGATGTTTGAGATATAGTATTAGAGAGCGGTTTCGCACTGCATCCGATCCGAATCTGAATTCAAGATCCAAATTCAATCCGAATTGGGAATGTTCTAAATTCGGACTGACAAAGATCGGATCAAGTGCATAACCCTCTCATACAAATAGTTCTATGGCTATTTCGGACGGACATTTCTCGGATTTGGATCGGACGTAGTGTGAAAGCGCTCTTAGACTCGATTGTTGGGCATATTTGTTGATAGGTAAGTACCTCTACCAAAATAGTAAAAGACGCTGCCATATTATTCCGTCGTCGTCAGCTGTTCTGTCACAAAGGATGGCGAGTGAACTTAGGGCAACTTGATGTTGTGAACTTACCATCTCCTCGCCAGGGGTTTCAGTAGGTTCCACAGAAATCGGGGTCACTTATTCGTAGGTGGATGAGACCTTTCTCCTTTGTCAATTTAATTAGTACAAATAGGTAATTCAGTACTAGGGTCTGCCTCGTTAATCTTGTGGTCGCAAGTGCTACTGCTGAGCATGAAGTCAAGTAAATTGACTCTATGGACCAATTGAAATTTTACCCACTGGTCTATGAGGAAAATGACGTTTCCATCGTCCAAATACCAACTGGGCTATAGAGAATTGAGAAATTTTCCGCTGCCCAGTTTAATAGGATAGTAAAGCCTTGTCCATATAAAAAAAAATCATAAACAATTTTTGAAACCGCTTATAAATCATTTATTTAATAATCACGACAAAACAATTAATTTGTGCAAAGTTTACAATACAAATCGTGAATGTCGATTTCAGTGACTCCGTTGGGATCCCAGAATTGGTAACAATAAGTCTTCGCAATCCCTTTTTTTCCCGTGTACCCTTGACTGTTCCCCCCTTGATGGTACAGTGGAAGATAATGGCAATCATCCCCTCATCCCGGAGACATATACTGTCATTTGGTAAGTTATAAAAAAACCGGCCAAGTGCATGTCGGACCACGCACAATGAAGGGTTCCGTAGTTGGGATGAATTTATCGCAAAAACAAACTTAACTTTGTAGTTGATAAACATGTTCTCCCATACGGAATGTATGGGAAAACATATTTTTGCAACTGCAAAGTTAAGTTGGTCGATTATTACTCAATAACTAGTAAAGCCTACTTAGCTGTGATAGTTTTCCTTTTAATTTCGTTATATAAACTACTGCTGTGATTTTTTTCACACATCCAAAACCAACCATTTAGCTGGCAGGGGGGGGGACACTTGACTCTAACAAAAATTAGCTTTTTAAAGCTTAATATTTTGCAAACGGATCCCTGAATCCAAAAATGGTTTATGCAAACTCACAATGTTTTTGTAAGACCTTTCCAATGATACCCCACACTATGGGATAAAATAATAAAAAATAAAACATCACCACTTTACGTGTATCGGAGGTACCCTAAAAAAAATGTTTTTCATAATTTTGTTTTACCACTTTGTCGGCGTAATTAATATGTATATCTATGTCAAATTACAGCTTTCTAGTACTAAGGGTCTCGAAGCTAGACCGCGGACAGACAGACATACAGACGGACATGACGAAACTATAAGGGTTCCTTGTTTACTACGGAACCCTAAAAAGTCTACCTCTACCTCTTGTACCTAAAACATAAAAAGAAGAAAGTACTTACTTACTAGATGTACTAAAATGTAAACTGGCGCTAAATATAGTAAGTACGGTATTGGCAATAATCCAAAATGTACTGGTAGGTACATGAACTACACAAGCCAAGCCTACTTCTTTGATGTGAACCAAAAAATATAACAAAAGCTTCTTTGAACCAAAAGTACCTATAGGAAACTGGCGTGAACTCAGGGTTATAATGTTATGATGGAACATAGTTTTTGTTTAAGTCCTCCATAGCCCAGTTGATATTTGGACGATGAAAACATGTATTTTCCCCATAGACCAATTGGTCAAATTTCAATTGGTCCATGGAGCACCGACGGGTTTTTTTGCAGTAGCAGCCAGGTAACTAGATTTGTGCCCGGTTGATGGCAATAGGCTCGCCCCCTATTAAATGGGACTTAAACATAACTGGTGAAATGTGGGTGTACTATAGGTACTGTGAGGACTTATCATTGGAATACAACCTCACACATCATGCAGGCTGGCAAGAACGCTCTATGGTATCCGAACATTCGAACATTTTGTATTTAAATTAGGATTTTCGTATGGTGTGCATTTGTTGTAAGAAAAATGAGTTGAGCCCATGGCGTCGGTCGCGTAATATTGTCTTTTGCTGTATACTGTTGGTTTAATTATAGTCTATCTTTCCAAAAGTTTCTTTAATTTATTACACTACACACGATCCCGAGTGCCGCAGCCAAGCGAGTTGCTCACAGTACTCTGTCTTGGTTGACACCAGCCTCGCTAACGGGGGCATAGCCCTTGCAAGGTGTGTCTAGTTGACACAATTGGTTCAACTTATGACTGAGGTCTCACAGTTTAGTCAGGACTTACTGACATTCGATAAAGATTGAGTCTTGTGAGGATAATATGAGGTTTTGAGATTTTCCCTCTGGAGTATGGTCGTGAGGTTTTAATGTTGTTGAGCGCTTACTTCTTGATCCTTCGTTCCCTCTGGCTCAATTATGTCCGATGGAGTTAAGGCTTAGGATGTTAGAGTTCATTTTCATAAACCCCCTCTGGGTAGATGTGAACTGTCACATCTGTTTGTTCGTTGTCAGAGGCTTGCTGTATCTTTTGCGGTGGTTTTGGTACAGTGAGGTTTAAGCAGAAGTATGTTAATTTTTTGTGCACTGTTAGCACATATTGTCATTTAACTTGGCTGATACCTAACCTGGTATCAGGACTTTGCGATTCGTACGTTCTGACTTAAGCCTTCTCCTGCAAGAGAAAGACCTCACCTTGTATTTTAATTGCCATCGTTAGGTAACGTTTCTGTTAGGTATAGGCAGGAAGGGTACGATTGTTCGGATACTTTGAATAAAGGTCTCTACCTGATCCCTTTATTCAAGTGGGGCGTAGCTCATGTGAGGACTTATCATTGGAATACAACCTCACACATCATGCAGGCTGGCAAGAACGCTCTATGGTATCCGAACATTCGAACATTTTGTATTTAAATTAGGATTTTCGTATGGTGTGCATTTGTTGTAAGAAAAATGAGTTGAGCCCATGGCGTCGGTCGCGTAATATTGTCTTTTGCTGTATACTGTTGGTTTAATTATAGTCTATCTTTCCAAAAGTTTCTTTAATTTATTACACTACACACGATCCCGAGTGCCGCAGCAAAGTTAGTTGCTCACAGTACACCTCTGCCCATCCCTTCGGGGAATACTGGCGTGATGTTATGTTAAACGATAAATATTTTTGAAAATCTAATTAATGCACAAATTAAGAGCTACTGATAGGTATACGTTTTTCTACGGGCGCACAATCATTGGTTTCCGAGAAATAAGATTCTGCAAAATGCTATTTGCTTTGCCAAAGGCTTTCTTACGTAAAATGACAAAAGCTGCATACTCCCGTACGCAGATTTGAGCTATGGCTACCCCGCGCCCCATATCGCCTATGGTGGAAGAAAGCGGGAAGACTATCAAAGAAATATAGACAGTACCAGTAGCTCATTCCTATTTATTTTTGACTAGCGACCCGCCCCGGCTTCGCACGGGTATAAACCAGGTTATTATACATATAAACCTTCCTCTTCAATCACTCTATCTATTAAAAAAAACCGCATCAAAATCCGTTGCGTAGTTTTAAAGATTTAAGCATACATAGGGATATAGGGACAGAGAAAGCGACTTTGTTTTATACTATGTAGTGATATATCAACCAATGTGAAGTTTGCTAAGACACTTAAAATTCGAGTGAATCTATCGTCAGCGTCAGAATCGCCGGTCAACAGTCGTATTTAACTTTGAAATAGTGCCTATAAAAATTAGTTATTAAGAGAGGAGAATTTTATATTACCTATTCCTAAAATTTTAGAGAGGCCTAAATGTTTTACTTGGCGCACATTTACAGCAGAAGATTATGCTCTAATCATTTGTTTCTAGAAGAGATTTTCTTGCTGGGGTAACGCACACGGCTAGGCCCAGCTCGTACCTACTGTGTATAACCCTAGCCGTATTGTCTTTCAGCGCACAGTGAGTGTAGCAGGTAACAGAAGTTAAGACTGTTATCTTTACTATGATGGAAGCCCTATGTGTATGACGTGAATGTCAGGTTGGCGGGTGTATTTTTCAGAAATGGTCGAAACATATCTCAAAATTTAGTACCTAATTGGTACCAAATTGTACCACTTGTGAAATAATTTGTACCTCGTGGGATCGCAAGTTATTGCAAAAGTTTCATACACCCGCCATTCTGACGTCAGCTTGGCGGGTGTAGTTTTGTGTAGCCAAGATTAGTGAGAAGTTGGATATAAAACATACATGGATATTTAGTACCTAATTGGTACCTCTCTAAACATACCTCAAATCAGTGGAATCTCATTGGAATTCGACAAAAAATGAAAAATTCACTTTCCAATAAACAGGTTGTTACAATATTTTGCTTATTTGACACAAAGAGTAAGAGAGCCTACGACCATAACCATGTCGCATCGTTTTACGACGAAAACCGTCTAAAATCGTTTGTTTAGACGATTCTTAGCCCAACTCGGTGGGTAGTACTGATCAGAAACGTCGCAATTTGCGACGTTTCTGGGTCAGACGGTTTTACCACAATATGTCTGATATTTAAAACGTACATTGGATTCGTTATTTTATTATGATAAAAATTGTTTTCAGACATTTTGCGCGTCACATGTGGCCTGAGCGACACTAAAAAGATACATGTTACGTTTAACAAAAATTGCTATTTCTAAAATATACATTGCCGGAAATGTTAACAGCTTTAGGGACTTAAACACTGGAAAACAGCTATCAATAGATTTCATATTTAACATCGACCTCAAACAACGTTTTTAGGCTTTGAATACCTATTCCTACAAGCAAGAATTTCCTCAGAAAATTATACCGTATCTCAGAATGGAAGCTACGAGACCATGGTATGCAATCAAACTTGTGGCGATGTTAACTTTCTTAGTCAAATTGAATAGGACTTGCTAAATTTTGCATATACCTCTTTCTTCTATTTGAGGTTTCTACGTCATTTGACTGTCAATTACTAAGCCTAGAAATTTTGCTTTTTGTACTTGGTCTATTTTAGTTCTAATAAATTCAATTTTTAAATTTGGTAATTATGTCCGCTGATAAAAATATATTATGTTAGTCTTTCCTAAATTAATTACTAATTTATTGTCGTCATGCCAATTCACAACGTCCACGAGTGTATTATTTATGTCCTGTTCATATTTATTTGCATCAGAACAACTGATTAAAGCAGCTCAGTTTAGCTCTTTATTAATCGTACGTAGGTATACCTACAGATCGAAAAAAAAAACAATACATTCAAAATGGATTCAACACATAAGTTGCTAACATTTACTTCTGAAAAACCATTTATTCGACCAATGTTCACTTGAAAACAAGATTTTCAGACTAGGCAAATTATTTTATTTTCGCAAATACTCTCCTGGGTACGAGTGACGCTAATGATATCTGAAAATTGTGTTTTCGGTGTAGTATATTTAGGTTTAAGTGTGGCAACAAAATTGATTATCTATGGAACTAACAACTATTTTTTTGATATAAACCGCCAAGGAGGCAGGATTAATCACAGAGCATGTAACTTAATTTTAATAAAAGGTGTTTTAAATCTAGTCATGAAAACATTTTTATTTCATTGATCCACGAGATTATAAGTACACTTCAAAAATGGCGACGAGAACATCGAACTTCGCAATAAAACCTTTTGAAGAAGGTGACGACATATCATGTTTCCTGGAACGCCTGGAGCAATATTTTATTGCAGCTGAAATTGAAGATGAGCGAAAGGCTTCAACATTAATAGTATCACTGCATGAGACCACATATAAAATTTTAAAAAGCGTATTGCTTCCGGCACTGCCCTCCACCAAGTCATTTGATGAATTACGAGCCGCTCTGAAGCTTAGATTTAAACCCAGAGTCTCCTATTTCAGAAAACGAATTGAATTTGACAGACTCAGGCAAAACGAGGGTGAAAAAATCGCACAATATTATGCAAGAGTGAGAGAAATGGCATCGGAGTGTCATTTCGAAGGGCACATGGAGGAAATTATTAAAACTAAATTCGTCACGGGACTATTATCAGGCCCAATACAGGAGCGACTGTGTGAGGAGAGTATCACCAAAACCACAGAAGAACTTTTAGAAACAGCTTTGAACAAGGAATCGGCTTTAAAAGAGAGAAACAGCAGTGGAACGGTTAACAAAGTGATTAAGGCGAAGACACTTCAAAAGACACAGAAATCTCCAAATTCTAGTACAAAACTCACATGTGTACATTGTGGCAAGCCAGACCACAGTTTTTCAAAATGCAAATATAAGACATATAAGTGCAAAATCTGTAATAAAATTGGACACTTAGCAGACATTTGCAGAAATAAGAAGAATACACATAGCATAGAAGTCAATGAAGACAATGTTGACATCTTTTCAGTACACAACAGCGATGTTAACTATATTTCTCCATTTTTTCTGAACTGTACGGGTAATGGTAAACAATTCCAGATGGAATTGGACACGGGAGCAGCAGTATCTTGTGTTCCATTATCTATTTACAAGAGTTTGTTTTCAGATGTGGAATTACAGCCAGCTGATGTGGAACTTAAAACCTATAGTGGTGAGGTTATGAAACCAAAAGGTAAAATTTCAATTTCATTAAAAATTAAAAATAAAGAATTCAAATGTGTATTGTTAGTTGTAGAAAATGGATTAAAAAGTTTATTGGGGAGAGACTTAATTAAAAAAATTAATATTCAACATTTACTGTCATTGAATACAGTTGAGGAACTGTCATTACAAAATGTATTAGAAGAGTATTCAGTAGTGTTTAAGCCAGAATTGGGAGTTATTAAAGGGGAGGAAGTAGGATTAGAGGTTGATAATAATGTAAAACCCATATTTATGAAACCCCACCCCATTCCACATTCTTTTAAAGATAAAGTTGACCAAGAGTTACAAAAATTAGAAAAGGAAGGTGTTATTGTAAAAACAGAGAACTCCAAGTGGGGTACTCCGTTAGTTCCAGTTGTTAAAGAAAATGGAAAGCTTAGGTTATGTGCTAATTATAAAATTACTGTGAACAAACATTTAAAAGATGTAAACCATCCCTTGCTTAGAATTGAGGATATTTTTACGGCTTTACAGGGGGGAGAAAAGTTTACAAAGCTTGATCTGAGGAATGCGTTCAATCAATTATTGTTAGATAATGAAACAGGAAAATTACTAGCGTGGTCAACTCCTAAAGGTATTTATAGACTAACTAGGTTACCTTATGGTACTAAGCCTGCGTCAGCAATATTTCAGGCAAAAATGGAAAAAGTGTTACAGGGGACCAAGGGAGTAGTCAATTTTATTGATGATGTTTTGGTGACAGGCGCCAATGACAAAGAACACTTAGAAAACTTAAAAGTAGTTTTAAAAAGATTTGCAAATGTTGGAATTAGATTAAACAAAGATAAGTGTTTATTTTTTCAGTCAGAGGTTAAATATTTAGGACACATTATCTCAAAAGAAGGTTTAAAGAAGGATCTTTCGAAATTGGAAGCAATTACCAAAGCACCTGCACCCAAAAATGTATCTGAAGTAAGATCATGGATTGGAATGGTTAATTATTACTCCAAATTTATCCCCAATGTTTCTATAAAACTCAAACCAATGTATGAGTTATTAAAAAAGGATAACAAATTTAATTGGACATCTGATTGTCAACAAAGTTTTGATAAAATTAAGAAAGATATAATTTCTGACAATGTTTTAGTACATTTTGATAGGTCTAAACCTTTAAGATTAACTTGTGATGCATCTCAATATGGTATTGGTGCTGTACTGAGTCATGTTATGCCCGATGGCACTGATAGGCCAATAAGTTTTGTTTCTAGAGTCTTTAACAAAGCGGAAAAGGGTTACTCAATGATAAACAAAGAAGCATTAGCTATCTATTGGGCAGTACAAAAATTTTACCAATATTTGGTTGGGACAAAATTTGAATTGTTGTCAGATCACAAACCCTTACAAGCTTTATTTGGTGAGCATAAAAGCCTGCCACAAATGGCAGCAGGCAGATTACAGAGATGGTCTTTGTATTTAGCAGGATTTGATTATACTTTTAAGCATATCAAAGGTAGTAATAATAATCAAGCTGATTGTATGTCAAGAATTCCATTAAAGTATGAACAGTCTGTGTTAACTAATCAATCTGAGTGTGACTACATTAACCTTGTTGAGGAACAAAATATTATAGATTTAAATGTTGTTAGGTTTGAGACTAGAAAAGATCCACTTTTAAGTTCTGTTTTTAATTTGATAAGACATGGATTTCCTAAAAATGTTAAAGATGAGGCTTTGAAACCATTTGCACAGAAAAGGGACCAATTATATATTGATCAAGGTGTTATCATGTGGGGGTATAGAGTTGTTATTCCTTGTAAGTTACAGCAAAATTTATTAAAAGAGTTGCACACCACACATGAAGGAATTGTCAAAATGAAAACTAATGCTAGATCATATTTTTGGTGGCCCAATTTAGACCAATCTATTGAAAACTTTGTTAAAAATTGTAATATTTGTATGGCAGCTAGGCCAGAACCTAAAAAGGCAAACAATATTTCATGGCCAAAGACTAACTCAGCATATGAAAGGGTTCATGCTGATTTTCTGGGACCATTTGATGGTAAAATGATTTTAATTATCATTGATTCCTATTCCAAATGGCCAGAGGCCTTTATTATGAAAAATACAAATACCAATAACACAGAGGAAAAGTTTAGGGAATGTTTCAGTCGTTTCGGTTACAGCTACGTTACTACCAAAAGTAGTTGTAACAGATAATGCAGCAGTATTTTGCTCAAAGGAATTTTCAAATTTTCTATCAAGAAATGGAATACGACATGAAACATCACCTCCTTTTCACCCTGCGACTAATGGGTTTGCAGAAAATGCTGTAAAAAACTTTAAATTTTGTATGTGTAAAGCGCTAAAAGATAAGAAAAACAATAATGTAAACTTTGAAACATTAATGAATAGATACCTCTTTCATTACAGAAATTCAATTCATACAATAACGGGTAACACCCCGGCTGAATTAATGTTCCAAAGGAAATTAAGGACTAGATTAGATATTTTAAAAGAAAAAAAGACAAGAGATAGTATAAATAAGAATAATAATATGAGAGAAGAAACATTTACAGAGGGAGAATATGTATATTGTAGAGATTATAGAAACCCAAATAAGAAAGTTTTTGTTAAAGCTATTATAGATGAGGTGTTAGGTAAAAGAACCTATTTGTGTAAAATTCTAAATGAAGATTTGATTTGGAAAAGACACCTCAATCAGATAATACGTTCTTTGCCTGGTGAAAACCCTGAAATCTCTAAGGAAATTCATGTTCCTATTAATATAAGTAATAACACTAATAATGCTTTTATAAAACCCAATAATTTTGAAGATCATGTGGCTAAAGATTTCAGAGATGTCAATAAGGAAATAATGGTAAACAATGATAATTATAAATGTGAGGAATTCAAAGAGTTAATTCCTGAAGTTATTATAGATAGTTCTAATAATACTAGTAATAGAAGTTTTAAGGATAAAGGTAATATCAGTGTTACTCAAGAGGCTCAACCACAACAGGTACCTCAATCCTCTTTGAGGAGATCCTCAAGGACAATTAAGGCTCCTGAAAAATTAAATTTATAAAGGACTCAAAAGGGGAGTATTGTAGTATATTTAGGTTTAAGTGTGGCAACAAAATTGATTATCTATGGAACTAACAACTATTTTCATTTTCATCTAAAACATTTATTTAAATTCAGAATAACCAAAAGATTTTATACGGTTTTGGTCGTAAAACGATGAGGTAAAAATTTTGGTCATGAGCTCTCGTTGAATACCAGTTGAGGAAACCGGGGATACTTGAATATAGGGATACTTAGCATCAGGTGGAATGACAGCTTACTTCACCTGCGTGAAAAAAAGAATAAAAGAAGAATAGGGTCAGTTGGTGATGGTAAGTCATTTTTGTTTTTCAGGTATTGTTTATACTTAAGAATTACTTTTTTCTGATCTTCTAGTTTAATAGTAGTTTTACGACCACGTTTCATTTTAATTTAGATAAATATTATTTCATATTTAGAAGAATTTAGGAAAGAAAGAGGCAGGTCGGTTATCTGCAAACAGATGTCAAAATTATGGCCACTTCGATCATGGTAAATGTAAATAAATATATAAGATAACATCTATGATTGCCATCCATGATTTACTTTGTAACGTGAACTAGAAACAGGTAAAAAAAAAGAAAATACGTCTGCGAATATACCTACACCTTTTTCAAATAAATTTTCATGTCATGTGTTTTCAGGCAACTAAACGACATGCCAGCCGGCCGGTCTCAAACTTAAAGCATTTATTTCAAATAAACCAATTACAGATACTTTTGAATTGTCAAGGGGTCGGTCAGTCAGAAAAATGAAGCTAGTTGCCCATTCCAAAGCGTAGTAGGTACCTATGGAGAAGAACGGGCAAGAAACTGGAGTATCGTTTACTCCATCCGGTCTATTCAGTAAAATCTCACCATGTAAACGTAGGTGAAGTGAGCTTTAAGCTGTCAATCTCTACCATCACATGGAATCTCATATTGGTTGATGCTAGGGGTTGACACTATTGACAGCTCACTTCACCTTATTTTACACGGTGAGATTTTTACAGAATAGATCGGCTGCTGCGGTCTATTCTGTAAAAAATGGGCCGTCGCGGGACGACTGGCAGATGTGAAAAATCTTACACCTCTCTCATCTCCATCTGCATATGCATAAAAGGATAGTTTACGACAGGAAATAAACATGGCAACTGTTGGGCTGACCCGCCGCTATAGATGTTTCACATCAAAAACTCATCGTGAAAACGCAGGTGAAGTGAGCTGTCATTCCACCTGATGCTAAGTATTCCTATGGTCAAGTGTCCCCGGTTTCCTCTACTTGTGTCAAACAAGCAAAATATTGTAACAGCCTGTATATGGGAAAGTAAATTTTTAATTTTTTGTTGAATTCCAATGAGATTTCACTGACTTGAGGTATGTTTAGAGAGGTACCAATTAGGTACTAAATATCCATATATGTTTTATATCCAACTTCTCAGTAAACTGGCTACACAAAAATACACCCGCCAAGCTGACGTCAGAATGGCGGGTGTATCAAACTATTGCAATAACTTGCGATCCCACGAGGTACAAATTATTTCACAAGTGGTACAATTTGGTACCAATTAGGTACTAAATTTTGAGATATATTTCGACCACTTCTGAAAAATACACCCGCCAACCTGACATTCACGTGTATGACCACGACATACTAGCCTTTAGCCTGGCCATGGCCACGACATAGGACGGCAAGTCTTGTGGCGTAGGGCGGCTCTCGAATGTTCCCGCGCCGTTCTCTTCTCCGTAAGTCTCACTGCTGCTACTCATGGCACATTGGCACCCTCTAAATAATTTCTACCGTTTGTTCTCGCCGCAGACGCACGATGCATGTCGCGCAAGCGATGATGTGGCCAAGGGGTAAAGCATCTTTACTCGGCTGTAAAAAACACTCGTCCCATTCAGAGCCATAAAAAGGCGCGTATACAAGACAGAAGACTTCCGTCATTTGCTTAACAACGGGCAATAAAACACAAAAATGAATGTAAACCATTTATTAATTGTTTTGTTCAATTTCAAACTGCGTTGTCGGCTCCCGGCATACCGCCGGTAGCCAGTAAATAATTAGAATAAATATATAAGAAGCATGAAACTCTCGTTACATATTATATAATTCCTCTTCACAATTAAAAAACTACAATGACTAGTAATAATTATACGAATAAATATGGCGCGGTGATCGTTTTGAAGGATTTTTTGCAGTAGCAACTCAACTGTTGAAGAAGGTCACACGTTTTTAAAACCTAAGGTATTCTTTTTTTCTAAATTCAAATTGACAGACAACAACAGAATAAAGCTCTTATTTTAACGATAAGTCACTTGCAGGAATATCACTGGCTGCATGCAATAGCTAATAATGTAGCACCCACATAAATGTAAAACTACCGTCATTTCGTGTTTATTAATTTTAGGGTACTTCAAAGCGATCTTACCGCACCACAATACGCCGACGTCTCAAAATGTAAGATATAGTAAAAAATCTATACATTCCGTCCAAAGGATCAATTACAAATCACAAACTACGGCCTAATGAATGTAAATAGAACAATGAGCTTACGTTACAAATTCGTCGGGGCACTTCATGTTATTTTAAGAGATTCAATCACTAGATTGGAATAGTGGACTAACAATAATTATGATTTTGGTAGAAATTGGATAGAATCTTAAAAGAGGCAACACTGTGAAGATTCTAGGTTTTTTTGTGATGTGTTGCCAGTTTAAAATAGTCATAATTAGAGATAATGTAATGCTCAGAATAAGGTGGTTTTATGCATTGTTATTTAGGCATCGGTTTAAAAGCCAACTATAATTTAGTCCACTAGGCCAATCATATTCGTACATAAAGGAGATAATATTCTACTTTCAAATCGAAATATTCAAACGAGAGAAAGAGATAGACATACCTAAGTTTCTAACCACCCTAGACACGTAACTTCAGTACATGAATAAAATACACCACACATTATTATTTCAGTAACAATCTTACGCTAAAATATGTACAAAGTTCGTAGAAACAACTATTTTCGCGCCTTTATCACTTCCGATACATTTTGATAAAAATTCAAACCGAATAAATGCGGGTAGTATTTACTGCCCATTTTGCGATGTGAAAAAACTTAACGTCGGAGTCATAAAAGTGCGACTGAAAAAAAAAAAACAATACCTAAACTATTCGAGGTTTTAAAAAAACTTTAACAATTTTCTGTTTGACTAGACTATTTATTTAAATCAAACTAAATGCGATTATCAAACATTACTTGATACTTCTGCAGTTTTAATAATATTGGTCACTGGAATCTTAGTCGGGAAATTGAAAATTTTATTGGATCTCGTAAAATGGATTCTACCAGCTTCTTATAAGGTAAAAGATTAATGATAAAAATGCTAAATCGACGCTGTTGATGGAGGCTCGACTTTATTTATACTTAAATGTTACCATCCCAACACTTCTTTTCGGTGTAAAAATTAAATCGATTAAAATTCAGTTTCACAGCTGAATTTTGAATTTCCCGAGAAAGATTATTAATCTATCAAATCACTGATTGGTAATACCTAGCTAACGTAGGTGACCATTTACTAAAAATGGAAGAAATAAAGTGTGATAAGAATATTGTCACACATAGGCACTCTCCGTACATAGACTCATTGTACTGGGGTTTATCTCTACTGAACACTTCAACTACAATGAGAGAACTATCAATACTCTCGGATAATTATTACAAAAAAGCACTTTTTCAGACCCTTAACATGAGGCTGTTTAATTAATTTCCTTTGTCGGTTGCATTTTTATTTTAAACTGACAAACAAAATAGCGGTGAAAAATATTGAAAGATTGAGAATTATTTTAATATGATTGTTAAATTAATAAGTAACAGATCTAAATAAGTGCCCTTTACATAAAATATCTTAATAAAATCTAGTGCATCCCAGCGAAACGGGATATCAAAAGAAAATTACATGGGTCACTAATATTTCAGTCTATTTTTATTAAGGAAGACTTTTTAACAATATGCAGATATAAAATACTTAAATTACTTTGTACTACTACAAAACGGGATACCTACGTTCATTGTATAACTCGTTTACATTTCTTTTCTAATAAATACACTACCGAGACAGCTAAGTCGCTTCGAAAAATTTCCTCAACATTTTCAACGGAAAAGTAAATTGTACAAAAAATATGTTTTTTATTCATTTATATTTCCAAACTAATTGAACTTTTGGTCCGTATTCTAAAAGATTCTAGTTTCCAAAGCAAAATCGTAATAAAACAAACTATTAAGGCACAATACGATTGTGTCTTTCGGTTGATATGACTCCTCATTCTAAAACTACGAAAAGTCTATTTCTACTTATTTAAAAATCGAAAAAAATCTTAAAAGCGGCTCCCATGGAGTTTTATACATCACAATATTATTATTCTCGTATGTCCAAACTAATTGATTCGACCATTCAACTAAAACTACGAATTTGACTTAATAAAGAACCCAGCACCGGTTGTACCACGTCTATTATCTACTTAACTAATTACTGGGATGCACTTTACTGGAGATGGGTACTAGAAATAAAAACTAAGCGATATTTTCAACAGCAGATTTGGTAACGTGAATGACAATACTGATTTCCTTATTTATTTATAGTGAAACAGTTGGTTGCTGCTAGTGGGATTGGTAGTTTTCTGCTCCAGTAACATAACCTCGCTTTTAAGAAAACCTACCAAGAGCACCTCTCTTGATAAATGTGAGAGGTTTTGCCCGTTGCAACAAGGAATCAATAGTCTTGGCAGTTTTGGGTATGAGATAGAAGTTTCAGAAAACGAAAGTCTGTTTTACCACAATAGTGGGTATCAAAATGTCTGATTGGGGACTAGTTCCTTTTCCCCAGTGTAGAGCAAGTTTCAAATTGAAGTCATTCTAACTCTTAATTGTCCTCAATGTGGTAATCGAAGGAGGCTACAGGGAGGACCTATACAAGACGACCACGCAACAAACTGTTTCGCCATTCTACAATTTTTAAAACCATGCCCTCAGTATTTATATTAATTACTTAGTATCCAATTTCTTGTCAATGTTAAACTTTAATATTCGATTCAGTCAGAGTTAGTTTTACTGAAAATCGTTCCTACATAATGATTTTTAAGACTTTTTGGTAACGAAAAATATTCACAATGGGTGAGGGTAGGTGGAGGTTGTCACTTGTGTTGTTTTAGGTAGACTCCATTTTAAGAGTAGTGTTCAGTTTAATTGTAAGATGATAGTGTGTTAACATGACAAGAGATTAGACTGCAGCTTCAGTATTGCCTCACCGTATAAAAAATGAATGTAGTCTTCGTCTTCGGTCCCGAGGCGGCTCCGTCGACACCGAGGCATGCACACTCCACCGCTACACAGCTCCTTATGACGTCATGCATCTATGTCCAACCATAGTCTTTGATCTCCAAAACATTACTAACACTACTGACTTGGGGTCGATCGACTAAGAAAATTCGTACTGGCGCCCAACATGGGCCCAAAAGCTCTATACTACGAGTCTCAATAAAAAAATATTCTTCTCCAAACTAATGTTTTAACTAACGAAGAGGTACGAAAACTAACGAAAAAGCGGATAAATGAAAGAACAGCTGTGTTTTGTGTTACCATTTTATTATTTTTTTCTAATACTTGTATCTAAGTGAAGATGAACCATAATATTGTTAATGGCTGAAGGAGGCGCGCGGCCGGCGCACTATTGCGTCCACTAGCTAGGGGGCGCTAGAGAGCCCGACTATTGCCTAGTTTTTAAAATAATAATCTACATTAATTATACAAAACATTCATTAATAATACTCCTTGCGGCAAAGCTTACTCCCTGCGCATAGACATTACACCACACTATGCTTGGGGACCGTAGACTGACGTAGTCGAAGTTATCTACGCAGCTACATACCCAAACCCAACCGTAACTACGGGGTACCTCAAAATATACATATAAATAAGTCTGTTGAATTGCACAAACTGAGGACTTCCATAGTGTGCTACTAGATGGTGCTACGTGACGAGAGCTTCAACAAAATGATCGTGAAAAATTACTCAAATCTTATTTTACTTATTGTTCAATTATTTGTCTACCCTAAATTTTAAAATTAGGCCAAACATATTTCAACTATGTCAAATTGGAGTATTCAATATGCATATTCCAATACGGGAATTTAAATCTACTTCAATTAAAAACAAACTTTATCACACTAGCGCTATCTAGTAATATTACTATGGAGACCTCTTTAGCCGGTGGATACGTAAATAAAAAAACAGCCCATCACTAATTTGTCTATGATAAACTATGTTTTATATAACTACCATAAATAAAATGCAGTAATTCGTTCAAAAATATACATAAAGGAATGTAGACATGACTACGCGGATTTTGACGCAAAACATGTTAGTGCTGCCAAGTTTCTGAACGATATCATGTCGAGGCATGTTGCATTCAAATTCATTTTCTAAATAATAAAACTACAAAGACAGACTATGTCCGGCTTTTATCACAGAATAATTTAGAAGATATCCAATAAATAAAACAACAAAACTACCTTACTTCAGGCATACTCAAGACTAGAGTTTGGAAATCGCGCGATTGGAAAGAACGGTAGGATAATTAAAAGAGAAACCGCGCCATTTCTTACTTCATTGAAACGTTTTAAGACTACCTACCTCAAACACGACAACATGCCATAACACAATTTAGAAAAAAATATTTAGAATTTCTGAACGAAACGTGGCCGCACGCCCTCAAGCGTCGGCGCGAGCGCCCTACACAATAAACACTGCGCCACATACTGTCGCTTATTCAACAATGTAATTATATCGGTTGACGACACAAACGAGTAGGCTGTGTGCTGCGTAACGTCACGAGTTAGGAGTCTGCCGAGAAGCATGTATAAATGCTTGTCTGTGATAGGTCAGATTTTGTTCAATGAAGGAAGTTGGCAGAAGTGGAAAGATCTGAGTTGGTTGGCAGGCCCAAGTGCCAACAAGCCCGAACTTTTGTTATGTAGTTATGCACGTTAACCAAAAATATAGGTCCAGTTTAAGATTATTGTAAAGTAGCCCAAACAAGCTGACATAATATAACATCACTCCTGTAATCCGCGAAGGGTTGGTCAGAGGTAAGCAAGCTGACGTAGCTTTTAATTACAAAATTCCAATTAGAAGGCAATCTTCCAAACCGAAGTTTGCTGTAAAACCGTTTTCAATGTCGGGCTTCAGTAATTGGATATCGATGTTACAGGAAAACGATCATTCACTAAATGAAAGAATCTTTGGGAGTGCAGGATATTCTGGGTTATATTTTTTAGACACGTGATTCCAGATGGAAAGATTCGACTTTAAAACAATTTTGTTACGAGTAATTAGGGCCAATTGCCAGAAGTTTTCCAACAGACCCGCGGACTGGGTAAAAATGGATTGACGCAAACTGCAGGGGAAACACGCTATGGATAAAAGTTTCTCGTGAGATGACAAAGCTATTATCCAAACAAAACGTCCTACAAACTTATAACTCTAACGTCACACAGTAAAACACAGACTACCCGCATTTCGTCGCTTACCATTTAAAAATACAAGATTAACCAACACACTACTAGTACACAGATACCTATTATACAAAAATATTTGTATTTGTATGCATTGTGTATATTATTAGGTATAATAAATCTAACATTTGCGCGCGCTGCCGTGCCCAGTCGTTACTTAGCCAAGTGCATTTTATTAAGTACTTATTTTAATTTAGTGTGTCATATTGATGTTGTTTTTGCTAGCTCTTTTAGAGCTTTTTTGTTACTTAATATTTAAAATGCGTTATAGTGATTCATTCTTAGAAAATTCCGTAAACCCAAAATTCCTTTCTAATTGATAGTATTTTGACATAAAACTGTCTCGCACTAATTATATCTTTGTAATTTTTTTTATCCGTGCATTCTTTATTCAAATTTAACTGTTATTCCGTTAAGTATTCGAAGTTCAAACATCAACCGACACACATGTTCGACTTCAAACGTTAGCTCTATTCGAAGTTCAAACATCAACCGACACACATGTTCGACTTCAAACGTTAGCTCTACTACCGTTCTTGTGCAAGCCGCAGCGCGCGCGTGCTGTAGTAATATTAAATGTTATTGCTTTCGGTTAGTCATATTTATTTATCATATGTATGTAAAACTTCAAAATGTCTACGCTACAACACTACTCTAGCATTGCCATACATTAAAAACACACAACATAGTATTTTTATGTTCAATTTAACATTATACCAATCCAAAAATTGTATATTTATGTATATCTTAGTAATCTTACATAATTAAGAATATATAATATATTTTTTCCAATGCTGTTTACATTTTGGTCCAGTGAGCCTGGAGCGAACAAGCACATCACTAGTTTATCGTTTGCGTGCTATGGCATATCTGGTGTATGGCACATCACTACTGCGTCAAGCTTATTATCGATAGAAATTAACTACAACTAGGCAAGAATTGAAAAAGTATTGAGCAAGATAAGACTCTGTATTCAGTTTCCCGCCAAATTTTAGAGAAAAAAATTAATAAAAATGACTAGAGAGGAATGTATTCACGTATATGGCAACGAAGTGATTAAATAGTAATAGCGTCTTAGTTGGCAACGTCCCGTCTTATTATTGTCACATTCTTAAGCTACTCTGGCGTATTTCCATTTTGTTTTTTGGCAAAATATTATTTTATATACCGTCTTTTGTCGCAGTGTTCCTAAATAGGTAAGTTCCTTTACATTTCTGTTATTGCTCAACTCTTCTAGCTCTTATAGCGAATAGTTCTTAAATCACTCATTCCAATCGCTTCTCTCTACATCTGCGACTTCGCAACGTTGAGCAAAATTAACTTTTTGGCTAAATTTTGGCCTGTTTTTTTGGCAAAACAACTCTTATACCAGGAAGACCTGTGGCCCGAAGCGAAGCGTCTAAAGGTCTAATCTACGTGTCTACGTATACAATATTCCTTTTAAAGGCGGTCTTTAAAAGGAATATTTTTAATAGCACGCATCACAACCAACGTGTGGCAAACGCCTTAATAAATTGACAGTGAAGTATATTGTATGGAAGATTAGATTTTGTTTACGTATTCATTCATGCCAACCATGCCGGACGCGCCGCGCATTGAACAAGAGTCGCACTTCAAAGATATAACGCAGGCTACCGACCATCTTTGCCACAACACCAATTTGCGTAGCTTCCATTTTCTTAAAAAAAGTCTTGTAATGTGCGAGTTGTATTTGCGATACCTTTGAATATGCTATATATCGTCAATACGCGGTGTCCAAGTATCTCTCTCCGTGAAGTCTTGAGTTAGTCACGAGTATGAAGACGCGCTTGCACT
Source organism: Agrochola lychnidis (assembly GCA_963680765.1). NCBI lineage: Eukaryota > Metazoa > Arthropoda > Insecta > Lepidoptera > Noctuidae > Agrochola > Agrochola lychnidis. Next base: position 15,544,049 of record OY796877.1, read on the forward strand.
ACGGCGTAACACTATAATTTACAACTGTTATACGCAATACGCATGCCTGGTTCGCGTTACTTGACTTACCATACGTCCGGTCTGTCCCACCCTCCTATACCAACTGAGGTTTTTGGCGCCCACCGTGGGGCAAATGATCACGACTTTTTCACACAAGGGTTGCCAACTTTTAGTAGAAATGTTAAAATTTTGATCATTAGTGCCTGTCATCGGGATCACCCTAATATTATAATGTAATTAATCACAGTTTTAAAGCCAAAAATTTAGATGGCAACCCCATAACTAAATACTACAAGTTCAACGTGCAAACTATCTAGAAAGATAAAAAAAGTAGTGTAAAATACAACAAACCAAACCCAGCAGGAAGTCCCACGCTAAATAAAACACACAATTTTAATTTCTAATATTATATCCATGTAATGACACATCAGGTATTACTAGGTGCTCCTTACAGCGGGCAAACTCCTTCTAAAACTACAACTAATCCTACTGCCGAGGTTCGTCACGATTCAGTGACGTCACCAACTATGATGCCTACTACCCCAAAGCATGAAAACTTCAAATCAACTAAAATACGGTCATCACAAAAACTCATAGTCTGAATCTCCTCAACCAGAGCCCCTAGGGTAGTTAGCAACGTCACTCAATCAGCAATCAGCAACGAACAACAGCAACCAGTTACCAAGTGTAACTAAGACAAGGGTGTTGGAATATCGCCACCCGTAAAGGGAAGTTGGAACAGTACAATATATGAAAAAACAAAGTTAAGTACATTACAACATTTGTGTGAGGGCGCGGGGGACGTGACTCAACGTGGCTCAAACTACGACCTTACGTGAGAAGGCTAAGAAAGGTGTTCAAAGTATGATATTTATATCAGAAATGGCAATAGGATGATGTTTGCACATGCGGTTTAGTTGCGAACTACTGAAATGATGTATAGGTATTAGTTACATCTAAAGACGGTAGTCATTCATTCAATTCCACCATACAGAACCAAATTCTGCATCAGAAACACAAATCGCCCTTTCAATTCGTTTTTCTTTCAAATTACCCTCATTTTTTAAGCAAATAATTTACAACTACCCACGTTGGTTTATCCTTCGCGTCCCCACACTCGCCGCCCTCTATCTAATTTGGCAAGATACGAAGCGCACGGCGGCTGTGACGTCACATAGTCAACCATTCTAATACTGTCTCAGGAAAAACGACCGCTAATGTACAAAAGGTGTAATTGTCGGGTGATGCAGGCGCGCGCTTTCTAGACAACTAAATATTATAAATAAAACAAATGTCATCAAAATCAATTCCTGATTTTGTTAGTAATAAAAAATAACAATTCTTGCTTGGCTTTAATCGCCACAAAAGGTAGTTCTTATACAAGAATATAAAAAAAAACATTTCGTTAGCTGTCATACACCGGCTTTTATATTCCAAATACAAATGATCCAGTTCTAACTGGATATATCTGGTTATTGCAAGTCTTTGAGACGAGAAAGCGCGCGCTCCGCTGATTAATCTCAGGAGGTTCTAATCCTACTTATGCTAAAAATACTGCTATATAATAAGGATAGGTATGTGTATACATAATGTGAATATCATAGCATACGGTAGCCGTGACGTGTGGAAAGAAAAATAAAACAAAGTAAGAAATAACTGTTTTGCAACGTTGAAAATAATAACATAAAAAGAAATTAATTAAATAATAATGACATTTATAACTGGGAAAAACATGTAAGAAATCATTCACGGTTTCTATAATTTCACTGGGATCGATGACCGAATAATGACCGAATCTTACATAAGTGCAGTCGAAAAAGTGGCGCCCAGCAGGGTCTAACTAAGACAGAACTACCCTCTTCCTTAACACTTTTCTTATTTTCAACTGTAACTGGATTTTAGAGTATTTCATCATTTTAATTTCCACACGCTGCGGTTACAAGTGCGTCGGCTGGCAGGGAATGTAGCCGACCAAGCTACCATGCATACTGCACTACGCTTTGCCGCGCGGCCTCACCTTCGCCCAAAATATACGCTAATATAAATATAGGGATTAAGTACTTTAGTAATAGACGTTTTTCGGAATTTTCCCGGTGATATTTTAAGGGATTTTTCCCTTATTTAAGTTTTTGTATTGTTTGTATTATTTGAAGGATATTTGATAAGATTTTGTCCATTATGATATAATATTGTCATACTCATTATTACTATACTGTCTGTGTTTTAAGATGAACAATGCAGTTAAGTACAAAATTACATTTGAATTCCGAAAATTCTGAGTTTTTATCTAAGTTAAGAAATATTGAATTAAAATGAACTTTCTTGAGATAGGTAAATAATTCTAATAGAATCAAAACTATGACTAATACGAGTATTTGAATGTAAAATTTTGAATTTTAAAGGAACTTGTCAATTATCAAAAACTATGACGTTTTAGGAAATAATTTTGGAAAATCACGAGTGGTTTTAATACTGCTGGTCTTAGGACTAAGTCCAGTATTGCGCTTAAATCTAGGAATTGCACAAACACAACCATCTTTGTCTTTTACACTCACTAATCACATATTGTATTGCTTTTGGATCTAACGCTACGATTGATAAATTAAGTACTTCTAATAAAGGACGTAAGGGTTTCTGAGGATTTCATTTGGAGAATACTGTCTTGGATAAATATTTAAGTACATATTTTGTATTTTCAACGGAATTAAGTACAGTTATGTAAAGGACAGAACGATTTTTGAAGATTAAAAACCATCCCACACTCTTAGTAGTCTTGATCAATTCTGGCGCAATGAAAACATAGTTTCAGCACTTGAGTCTTAAGAAAAAAACCCATTCTCATTGTGGTCTAACCTTTCAACCGTCAATCAAAAGATAACCCAAGGGGTTCTAGCAAGTATCGCCTGGCTAAGCAGATAAGGGTACATAACACTATCTTTCGTAAAACCCAAGACAGTGTCCTCCAAAAGTGGCGCCCAACATGGGCCCAACTCAGTAAACTTCAAAATCAAAGGACGTACTTCTAAAATGTAAATATAGACGAGAACGGAGGGCGAGGCCGCGCGGCCATGACAATCTACAGCGGCTTATATACTTAGCTTATTGTCACGGTACACAGGGTGTTAGTCCACACGCTCATACACGCTAAACTAAATTATTATTAATGTAAACTAATTTACTTGGAGAGTGATGATTTTGGTGGCTTTTGAGGTAATATCAAAGTATTAGAGTTAAATGTATATTATCATTTGTATGAAACAATTATTCTTGAGTTTAGTTATTTAACCTGTTTTATGGAGGCTTCTTTAAAATCACAGACAGTGAGTCTTTTTTCTTGTTGTAGAGGTAGACCAAAAAAGCCACCAGCACCACTCGTACTATATCTACGTATGTCAATAATATATAATACTATTGTAGAATGAGATTGCTTTCCGCTCGTCAGATATGTGTGTCGTGAGCAGAGCGGTCGACGCCGTGTGACGTAACGCTTATGACGTAGTCGTGAGCACGTCTTGCACTTGAGACGTTCTATCGATGACTGATGAAGTGTCGTGGGATCAGCCCTGACCGGGGGGAATTACTAACGAGTTATTTTTTTGCTTCTTGAATCAAAGAGTTTTAATTTAGTATACAGTTCAAAATTAGCCTCCAAACGGTCTTGACATTTTTGCCCTATAGATATAGAGCTGATAATATCTTGATTTTCAATTTTGAAATCTAAAAAGCAGTTGATTTAGCAAATGTAAGTACTTAATTAATAATAAAAAGAGTAAAAGAGATTCATAAAACGCAAAAATGAGCGAAATTTTGGCACAAATGTATGTTCCTAACGAAATGGCACCGTTATAATAATACTGACATCTCCTACCATTTCTTTGTTTTAATTTTATAAATTGAAATTTATTTAGCCTAAAATATTTTTATTTATTTTCTACATTCCCGTGTCTGTGGGAAGAGAGTTATCCAATAGAATTTTCTAATTTATAATTACCAATATTTGAAATATGAGGGTAGATAAAACTTTTTATTTAACAATAATAGTTGAATAACAGCGCAGTCACACAGCGTCACTTACCGCGAATGTATATATATTAACTCCTATGTTGTTTATCATTAAAAAAATACAGCTGCGAATGAGATTCATAAAAATACAGTCGAGTCATCATAAATAATATCAGGTTAATGTATTGCCAAACAAACGTGCACTATGTCTACCACTAAATTACAAAATATCAAAGACAAAATATAAGAAAAATTAGTTTTTTTTAATCGCAACTAAATTATTTGAGATCTTCGCCTTAATATTTAAAAGTTAAGGGGACACGCAACGACGCGAACTTTCGAAAAAGAAGACAACATCTTTATTTGTATTGTTTGACAAGTCACTTTGAAAAATCAAAATACCCTCACAATTCAAATAACTAAATATTATCAATTGACTCATCAAAAACACGTAATAAACATGGGACCGTCAATTTCTCCTATTCGAGCGTACCCGTTGGGAATCGCCTTAATATATTAACTTTTTAATTAAAAAAAATGAAATGCGTTCTCTTTGACGCCCGTAGCGGGCAAAGTATTGCTTGTAACTGCCTTACACTAAGTTTAATGAGCCAATAAACATCTTAACTACGTTCGAATACTGATCATTCCCTCTTGTGGCCACTTCGAGTACGCGGCAAGACAAACACCTTAATTAAAAAAAAATAGTACGTAGGAACTCTATCGTAAGAAATAAAATAGCCGAGCTAAGAACCTATCCGTTGTAGGCGGGTGGGGTTTTCATGTCAATATTGCTCGTTACCGTTTAGATGTACATGGGCAGGCCGTACATGGCGCCCCAGTCCACGCCCTGGAACGACGACATGTCGACGCCGGCCAGCGAGTAGGCGGTGCCGAACTGCGGCAGCGCGGGCGCCGGCTGCGGCTGCGGCGGCGCCACCAGCGCCGTGGCCGCGCTGGCCGCCGCGGGCAGCGCGTAGGGCGCGTAGCGGTAGGCGTGCGCCGCGCCCACCGCGGGCACGGCGCCCACGCCGCTCGTGGCGTACACCAGGCCGCGGCCCGGCCGCAGCACCAGGCGCTTGCCCAGCGCCAGCGGAGCCGCCGCCACGGCCTCCTTCGGCTGCGCGCGCTTGCACTCCACCTTCTTATTCTTAATAGTATGGAAGTGTATATCGCACACGCGCTCCACCGCCTCTTCGGAGTGGAAGGTGACGAAGCCGAAGCCGCGGTGGCGTTTGGTCTGCTGGTCCATGAGCATGACGGCGTCTTCGACGAGGCCGAACTGTGAGAAGTAAGACCTGACCTCTTCGGCGGAGGTGTCCTGCCCGACTCCACCGACGAATATCTTCTTGGTCTTGGCGGGGCGCGGGGCTGACTTGGGGGTGGCGTGTTTGGGGTCGATGCGTTTGCCGTCCAGCGTGTGGACGGGGACCGCGAGGACTTTGTCGACTGAAGACGCCTCCTGGAACGTGATGAAACCGAAGCCGCGCGATCTCTGCGCGCGGCTTGTGTCAGTCGTGTGTCTGTTTGTAGGTGAAGAATGGGGCAGTAGACCTTTGTATAGCCAAAAGTAATCCTTGATACGGATGTTCGAACATTTTTAAGTCAAAATGCATGTATTGAGAAAAGGTTAGAACCGTTCGAGTAGAACAATATGCTGTTGGTCAAAGCAGCATAGCTAAAAATGTGTTTATAAAGGTCTATTTCCCAACTCCTCTTGAAAAAGGGTGACATAGTTCAGTGACTTACACCTAAGTACCTACGAGTGAAACGAGAACTACTAGTCTCAAACAAAACTTAAGATCAACGGTTAATGTTATATTTACTTCAATCAAGAGCGTATAAAAAAGAAGAAAATTTTCTCCAAAAAAAAAAAAAATAGGATCTACAGTTGAAAAAAGAGTACTTATAGATTAAAAATATTGCCAATTATTAAATTCTAAATACTCAACTTCATAAAAGTTTTACAGACAAAAAATTTAATTAGGTACCTAATTTCAATTTTGATAATACTTTACACTGCAAACCTAATATAAAAGGTATAAAACTATAATTTATTTAGAAGATCTTGAAAATACACTACGTTATGTACGAATTTATATACGCTCTTGACAAAACAGGCTTTTTAGGTTAGATTCCATCAGTGTCACCATCAAACTTAGGCGGGGAGACGTCGCTCAATTAATTTATTTTATCTGTGGTTGCTTCACTATGAAAAGTCAGTCATCTGCCTTAGCCTTTTCCCAACATGTTGGGGTCGGCTTTCAGTCTAGACCAGACCAGTATTTTACATGGCGACTCCACAACCCAGTTACTACCGACTAATTACTATAAAAGTTTCTTTAATAAAAAGAAAACACGAACTTTTAAAACAAAATCTGTTACAGCACACAATTTAAACTTGAGTAGAAATTCAGTATTATGTAAACTCTAAGTAAAAGGTATTTCTGAGAACATTGTCAGAGAGCAAATGTTTCTATTTGACCATGGTATGACAAAGTTTAAGATTAATAATTAAAGTTACATTTCTGTAAAGTTGTGGCTCAGAAATTCTCTTTGAACGAATTGTTGACTTGTGACTGCTACTATGTTTGTCAAGCAAGCTTTGTTTATGGTCTGTTTTACCATCTCCAGATAAGGCACCTGTCCCACAGCCGACGATTAACAAGAAGCGAGTAGAGATACCAATACTAACGAGTGAGTAGGACGAATAGAATGACTGCCAAGTCACTAGCTGGTATGCAAGCAAGTCTCTCAGCGGTTATTCTGCTCACCAAACGAATGTAGCTTAGCGAGTATTTTCTTTGATAGCTCTAGCTGCTGCGCCAACTAGTGGAAAGAGAGTTCTCGCCGGCAGAGTGAACAGTAATCGATAAACTATATGCATGTAACAACACTGCATGTTGCATAATGTAAGTTATTTTGCATACTATTGTATAGAATCTTTTTTTTTTCTAACTTGAACAGACAGCTGTGCTGCTGGGGAGTTTGTTGCGCCACTTCTTCTTCCCAGCTAAAGTACTAGAAAGTGGTGAAGGGTGGGCGTTTTTGGGGGACTGTCTTATGTAATTGTGTCGTTCGAAGAGTGCTGATTCTCAGCCTAGTTTGAATAAATTACTTTTTTACTAACACAGGGAATTTTGAATCTCTTTTACTAACACAGGTGCTAAATCTATTGTACGTTTCTTGAGCGAGAAAATAGTCGATAGCTAGTCCTTCCTCGTCAGCGGTGGGACAAGTGCCTAAGTACCGGCTTAAATTAACAAAGGAGTAAAAATTTTAAAGTGGCAACAAGTTAAAATAATATAATTGAACCCTATCTCCCCGCCAAAACACTGACACACAACAATAATAAAAAATCACACTATGTCCCCACATTTAAGAACTATATTCGCAAAACACAAATATTATATTTAAATGAGGGTATATGAAGATATACGTGGTATTACTTAGTTTACTAGTAGTTGTACAGAGGTCGTCCTAAGTACTCATGCTTCCGTCAGTGGTACATCTAGTTGGAATTAGTGATGATTTGTGACCATTTTATGCAAAGATTTTAATTGTACCTGCGCAAGTTATATGGTTTACAAAAGGCAAATAAAGTACTAGGAATTAGCAATTGTTTTACCTTATAGAGTAAGCTAGTAGTCCGAAGTAATTAATGCCCTCTTTATAATAAATGCGTGCATTAACTGGACAGGTTCACTCAAATCTGTAATGGGCTTACCACACCCACAAGCTTCACCACAGTTTTGCCTGCGCAGGCCGGTTTGCACACGAAACACCGTGCGTGTGGTTGGTAAAACTCGCCGATTTGTACTCGGTGTTCCCTGTACGAATCGGCCTGCGCAGAAAAAATTGTGGTGAAGCTTGTACGTGTGGTAGGCCCATATGGTTCTTTCTTCAAGAGACCATCATATACATTAATCTGCGTGGTCCTTATATGGCCTGACCAAGATTATGTCTGAACTTTAAAATAACCTCACCTCCCTCTCTCCTCTCTATACTAGGAGTTTGTTTCGGTCTTTTTTCTCAGAAAGTCAGTTAAGAAACACCAAACTCATCTAGTTTTAAAACATACTTTAATTTTGACATGTAGTTTTTTTTTTACCAATGTACAGAATTAAATATAATTTATCAATCAGGAGGGATGGCTTGTGGGAGGGACGAAAACATACATATCTTACAATAGAATATTACTACTTGAACAATAAAATATATGGGTTGTAGTCGCAGGCTATATACTATATAGGCTTTCGCTTGGCTCTTGTAGCATTACTGACCTCATCACCAAAAGCTTACTTTTCAATACATAAATTTAAATTATTAGAGAGCAAACCGTGCAATAAAATGGCCACAATAATACATACTAATAAAATTACTGACAGACAACTATTTCTTATTATTAGCACGAATCTGTCTAACCGAGCAATGTTACCCTCAAAGTGTACCAAAATTCTACCATTTTCATCTGAGCATCTCAGTGTTACCTCAGTGAGAAAATTACTATTTACTGTTTTTCTACCAAAAAGAGATTTCCAATCTATTCTGTGATCTTAGCTAAGTACTATTAATTAATTAGTAGAAAATCGAAGTTATATAGGTTTTGCAGATAATTAAAGGGGTGAAGTCAGTGTTGCTATGTTTAAAACTGCTTTTGGGGATGGTCACATTTAACTAGGAAGAAACTAATATCAAAGATAATAAACTATACACTAAATTAGGCAAACGAGTGGTTCGCCTAGAGGATGAGCGGCAGTTGGCCATGATAGCCAGAGGCTGCCCCCAGGGAGGGGTGCTTTCCCCCCTTCTATGGAATCTGGTAATTAATGACCTCATCACCAAACTCAACGCCAACCGCTATTACACAATAGGGTATGCAGATGACCTCGCAATCCTTGTCTCGGGCAAGGTGACGGGAACGATCTGCAACCTCACTCAGCAAGCACTACGTATCGTAGAAAATTGGTGCAGGGAATTTGAACTATCAGTGAACCCCACTAAAACTGAACTAGTTATGTTTACCCAAAAACGAGCATTAGGCCCTTACCGCCTACCCAAACTGTTCGATACAGAACTTCAGTTGGCTAACGAGGTCAAATACCTCGGGGTCATTCTAGACAGTAAGTTAAACTGGAGTAGTCATATAGACAACAAGCTAAACAGGGCCTGCATCACCTTCTGGCAGTGCAGGAGAATGATAGGTAAGAAGTGGGGCCTATCCCCCAAAATTATTCTGTGGCTGTACACAGCAGTGATCCGCCCCATGATCACTTATGGGGCTGTGGTCTGGTGGCCCCGTACTCAGCTGGTTACAGCTTCTAATAAACTACAACGCACGCAAAGGCTTGCCTGCGTGGCGACCACGGGCTGCATGAGGACTACTCCGACTGCAGCCATCGAAGCCATGCTGGGACTACCCCCGCTCCACCTGTTCATACAGCAGGAAGCGACAATGGCAGCGGTACGTCTTAATGCAATCAATCTCTGGGGTAAGAGGGAGACACAACACACCGCGCTGCTTGAGGGACTCAATAATGAGTTCCCTATTACGAAAGCCATAAATGACCGGGTACCCAAACAATTTATCTTCGATAAAAAAATACAGGATTCAACTTCACGAGGATCGTCGATGCGAGGGTTTGCGCCCCGCAGAGCTACGTATCTTTACCGACGGATCCAAAACAGGTAGTGGCACAGGTGCTGGAATCTTCTCGGAGGACTTCAACATACACATAGCCACACCATTGGGAGTCCATAACACAGTGTTCCAGGCCGAATGCATGGGTGTATCTCTTGCCGCTTCAGCCATCATGGCCAGGGAAGTTAAGGACCACTCGATACGCATACTCTCAGACAGTATGGCTGTTCTGCTAGCGCTAAACAGTCACACTGTTGACTCTGGGCTGATATACGAGTGTCACCAGCGCCTTAACCAGGTGGGTAGCCTCAATAATATAACCATTCAATGGATCAAGGGACACAGCGGTTCGCGGGGCAATGACGCAGCCGACGAACTTGCCAGAAGGGGGTCGAGCATGGCACCAGTGGGGCCTGAACCCATTGCGCCACTCCCCTTCGGGTACCTACGCACTCTGGTAAGGAAAAGAACCAGGGATCAACATCACAAACTTTGGTTGGACCACGGTGAATGCAGGCAGGCCAAGGAGGCACTCCCTATGATTGATGGCCGCCTCACGAAACAGGTTCTCCGACTAACGAAACAGCAGCTGCGTACAATTACAGCAGCTGTAACTGGCCATGGGTCATTTAATAAACACCTCTTTGTCATAGGAGTCACAGACAGTCCGCTGTGCAGAGCCTGCATGGAGGACGACGAGACAGCAGCTCATGTGCTGTTAAACTGCCCAGTGGTCGCCACATACAGGGCCAAGTACTTCGGTAACCCAGGTACCCTACGTGAGATTGTCAGTGACACCAAGGCGTTGCTGGCCTTCTTTGAGGAGCTGGGGTGGATCGAATAATCGATTTTCCCACCCGTACGCAAAATACGCGCTTTGACGTGGAGTTGCGGATACCAGCCCGTATTACCTATTACCTATTATTACACTAAATTATATTTTAAGTAATTATATATATTAAAAGAGTGCTCTGAACCTAGTGCGGAATATTTATAGAAATATTGTAAAACAATAAAGTTAATAAAGATAATGGCTGTACTTTAAAGCTGTCTACTAGGTCAACTACATTTTTTTTAACTTTTTGCTTATAAATAATCGGTAACTGTACTTTTTACTAATTGTTGCTACAGATTACGTTCGGATTTAACATTGGGTTAGGTTAGGATAAGAATAAAATAACTGATTAAAAATGTAATAGAATCATAACAGTAGTTGTTTATTATAATAAAAAAATCTAAATTACAACTTAAGTGTGACCAATAAAAAACAAAAGAAAACATAAAACATCAAACAGATTTATTTACTACTTGACAATTAGTAGAAAAAGTAAAAGCATGGCAACACCGACTGAAGGGGAACTACCAGATTCAAAAATAGAAGTCAATAGAAGGAGTATTTTATCAAATCCATATTTCTAGACCTAACGTTCTATGTTAGTGAGTCTAGCATGCCGGTTTGTCTATGTTATTTAATGGATATACTTTTATTAGTGTACCTAGGTTACTTTGGATCAACCATAGCCCAACTATGTGTGGAGATGTTGGTCCATATGCAAAAAAAAACGGATTTACAGGGGGGAATAGAGGTAAAAAAAAAAGGTCTATTAAGGAAATTGGCATAAGGTTTGCAAAATCAATCTTCGAGTTTTCAATGGGACACTGCTTTCATGGACAGTAATAGATCATGCAATTGGTCTAAAATAATACAAAGAAAGTTACACTGTAGGCATTCAATTTGATTAAACACACTAGGAAGGTAGTCTAGGAACTTGATCAGGGATTTATACAATGAAATCAGGAACACCGTCTGACTGAGAAATTAAAGGGAAACAAAGTTTTTTTTTTTGGATATTAATGAGAAGGGGTTAGGGTGTCACTACAGGTTTATTTCGGGAACTAAATAAGGGAAATTCAATACAGAAAACACAAAAATTATATTTTTTGCACATGGCCGTGATCTTCCACACGAACCTACAATCTACCTAATCCAAATCAACCTATACAACGATACTAAGACTGACCGGATGCGCTCCGTCTTCTGCCTACCGCTGTCTTGAAAAAATGGCGTTATTATATTCTTAATAACTAGTTTATTATTTGTTTACATTAGTCGACAACTTAGTGGTGGAGATGAGTGAACTTACTGAGAAGACTTGAACTCTTGTAGCAATCGTTTCAGAGTAATTGCCTTGTCTAGACAATGAAATAATATCTAGGCATCATTTTATCCATAATTCGTCTCTCGCGACGCGAAACTTATAGCATGTGTTTTGCGAGCTCCAGTTCAATCAGTCTGGATAGGGCAAAATAATACTTTTTTTGTCAGGATCTTACAGTAGTTATCGACTAATGTAAACAAAATTTTTAGTCTTAGCAACATGCCACGAATAAACTTAAGGAAGGGTTATGAATAAAATAAAATAAGTAATTATATTTATACTTTTCTATTATTTTTACAAATTACTGGATCAAGGCCTCGCCCTACCCCCCGGGGTTGCGGGTTTGTCTGAAAGGGTTACCGTGGCCCCTGGCAACATACAGGCAACTGAAGGAACACGGGTGGGTCAGTAAGAGTCTGACACGCCCTCACGCTCCGCCCAGGGCGGGAGAAATTATTTGATAATTTACCACACAAAAAAAAGGCCTCGCCCTACGTATTTAGATATAATGCTGAAAGGAAAGTTTCATGTGCCAATTTTGCCAGCATTTAGCAAGAATGCTGGTAACAACAGCGATACTGCCTGTCAGCACTTCGGCAGAACTAAGTAGTTACCGCTACTTGCTCTATAGACATCTTGTTTTGTCCTCATAACAATCTATTGGTAATCTAAAGAGTTAGAAACTCCCGTTGAGTACTACAAGAGTAAAAAACTGCCGTCAGCATTATGCAACTGAGTGTCAACTAAACTAAGCGCGGTCAATCACTCATTGAGCCATAGAATAATTATCTAACAAAAAATCTAAGAGCACTTTTTCGGTGCGATTTCATATTCCTTAGATGCGGCCATTTATCAATTACTAAGCCCTGGTACGTACGGACGATTTTTTGTGTGCACTGTATTTTCAACGCTCTGCTTAGCGCCGAGAGTTGAAAATCCAACAGTGTTTTTTTGATGCTCTGGGATGCGCTCTGTTGGATTTTCAACGCTCGGTTCAAAACAGACAGTTGAAAATCGAGTGCGCTATAAAAAATCATCACGTTAAAACATCGCTCGGGCGTACTTGGGCTAACAAGTTATGAAAACACAGATTCTATTGAGCAAAAGTGTGATGGACGACAAATGAAACGTGCTTCGCTAAAGATTCGCGCTTTCGCCACGCTTTCGATTTGGATATCACCAGAGATCTCGATATCTGTTTAACGAGTTCTATCTTCGTAAATATAAATAATATTTCTTTGTCTTCAGGGCGTTAGTTATGTGGACCTTGTATATGTTTTTTAAGCAGCCTGTATATTATATTTTTTGTGCAGTCTGTATATTTTATTTTTGTGCAGCCTGTATAATTTTATTTTATGCACTCTGTATAACATTTTTTTGTTGCAACCTGTACAGCGTTTTTTTGTTGCCCCCTATATAATTTTGTTTTATACATACATAAATTCACGCCTTCTCCCGATCGGGGTAGGCAGAAACTACAGAACGCCACCTGCTACGATCCTTACATAGTCCTTTTGCCTCAGTTACATTCATACATCTGGTCATACACGCACGCCGGTTGCGATTAGTAGTTGTTTTATACAGGTAGTTTTGTACATTAATAAATTATGTACAGGAGTAATAATAAGCATTTTGTATTAATAATTGGCATGTTGCTAAGGCGTCTATTATCATACTTATCTACTGAAATAATAAAATCAACATATGAACAGGTAGGTGGAAGTAATGCAAAGTTAAATGATTGAGAATTAGTATAGTTTACTAAGTAGTTTAATATACTAAATAGTAATTGTTTGTTGAACTTATAAATAATAAACTTGGGTTTTTGCAAATATTACCATGTGTTCTTCAAATAATCTAACATATTTTTACTTTGCAACAAATTCTTTTATGGAATTTTGTAGAACAAGTATTGCCTATTTTAAAACTTGATCAGCATAAATTATGCCTGTATTTTCACTGTTCTTATATCAAACTGCATGGTTCGGCAACTGAAATTGATCTCATAGCAGTTTTACTATTGAACTTTTCAAGAAATAAAGATTGTTCTCAATTTCTAATTCCCACAAAATATCTTTGCATCACCTCCCCCTCAAAAACCAAGCTACCACAACCCCTCCTTACCTGCGTAACAGGATCCTTCATGATCAAAACATCGGTAACAGGCCCAAACATAGCGAAGTACTCTCTTAGCTTCTCTGAGCTCGTCTGCCAGCTGAGACCACCCACAAACAGCTTGCTGGGTGACGGTGAGGTGGAACCCGTTGGTGCGGGTTGTGTGCCATTAGCTGTTGACGTCACCGGGGTTGAACGCCCGGATGACGGGGAAGTTTCTGTAGGGAAATAGGGGTCTAGGATCAATGTTGAGATGATCTTTATTGTGGCTTGGTTAGATGTTAATATGAGCCAGACTAACAAGTATTTAGCAACTTTTAATTATTTTTTTTAAACTAAAAGTGGTGTGTCTTTGATTTAAAAAAAAATTGAAAATGAGAATGTAAATAAAAAATACTTTTTTAAAAAGGTAGGAACTTGTTTCCTAACTTTAAAAAAAGTATTATAATGTAATGAAATACAATATTATATGAAAGACAAACTCAATGTGAAACGTGAATAATGTGATCCTCTTATTTTCAACACAAGAAACCTATTCTGCTTAATTAAAATTAGCATGGTTTGGAGTTGGAATTTCTGAGTAATTCTTGATATAACTTGATGACAAATATACAAATAGCTGTAGGTACTGTCTTTTATTAAATTAACTTTATAAATGCTTGAAAGTAAAGATTAGATAAGAAATTCTCAAAGAAAATTATCTTAGATGGTAAATCTTATTAGAAAAATTAATTTACTTATCTAAAAACTATATTTTATTTGAATAGCAACAATCTAATAAAATTATGAAAAGATAACTAAGTTTGACCTTCCATTGTAATCAAAATTGCATTTCTTTTGTTAGTTTTTGCACTACAATTTATCAAACCTGTATGAATTGAATGTACTTGCAGACACCAAAAAAAAGAAAAACAATCACAATAAGATTCCTACAAGTATAAATTTAAAAAAATGTTACTATTCTAAATCAATGGAAAGAAATCATGTTTTTGAAAGGCTATGTAAAATAAAGAATTCCAAGGTGTTGACCCTGTGTAGAAGTCGATCAACAATGCCACAAAGCCCTCAGCCCCTCATGATGCATTGCAACTGGACAAGCTAACTTTCTTGTCAGTATTCCTCCATTTTGAGAGAATTTTGAAGAGATTCATTTGTTTTTTGTCGGGGTACGCTACATAAGGCCGTTGGTGGCCTTCTAGGGTAAAATTCAAATTGAGACTCACTTATTTGCTGCACAGCAATTTGTTGCTGCTGGTGTTGTTGATGCGCGGCTGCGGCGGCCGTGGCAGCGGCATGAGCGGCCGCCTGCGCGCTCAGCACGTGAGCCGTCAGCTCGCCGCCCACCAGTCCGCCATCCAGCACCTCCACACCACCCAGCGCCCCGCTAGAATACAATCCCATCATTGTCACTACCGCACTAAACAAATCACGGCTAACAACTAAATTATTTATGAATTTACGTAAATATCGATGGCCGAATCACGATTCGGTCCAACGACGCTTTCACTTTGTGGCAGAGAAGAGAAAAAAAACAAAACACGATCTGTTTACATTCAGCCGAATTTCCCGCCAATGTTTTAATAATGTTTAAAAGTAACTATCGCTGAATAAATTGAAATTGAATCTATTTGTGTACACAATAATTACTGTATTATTAATTTACATTTCACACAGCGCAAACATTCAAAATAGTCGTGAAATTCGTGAATTATTAAACGGCGAAGGTGCCCACTAGGAAACGTATCGTTTATGGTAAAGTAAATGTCATCAATGACAGGTGAAAATACGATAGAATGTAAATAATTACGTCTGACCGTGACAAAGGAAATAATTATTCCGTCTTAAGTGAAGATTTTTATTTTGAACTCGTTGCTGTAAGTAAAAATCTGACGTGTATTCTCAGATACACGTCAGATTTTTTCATCAAATAGTCGGATCCGATAGTCTGATCCGGCTATCGGAAGGCGTTGGAGTCATTATTTTGTATAAACATTCAATACACATCCGATCCTATAGTCGGATAGTTTGCATTGTTCTGATAGCCGGATCAGAGAATCGGATCCGGCTATCTGATGAAAAAATCGGACGTGTTTCCCAGCCTTAAGCGTACATACGTCGTTCCCGTCGTGACATTCAGAGAATCTCTTGAGGCTTCTTAGGAAGGCAAATATTCGCATTTAAGATGAAACATGACGAATGTGATATTTGACGCTTTTAGTGGGTTTTATCTGTTTCATCGGAAAATATGAAACAACATGAGCTTCACATATTTATTGTTTGTTTAAATATTATCTGACTTCATACTGTATAATTATAAAATTACATAACATAAACATAACATCACGCCTTGTTTCCCCGAAGGGTTAGGCAGAGGTGTCCCTGTAGCAGGTACACCCACATTTCGCCAGTTATGTTTAAGTCCCATGTAATAGGGGGCGAGCCTATTGCCATCAACCGGGCACAAATTAATTAATCGCGTCAAAATGTTTCTCCGAGCAATGAAGTGCCACTTGTCTTGCGGCTAAGTTGCTAACTCGCAGCAAAGAATATCCTGGTGCAGTCTATGTTACATGCTTTTGAGTTATGAGTAGTGCTGCATGATTTTTGCCCTACTCCCATAACAAATAAATCAACATAATCCTGATAGGTGCATTGAATAATATTTTCTTGCCTTTTATTTTACCGGGAGCCTGCTACATTGAAACTCTTAAAGTTAGTCTCAGTTCTACAATAAAAATTAGATCACATCCTAATCGCTTTCGAAGAAATATAATTCTCTTCAAAATTCTAGACGCTCGAGTCTAATAGAAAAGCGCACGCCGCGCGCCGCCTGCCGCCGGAAAAGCTTTTATTTTATTGAAAATGAACTTATCCGTACAGCTGCTCCACAAAAGTTACCCTCCTACGAGTTGCGCATTTCATCTCCACGAAGCTATTCCTATCTCTTTCACACTTATAATTTTTCCGAAATAATTGTAGCTCTGTCTCACTCTGAAACCAATATACCTATTCTTGTCTGGCATAGCTGTTGGGTGTATTGGTCTCCCGCTCGTTGTTTAAGGGTGTGGTGTGGATGGCAACTCCTCGTTGCTCTAGGGCAGTTGGCGACAGCCATCGGACACAGTCTGGTGTCCTGTAGCTGCCGTCGAGTGTAAATATTTGAGCATGCGGAGTGATTTTATTAAAATAAACACATATGCATTATTTGGGGCCGATATGGCGCAGGATCTTTTACTTTTCTATTATTCCATTATCTGGACACTGCGTTTTGGACCTCGGCATTATATGAAAATCCAAATTCAGTCTATCCACAATTCATATTGAATAATATGCCAATGGTGAATTTCCTAGCATTTGAAATTTAAATTGACTACCAGTTTGCGGTTCTTTGAAGAACAAATAAATTCTTTTTTACAGAGAGGAGCTTCTTAATGAACTGAAAAAACGGACCTCCTCTTTGCCAAAAACGAAGTAATTGATCAAATTTATACTTCAAAATACTTTCTAAGTTTCTACTTCACTTCAGAGGGTTACTGGTAGAGTGATTCAAGCATAGCTAGTGTATAATTAAGTCACCGTTTTTTTTACTGGACAAAAATAACGAAATATTTTTATAACTATATTAATGTAGGTATATTAGTTAAACACCGCGTTTCAAAGTTAACCGATAATTTAAAGCGTTTTCAAAGAAGTTTCTCAGGGGTAATAAATTACACTGGTCAATTATGCTCCTTGCTACGCTTGATGGTAGCAAGATCAAACTCTTTTGAGTGTTTCATTCATTAGGGCTTATCCGTTCCCATTATTTTCCAACCTAAACTCGACAGCGGCACTAGCTTCTGAAAATTTTCATGCTGAATTTTTCATTGTTTTTCATTTTAAATTAATCACATCTTACTGAGAAATTTTAAATCCCACTTTTATACAAATTAAGAAATGTTAAACGGTATAATCTTGTTCGCTAAGTTTGATAGATGTTCGCTTTTTTCCGAGGGATCTTTTAACAAATTCCCCTGTCCAACTATAAATCAGCGTAGACTTGCGCAATTTATCTCGTCTGAGCATGATGTGGGACTTGCGACTTTACACTATCCTCGTGATAATAGGACCCAAGATGTTTTCTGTGTTGTATTAAAAATGTCACAGAAATTCCCTTAAGATGCTTTATAAGGGAATTTCTATGTGTCGTTAAAAATACATATTTCATGTGTCCGATTTATCATGTGCGACTTGCGAGCATTTTCCATTAGCAACGAAATAATTTCCTCGTTACTATATTGCTTTCGTTGTATTGTTAATTATTCATAAGTACCGTGAACACGGTCTACATTCATTAACTATGATGAACAACTTGTCTTGAACTAATAATTTTATGACTACACTTTGTAGTTTACAGGTAAGTTAGTTATGTACGCAGTCTAAACTAATTTCGAAAGTTTTAATTTTTAAACATCTTCTTGCGAAAAGTAGTTTTTCCAACGTTAACAGCATGAGTAGCGATATCATTTAATATAAACGAAATTTCCAGTGACTACCTACTTCTTCTGTAATAAATTACGCAACGCTTTACCGCAATGAATTTAGTTTCGATAAATTAAGACACCGTAAAGTGAGAAAAACGTCAGCCGTGACAAATAGTTTCTCTAATTTGCTTTCGGGTCAGAGGCGAAGCGGGCGGCTGTTTGTTACGACCTGTCGATGGGAGAACGAAATGAGTCATTCACGAATTTGAAACTTTGAACGTACTTTGTAGGGTAAATTGCAGGGTGTTTTTTAGGGTTCCGTACTCAAAGGGTAAAACGGGTCCCTATTACTAAGACTCCGCTGTCCATCCGTCTGTCTATCTGTCCGTCTGTCTCCAGGCTGTATCTCATGAACCGTACTAGTTAGACAGTTGAAATTTTCACAGATAATGTATTTCTGTTGCCGCTATAACAACAAATATTAAAAAACTGAATAAAATAAATATTTAAAGGGGCTCCCATACAACAGACATGACTTTTTTGCCATTTTATAGATAATGGTACGGAACCCTTCGTGCGTGAGTCCAACTTGCACTTGGCCAGTTTTTGAATACCTACTCTACAATTTTGTAAATAATTAACAATGCGTGGATATTTTTATTCTGTCTAAGCATTTATAACCGCTAATCTAAAAGAGAATTGATTTTTGTGAAGCTCGTTCACAATTTACCTCATGGTGGAAATGGCTTAAAAAAAAACTTTTGCTCTTCCGTAACTTTGAAACGTAACGTGTTACATTCTATGGCTAACAAAAAATGACTGCATTCTTTTGGTTTGTCAACAACTCAACAAACAGTTCAGTGAGTTCAATTTGTAGTGTTTTGTGGTTCAGTTATTCACTGGAAGTGCGTTTCATAAAATAGTTCCTATGCCGTAATGTTGGCTGTACTGTTGTAGGACGAACACGAGTACGCTACGGTGCTACGTAATTGGTCCGTTGTCAAAGTTTAACAATGGAGCAAACATTACGGCAAAGGAACTATTTGATGAAACGCATTCTATTCAGTTCAGTGTCGAACTTGAGACCAAAGTATTCTGTGATTGAGACGACATTGACTCATTGGGTGAGAAGTTCAAATTGAACCTCAATGGTGTCGAATTACCAAATTATTGTTACTTTTCACTGCATTCTTGGTTGAAATATTGTAATTTTAGACTACTTCATCAACTCAATCTAGTTTTTTTGTTGCTAAAATTCCAAATTCAAAAGTCATTTATTCAAACTAGGCTGAGAATCAGCACTTTTCGAACGTCAAAATTACATAAGACAGTCCCCCAAAACGCCCACCCTTCACCACTTCCTAGTGCCTTTAGCTGGTAAGAAGTGGCGCAACAAACTCCCCAGCAGCACAGCTGTCTGTTCAAGTTAGAAAAATGATTCTATACAATAGTATGCAAAATAACTTACATTATGCAACACAAAACATACTTATTTTTAAATGATAAATTATTCGCCATATTATGTCAGCTAGCACACGCCAATATACCAACCAAAAACATCGAGAACTATACTCAAGCAGAAATAATAAATAAAAACAAAACGTAAATAGAACTAAATATCTAAATAAAAGCCTCCAGGCATAAAGGGCGTGCCCGCTTACATAAAGCTATTTAAAGCTGTAATTGGAAGTTATTATACCAGTCACCACAAGCAGCACCCGTTCACGAGCATAACGCAAAGCTGTTTGCTTTATTGCAAAGTTGGTTGTTTAGCCGAATAAATTGGTGACATGACAGCACTATCAGAGACTTGAACAGAACTGAACTTCATTCGAATTTCGAAAACGGAAACTCGTTTTGGTGGGAACTCGAGAACTCGAGAAGTTATTTCATTCTGATATCGTTATGGATATTTGATAAAGAAGGATGACTGAAATAATTATATCCGACTGGACTGTTTAACTTTATTTTTGCACCCAAAACTTTTTGATCTGCTGAATACGGTAGGTTAACCTTTAAGTTACACTCAAATTCAATAGGTATTCACCCAATGGTGCCGATTCCCTTGTTCACAAACTTAACTAAATTTAAGTTCAGTGCATCTTTTTCTTTCTATTTCATTAGGAAAAGGACAGAAATAAATTTTAGTTTAGTCCTGTCAAATTAATCAGCGCTTGACGTAAATTGACGTAATTTTAGTCGGCAAGTTTAAATCACGTCTAAACTTGTATGGAGAGTGACAGGCGCTGATTAATTTCACTGTTCACATTTCGGCAAAGAAAAAGATTAGTGAATATTACGCCATTTTGTATTCAAATTCCAAGGTTGTTCTTAAAGGCTTGTGCAGACCAGCGCGATATCGCGGGCGCGACACTGGTAGCGCTGCCTGTCGCGCCCGCGATATCGCGCTGGTCTGCACAAGCCTTAAGGCGGCGGCGGCGCGGCGTACGGAGCCTTGTTCCTTGTTCAAGGCGGGCGAAGAGTTTCTGGAAAATTCAAGGTTGCGGCTTGACGCCTTCATTTTTTTCTTCATTTACAGTGCGACCAAGATAATTTAGCGGTTCACTGACCTTTTTCTTTTTTTACCCGACTGCGGCCAAGCCAAAAAAGGAGGGTTATTAGCATTGATAGACAGTGCGACCAGTATTATTAAAGACTAGCTGTTACCCGCGACTTCGTCCGCGTTGAATTGTATACATCAGTATACAATTTTATTTATTTGTATAGTTCCCTAAAACAAAAGTAGCCTAAGTTATTCCTTATAACATCAGCTATCTTCTAGTGAAACTCCCATCAAAATCGGACCAGCCGTTTCGGAGATTAGTCGGAACAAACAGACATATATTAAAAAATTGTGCTTTTGTTGTAGGTATTTACCGTATATACTTTCATATGCATTTAGTACAAAGCTGTTATTTTGACATTTCAAACACACTTCAATTTTATTTATTTGTATAGATGTTCGCAACGGCTCGTGCTCGATATAAGGTTTCCTACTGGCTATGACTATGATTGTTTATGGCCAATACTAATAATTTACGGACCGTTAAGAGGCCGGCGACACGGCCCACAACTACAAATCGAGATGTTTGCAAAATTCAATTCCAAGCACGTTGCGCTAGTGAGTGCCTGTCGGAGCGATATACACCTACAGTGAGCAATACTACCACGCACACATTGACAATTATTGCTTGACGCGATAGTACTACTAGCTTTCGAAAATTTATGATTTTGGATGTGTTCCATAATATAAAAAAATTATGAATGAAAACTGAATGTATTTCCATTTTTTTTTTTGTTAATTTGTAATTTGATAATATAAACTATGCTTCTGCGGAAACAATATTACAAATATTATTGTTTATAATACAAAAAAAACAATATGAAAACATGTCATTTACGCTGTAAAAATGTACGAAATGCAATTCGCTTACACTTCATTTAAAGGTAAGTTTTTGGAAATAAAAAGACGTAGGAGCCTAGATAAATAATGTCTCAATCCGAATATCAACATATCTAATAAGGTGGAAATATGCTCAAATTGCAAATGATTTATGTATTACGTTTGTATGGACAATTCATGCGTCGATATTAAGACAGGCGCACGTAACTTGGCAAGAGTCGTAGATGCGCAGAATGCGTTTTCTTTTTTTTTCCGAAACAGGTTTAAAAGTAAATTGTTATGGCAATAACTATGGAATAATGTCAATCAATTAAAGTTTTTATTTTTGCATTTTTACTACAAAAGTACATCCGCACACTTACTCCCACTACGCCTTAACCTTTGCCAAGTTACGTGCGATTATGAGGTTTATTTACAAACGTTGCTTGAAGTTAAGTGACGTTCAAACGTCAAAAGTGTATGGTTAAACAGTTTCTAATCATTACCTACTTAACTTTAAGCAACGTTTATAAATAAACCCCTTTATTAGCTGCGCCCCGCGGTTTCATCCGCAAAAGTCTCGATCCCGTAAGAATATTGGGATAAAAAGTATCCTTTGTCCTAACCCAGGTCATGGTCTACCCATGTGCCAAATTTCATCCAAATCCATTCAGCCGTATTAGCGTAAAAGCGTAACAAACAAACAAACAAAATCTAATCTTTTTATAATATTAGTTTAGATGAAGCAAAGACCTCATAGCTTTGCATAGTAGACCCTCCCTCATGCATGGAAGAAGCTATCACAGTTTTAAAATTAGCGTACGAATCTATTTAAATGCCCAGTTTTGCAATAAAAATGCTGCATTGGTGAGCAAAACGATTTCGATTCGTTTTTAGGATTCCGTAGTAAACAAGGAACCCTTATAGTTTCGTCATGTCTGTCTGTCTGTCCGCGGTCTAGCTCCGAGGAGACCCTTAGTACTAGAAAGCTGTAATTTGGCATAGGTATACATATTAATACGCCGACAAAGTGGTAAAACAAAATTATGAAAAACATTTTTTTTTAGGGTAGCTCCCCTACACGGAAAGAGATTTTTTTTTATCCCGTTGTGTGGGGTATCATTGGAAAGGTCCTTCAAAAACATTGTGAGTTTGTGAAAACCAGAGTTTGTGAATTTTTGGATTCAGGGATCTGTTTGCGAAATATTATAAAGTGCTAATTTTTGTTAGAGTCAAGTTCCCCCCCCCCCTGCCAGCTAAATGGTGGGTTTTGGATATGTGAAAAAAATCACAGCAGTAGTTTATATAACGAAATTAAAAGGAAAACTATCACAGCTAAAGAGGCTCTACAAGTTAACGAGTAATAATCGACCAACTTAACTTTGCAGTTGCAAAAACATGTATTCCCATACATTCCATATGGGAGAACATGTTTATCAACTACAAAGTTAAGTTTGTTTTTGGGATAAATTCATCCCAACTACGGAACCCTTCATTGTGCGTAGTCCGACACGCACTTGGCCGGTTTTGTTTATAGGAAGTGACGGTTGACCGACGGATAACAGTTTGTTATTATTTGCAAGACGGTGGATGCTGCTGGTGTTGATCGACGGCTGCTGTATATTATAAAGTTTATAAAAGCTGTATTTGTGTCAATTTTTTTTATTATTTTTTATTATATCATCTGAATGTAAGTACTTTTTGCGATACTTCTTTTGTGGCGGGTCTGGGTAAGCGACACACGGACCAGTTTTTTCATAAATTGTGGAGTAGTATTCGTCGCACAGAACCCACGGCGAAACAAAACAGGTACCTAATAGTACCTATGAATAGAATAATGTAAGTTGCCAGTGATTTTATTAAATAGGACTGCAGTTGGAAAAGTTCAGTCACTTATACTCGTAAATATGAACAAAACTTTTTTATCTCGTTTCTTCCTCGACAATAAACTCGTATACATAAGAAACTTTAACAAGAAGCCGTAGAACTTGTAAGAAGGTACTATTAAAATATTCTTTATTTTAGTTCTTCCAGGATCCATTTGGAATGCTTAAATTGTTTTTTTGTGAGTTTACGGTTACGTCTGATGTACGTATATATTAAAAAAAAAAAATGCTGTTCGTTGGTATTAGCGCATCACTTGAGAACAGCTGGATCAATTTGGCTGTTTTTTTTTTGTTTTATAGTGATCTCTTTAGTCCGAATTTGGTTCTTAAGGAAGGAAAAATTTAAATATTTGCTCGAAAAATGGAAAAAATTGGGAAACACAAAACGCTTTTTTTTAGTAATTGTAATTGGGACAGGCATGACGTCTGTAGGGTCAGCTAGTCTCATCATCTGCCTAGCCTTTTCCCAACTATGTTGGGGTCGGCTTCCAGTCTAACCGGATGCAGCTGAATACCAGTATTTTACATGGAGCGACTGCCTATCTGACCTCCACAACCTAGTGACTAGGTAACACGATACCCCTTGGTAAGACTGGTTGTCAGACTTTTTGGGCTTTTAACTACCCGTAACGACTGTCAAAGATCTACAAATGACAGCCGGGACCAACGGCTTAACGTGCTTTCCGGGGCACGGAGGGGACTTGGTATCTAAAGATGGTCACCCATCCACGGACCAACCGCGGCAAGCGTAGCTTAACCTGATCGATCGATCCGTGCAGCTGTTATTACTTAGCCACAAGCCCCGCCAGTAGGGTCAGCTAGTCTATATAAATAAATCATATTAAATATTATATAATTGTTTTTTTTTATACTATTCATACGGATGTAGGTCTTCCTGAGGGAGCCAAGGTTTAGAACTTTTGTATAGGAGTGGTCACCCTGTGCAGTCACCCTCGCCATCTTGCTGTCTCGCGATTTTTTTTTGGTTGTTTTGTCATAACATGAGCTAATGCCATTTATGTAGTTCGCGCAGATAAGAAAAAAAAAACTCAAAAAACACAAATTATTCTTAAATTGTATATCCAGAGTGAACTCCCGCTCATCTGTGACTATTGGTCCGTTGTCCTGCGACCCTCCCTCCGGTCGATGACCCCACCTATATCGCCAGAGGGATGAGTCAGACGAAACTGAGCTAAACAACTCCGTTTTGCAAAACACAACTGTTGGGAGTAATGCACAGATTTATATCAATTCAACTCTTTTATGGGTGAGTGGATTTTCTTGTATTCTTAGTTTTTCACTCGACTGCGGCGTAGTCCGAAAGTAGGATAATGTTTTTAATCTGAATGGAAAGGGAACGGATTTGATCAAATAGATTTGTTTAAAAAATGTAATTGGGTGGCCTACAAGTTGCCTGGACCTCAAGTCTGCTATTACAATAGTGTCAGAATGGTCTATCATTGATTTCATAATTGTTGATTTTGACAAGTTTGGTAATCTACTAATATAATGGCGTCATTATGACTTTCCAATGGTCAGCCACTGACACTCCATTGAAAGAAATGGCACTTATTGGTAATCTCGTATATAATGACAAATGAATGACTGACTTAGGCGGTATCATTGGTCGTATTGTACGACAATGCCATTATAACACAGTTCTATTACGAGACCATTGACCGACCAATGATCAACCATTATGAATTTAGCAGATTACGAACTTTTAGCAAAATGATAATGGGATCGTGTTGGAATGGTTAATTTATAAAAATAGCAGACTTGGGCCCCAGGTTGATTGTAAATGGCCACCGCCGCTAATGGAAATCTGCCATACAAAACACATCGCAGGTGCGTTGCTAATGTTGCTATCCTAGAGACAAACTCCCATATGCTTCAAAACGAAACACATCAATGTTTAGCGGCAGAAATGGGACTGGTAGACTAGCACTTCTCCAAACGCTCCTTGATAAAGAGCTTTCTATCAAAAGTTATATCTGAATCGACTAGTCTTGCTTAAGTGGCTGGTCGCTCAATGGCAACCACTTCACTATGCAGATGGGTGACCGTCCTTCACAGGTAGACAGCCTCAAGACCCTTGCATGCCTCGGAGAGCACGTTAAACTATGAAAATCGTTAGTACGGGTAGTCCTCGGAAGTGTGACCACTATTTTAACCTAAGGGTCGGTATTTCCAAGTAATGGGTTGCGAAGGTCAAAAGGCACTCGCTAGGTGTAAAATAGGCGCTTCGTGAATTTTAGTCGCTTTCTAGTTTGATGGGAAGTCATGGCGTGGAAAAAGCGACGTGTTCGATCAGGATTTACTTGCTGTCTTACTAGAACTGATGCATTAGACTATCATTTCAGAGACTACTATGTCAGACACTAATCTACATGGTCCTCATATGGCCTGACCCAAGATTATGTCTGGACTTTAAAAGAGACTGCGACCTCTGAGTTTGTTTCGGCCTTTCTTCTCAGAGTAGTCAGATAGGAAATGCCGAACTCATCTAGATTTTTAATATTTTTTATATGACGTGTAAAAGTGATTCCTATATCCTATTTACAGAATAAACAATTTCATTTCATCATGTACTAAGATTCTCTTGCAGAAATCGTCATGTGAAAAGACCCCATTGTGTCACCCTTGATATAGTTATAATTTTTGTGTTTTCATGTCCTCTCTTTGGTGTGCAATAAAGAGTATTCTATCTATTAGCATTTTACAAGGCAACTACCATTTTGACTTTGAAAACTAACATTCTTAAAGGAGCCCAACCATGGTATATCTTATTTTTACTCTCTTTTCTCGTTCACTCATCAACATATGAGGTCAAGCGGCCACGTGCGTGATCTCACATAATAATATGCAAGAATTAAAACTTTTTGTCGGAGCCTCTGAGCTTTCTGCACACGTTTTAACTGAAATATTTTTCCAACAAATTGTTTTTTCGACTGAAACGCAGCTAGTTTTTATGCAAAGTATGTACCTTTCCGGAGCTAACCTATTGATCATGTAAAAATCAAACCTTTGAGTTTCTAAGCAGATAGGTATATGAAAATTCAATTACGAATTTCCTTCTGTCCTTGGCTCAGTTTCGATTACTCTGACTAAACTTGGGGTAGATTGATGTCAGCAAGCCTTTTTAGTTACCAGGCAGAATATCTTAAATCTACACTCATCTGTTACTAAAACATCATCTAATTTTAGCCAAATTGTAATAGAAATAAAAATAGTAAGCAGATCTCCTATTTTCTTACAAAGATTTCTTGGAAAAGATGTCGTGATTTCTCATAAAAGTAATTATGATATGCGTGGGTAGCGGGTACTTGTAGATAATAGTAAATATATCTCGTTTATCTGTTACTGTCGCCGCGGTTGTCATAATAATGTGTGGGATAGTTCACGGGCGTTCAAAAACTCGGAACATTTTCAAATTCGGTGTATTTTCAAGATATCGATCCGTATCAAAGGGGGTATGGAGATCTGAAGTCGGTACTACACATGAAATACTGATATTCAAGCAGCCCAATCGAGTTATACCAGTACGTATCTAGCTGACTTTGATATATCGGGCACAGCGTTCGAAGATTGATCCAATTTTGAATCGAAGATGGTGGATGCATAGATTGAGTTACAGGCATTCACACGGACTGAGTAAAAGAATTAGGCACGCATGTCTAATTCATGATCTTCATGATTCAATCCTTGTAACTTTTTAGCTTTTCTTAAAAATTAGGAGCAGATTTATTTAATTTGAAATCTTGTGCTTATGATTGCCAAAGGATTTGTTGAGAACTTCTTTGTATTTCTAGTTCGTTCAATATTGAATGAGGAAACGGTTTCAATAAGAGTACATCAGTCCAGAGACCCTAAATTATCTTTGTTCTATTATACAGCATAAAAGCTAGGAAGTGATAAAGGGTGGAAGTTTTGTGGCCTATCTTTTGTAATTTGCCGCTCAAAAAGTGTTAAATATTAGCCCAATTTGAATAAATGATTTAACCTCTAACTCATCATGATTTTTTTGAACTCCAACGAAATCTTGCTGCAGAAATTAAGCTCAACCAACACAGTTCTTAATGCATACGAATCAAAGCAGCAAGTGTTATATTAAACATCGCTGCACGCAAGTAGAGAGCGTTGCCAGGACAACGCTTGCGAGCCCCTCAGTAACCTACTTCTCACAGTTTGCCTCTTATAAGTTGTGCGGGATGAAAACATACTCTTTTATACAAAAACTCGGAAATAGGAAACGTTTTTGACATCGAAATTTAATGAATCAGAAGCTAACATAGTGCTTTTGTTTCATGACACGCTGAGTTGAGTAAAATTGTGATTAAAATGAAGAAATACTTGAAAAAAAAGAGCATGAAACATGCAATAAGATGAAAATGTCAATGTCAAAAGCAAACGGTGATAATATGTTCGTTTAGCAAAATCAATCATTTCAGTCTAGTGATGTAGCCAAAATCTCAGTGCACCAATTTGCTTTTCGGGTTAGCACACTTGAAAATCAAATTCGCAGCGCACTGAAAGAGATCAGGTTTTGTTATAAAACCATAGCATTTCAGGGACAATGCCGGCTTGAAATAGAATATAGAAAATGGAGGTAGCAATGACCGATATTCCTGCGAGGCTTTTGTTAAACTCAAAGAAAGAAGTTCGCGTTTGTAAAGAGAATTTGATATGTAGAGATATGGTTTGGATTCCATCAAAGATAAGTGGATTTGAATACTTAGATGATTTGATGATTGTCGTAATGAAAACCTCTCTGATTAGGAGTCCTTTATTATGGCAAATTAATGCCCGTTTTCACCGACATCCCCTAAGTTTAGGGATCTCCTAAACATGTTTAGGGGGCTGTTACAAGTTGGTTTCTGTTTCACCAACAGTATGGGGTCAGAAAGTCTTCAGTGATCAAACAGTCCAGATTTTTTTAAACGAAAATTGCGGTCATAGGGAAATGGATAGTTTGGTTTCCAAAATACAGTAATCAAGGTCTTTGACAGTGATGTCTTAAAGCGAATCGCTTAACCACCTTCCAAATTCGAACGCCCACCAAAAAGAAACATAGACAACCCCGAAGATGCGTGCTGATGAATTAAACCATTTTTTTTACTGGAAAATCGATAGTTGATTGTGGGCGTTCATTGAGGGTGTCGTAGCGGCCGCGGGGGGTGTTGGCGCGTGCGCGGGGCAGCGGGCGGAGGGGCGCGGCGGCGCGGCGCGGCCACGCTGCCTCACTCGCCCGCGGCCCGCCGCCCGAACCGCACGTTACGACCATATTGTCCTGTCACAGCAGTACGTGTTGCCTACAGTTACTGCTGCGTCCGGACAAGAGGGCCGTGGCGTTGCACACCCATCACTGAAGACCCACAATATTGTTCTGTATTTCTTGTGTCGCCTGTACTAATAACTTCCTTTGCAGGTTATATTTGAGAAAACACGAGGGAAGCTGCTGTAAAGTTCTCACTGATTATTTTTCTGTCGTGTAAAGTGTTTGCGTGGTGTTGTGTGAGTGTTGCAACGCGTATTCCTCTGTAATATCGTTCGTTTCGCGTAGATACGAGAGTGGTTCAACACATGATCACCGGAGGGTGCATATATCGAGCGGCGCTGTGCGCATGCGTGCCACATTTTTTCGCTGCATCTGAAACTCCGGCCATTTTCTACTCGCGAATCGTGTTCTATTCGATTTTAGGGGAAACTGTATCTTATTTTTGTTAAGTTTAGGTTGTTTTTAGCGTGTTATATTAGTTTTGTTTTCATTTCATTGATTTCAAAGGGACTGAGCCCCGGATGGTGACACGAAAGGGGTGGAATCTAGGTTGAGGAAAGCCGAGTCAATATGGACCTCAGCCTACCCTGTGAAAGACGCAGCATGAAGATATTTAACCTAATATTTGTAGTTTTTTCCTTAAGTATTTCACAGAATCCAATGGAGACGAGAAAAGCACTTTTCTTTTTGGTCCATTGGAAAAGCTTCTGTATCTATCTGTCTAGTTTAGCGTAGTAGCATAGTTTAGTACTTAGTTTATTATTTTATTTTGCACAAACAAAACTGAGGTGCGGGGGAGGAGAGGTCCTTGCCCTGATTTGAGTCAATACCGGCTCAAATAGCATATTTTATTTTGTATATCCCTGTTTTAGCCATCTAGTTAGTTATAGAGCTTTTTAAAAGCTATCCACAGCTTTTAGTGACGACGAAAGGCGTTGTCATGGACCGATGACGCCATTGACCGGCGGGCTAGCAACATACCACTTAGAACAATATTCTGCACAATGTAGACTGTTTTAGCCATATCCACCTAGTAACGACCACTTTTAGTTTAGTTAGTCTGTATTTGTAGAGGGCGTTGCACGCTAAAATATATGGAATAATTGATTACTTGGCAATTTTAGGATTGTGCGTGTTTGTTTAGTGAGCGATAAATATTTGAATGTTGTTTTTGTCGATTTTCTTTTAGTTATGTTTTGTAATTTTTAAGAATGAGCTTTCCTTAGCAATTTACTATAGTTTGATGGTTATAGACCTACTTAGCTTAAGTTTAGCCATTAACTATTCAGGTACAAGGCAGAGATAATTATTATTTGTCTAGCATAGTTTAGTTTGGTGCCATTAGGAATACCCAAATAGGGGTAGGAGTTTTAAGTTTTTTTTTTAACAAAATCTATTCATCTAATAAGGTAAAGGGACTGTTACACATTGGCGGAATACGAAGTATTTAACCAAAATACATTAAAAAAAGAAACAGCATGTGTATGAAATTGTCTGCTAGATAAATGATCGGAGCATAACATATCCGATAACCATTGTCCCGTGTTAAACACAGAACAAAATAGTATTTTATCCCTAGCAAGTAAAACGATGCTGAGTGAATCGACCATGGGCGTTGCCATGGCACTGTTAAGCGACGGGGTAGCAGACGGTACTCTCAGAAATCTTTATGGGTGTACAGTCAACCGTACGCCAGTAGCAACATTTGAACTACGAAAACCGTCCTTACTGCCACGACATAAAAGCGGTGTCAATGTCAAATAATTACCAAGTGCGTGCAGTGGACTGTACCTACTACGGGCGATATTGGCCGCACCTTGAATGTTGGCGCTAGGCACGATAGAGGGATATTACAGACCATTAGCAACAATATCTGGGGCATCGAACTGAATTCATTGTTTATAAGTGTAGTTGTATCAATTTTTTATCTATTTTTATGTACACGTAGGTTTGTTTATAATCTGTTCTCAAATTAGGGCTCCCTTTACCTACCTTGTTATAAAAAGACAAGAACGATGATTTACAAATCGACGGCCCCCACGTATAGGTACTCGTACTATCGAAATTACAAAAAAGCCATTTTCGTTTTATTGCACTAATAGCAAGTAGAGATAAAGATGTATGATTTTATATAAAAATTATGTACTAATTTTATACCCTCAATTGTTTTTCAATTGAACAAAATCGAAATTGGCATATTCGGTAAAAAAGTAACCAGCAGTAACCAAGTAAACTATCGAATGTGTAATATTAGAAAAAGTAAAGGTAATAATTATCAAAAACTATAGTAGACAGTACAAATCGGTAAAATTTTCCACTTTAGATACATCGGTAATATAAAATTTTCGAATTTCATGTTCGACAAAAATCTAAATCTAAACTTAGAATCGCTCTCCTGTATAGTAGAGGTTTTGCAGTTTCGATACTTTACGTAGTGGCCGTCGAAAAAACATAACATCATCACGACTTTAATCCCCATGGGTTGTGTAGAGGTGTACCTACCTATAGTACCTACAACCTACATTTAGTCAGTTAGGTTGAGGTACGTACCATGTAATAGAAACATTTAAAAATAACATTCTTAGCACGTAATTCTATGATGTGTTTATACCTACAATTTCATATGAAAGAAAGAAAGAAAAGAAAGAAAAATAGGTTTATTTGTCACAAAAACACGTGCATACATAAAAGACAAGAGTAATCAGAGAACAACACAAAGTACATAACAAATCACGAGCATAGAACAGAAATTACTTAGGCGGCAGCTGCACGACATGACTGTGACAAGAAGGCTTCCACTCAGCATGATGCAGTGCTATGGGGGACCCACAGCACTGCGCTGATTTTCAATGGTCACCCGATGAAAATAAAATTTTGTCAGTTCTTTACCAAAGCAATGAATAAATATTTGAATATAATCATTAATATTGTTTTTCCTGTTTAATGGGAAACCCAAATAATGGAAACATTAGGCAAAGGAGGAAATATTGTATATCCTCAAACTACGCAGTCAGAATCATACCAAAATAATCAATAGCGAGAGGAAAATGTTTGTTTTCCCGAAAGTATGATGTCGTCAATATACGTCTCAATATCAAACTGTTAAAAACCCTTAGCCGTATCTATTAGAAGTATAGTTGTGCATCTCAAATCTACATTTTTATAAAAGCTCTTAAGCGTCCTATCTGGACATGCTGCTAGAGAAAAAGTGTATTTACTTTAACTCATTTAAAAGCAACGTTTTTATTATGTTTCCTTATTGGTTAAATCCATTTAGCGGAAGCTTGGTAACAGAGGTCATTGACCTAACTTTAGAGTTCGATTCTCAGGTTCAGGACAAGCACTTTTGCAAATGAATTGAATAATTTGGCAATTACTTAAATGGCTAGTCGCATTTGGCTAGCTCCTATATTACTCATTAACTCAGCCTGCTGGGGTGCCAGACTAGGCTATTCTTTGCTATTAGGAACTAATATCTGAAATTTCAGGGTATTTTAATTTAGAGATGTGAATTCTCTTAACGGAAACTCGTGGCCAAGTAAGAACAGCCGCACGGATCAATCCATCAGGTAAAGCTACGCTTGCCGGGGTTGGTCCGTGGATGGGTGACCATTTTTACATACCGAGACTCCTCCGTGCCTCGGAAAGCACGTTAAGCCGTTGGTCCCGGCTGTCATTTGTAGATCTTTGATAGTCGTTACGGGTTGTCAGAAGCCCGAAAGTCTGACAACCAGTCTTACCAAGGGGTATCGTATTACCTAGTAACTAGGTTGTGGAGGTCAGATAGGCAGTCGCTCCATGTAAAATACTGGTATTCAGCTGCATCCGGTTAGACTGGAAGTTGACCCCAACATAGTTGGGAAAAGGCTAGGCAGATTGATTGAATTCTCTTAACGGAATAAGCTAACTAAATCAATACCTGTTAAATAATAATTGAAATCACACAGCAAAGGAAAAAGCCTTAAATAATGAAACCTATTTTAATTACTACTCCTTTGGAGACACAAACACATTGTAGTAAACATAATGCAATCAGACAACCAATCGTAGCCGTGTAGGCCGTTCGTAGGCCGTAACCGGTCTACGTCGGATTGACTACGCTGCCTACGTGCTACGCAGGCCGCCTACGTGCTACGCGGTCTGCCTACGTAGCACTGGCGTAGCAAACAAGATGACGATCGTTTTCCAAAGCGTTTAGTTTTTTAATACTTGCTTAAGCTATTGTTTCACACTTTAACAGTAGACTATTTTAAAGCGCGCCTTTCCTGATACGCTGGCGATTTTTGTCAATATTGTAAGTCTTATAAAATAAAAACTATTTGTGATACATCTTTTTTTTTATTTATTCTATGGTCTTACATATTTTTAGAATGGGAATATAAAAAATATGTAAATTATTTATTTTTATTTCAAAATCTCAAATGAAACATGGTCTGATCGTAAAAAAAAATAACATGTACATTTTTTACCATTTTGAACGTAATATAATTTTTTTAGTCCGTATAATCCTTACACTCCGAATAATTTGAAACAAGGATAGTGACACAAGGGCATGTTAAAGTTTAGGCAGTAAAATATTGTTTCTTTGCGTCCTCGTTCGCCGCGCGGCGCTAAGATCGCTTGTCCCGTCCTCACCCCGCACCGACATCGGTGAATCATAGTAGCTAAAGTGTTACCTACTGTACACCGCCAATCACGTACCACGGTCATTTTTATACCAAACTAAGAAAGTCAATGCCGTACTGAGTACGTGATCAGCGTCCTGAGACGATCCGACTTACCGTGTCCAGTTCGTGAACGGCTGTTAAAGTGTGAAAGAAGTAAATGGTCACACAATAACGGTTGTCCAAATACAGAGCGTTTTTTGAAACTAATGTCAAATACTGGTGAAAATGACAGTTTTTTTTTTTTTTTTGTATGTCTTATCGCAGTTTTGACCACTAAGGTCGTGGCTGCTTAACCGGATTTTCCTGTGGGTGCCATAAGCTTCTACACTTAGAGCCTCCAGCCAGGAGCTTTTTAAAAACTATTCTAAGTTAAAATTAAGCGAATGCTCGCTAAGGGCACCCCCTGTGGGGTACGGACCTCAGCTTAGGGCATCGCTGACGGGAGGACAGCAAGAGGGGACAGGCTGGATCAAATTTATATTAATATCATGATTATTATTCGGGGTATTTAAAGCTACGTGCTCAGCTGCAACAACTGCTGGCACCTCGTTTTCGAGCAAGGGTCGGGGGGGGGATTCGTTTACTCGGGGAGTAGATCGCGTACGTAAAGGACCTCGGCGGCGAGGTCGGAATGACGGGAGGCGTCTGTTTCTGTGCACTGTACTGGTGGCCCTATTCTGCTCCTGGAGGAGTGTAATGGGGTCATCTGGGTCGGAGAGTACATGCCTAGGACGGCGGATCTGACTGATTTGGGACGGGACATAATTGGCTGCCCCGACTATCAGAGGGTTCCGATGTCGAGGAGCGGACTCAAAGTAGCGCTTGGCCATGCGTTTGAGAAACTGGTGGATCGTAGGGATCTTACAGTCGAGATGGAGGATCTCGTTTCTGACGTACCACGGGGCTCCCGTGGCCTTGCGAAGGAATCGGTTCTGAAGGGTCTGCATCCTATGGATGGAACGGGGTTTGAAAATGACAGATTTTCGTGACGGCCGTTATATTATGATGAAACCGCTTTCCTAGGAAATCAATGCTCGCGCTTGCTATTTCCTAAGTAGGGATAAGCATAACCATTTGTGTATTTATAGAAAATAAATGTTTTACTGTGAAATTGCAATTGTTTGAGCATTCACCCAAATATGGTTTTTTGGTAGCTTTTAAATTTTTTGTCTTAATTTACAAATGCGACTAAAAATCTGTATTTTACATGGAGCAACTGCCATGGGTATGGGCTCTTTTTCAATACAACTTATAATACAAAACAAATTCTTTTTATTTTGTTTTACTAAGGAATTCTGTAGGTACATACGAAAAACAAAAATTGCAGAACATACATCAGATACCAACCTCATTTGTCACCACAGAGAAAAACAGTTTTTGTTTCGTCGAACCGAATATGGGACGTAAAAGCAGTAATGTAATGTGCTCGTATCTTCAGAGAAATACTAGGGATATCGGGGCTTTGCAGGGAAATGAAAAAAGCTGGTTTATGTGTGTACTACCAATCTTTTAGTACTTTTTGGCGGCTTTGTTGATGCGGTGAGTTTGGGGTAGTGACATCATTTCAACGTCAAAATGTATGCTTAGAAAGCTTAGAAATTACCAATTATGTCAGCCTAAAACTGCACCACGAGAGAGCAGAAGAATCTTCTCATGCACATCGAAACGGCGTTGAATTTTGGCAAATTCAGACACAAAACCAAGACTTTTCACAAAGATTTTCCTTAGGATTCACTCAGATCACCAATCACATTTTCACGACACTTTCACGTGAAACAATTTATCATCAAATGAAACAGCCTCCTACAAAAAGAAAATAAACTAAAGTAGTATCTACCTACACACCACTCCCGCTGATAAATGTGGAACAAGCAAAAACACGAATTCGGAACGAGATTGCGTCCACCATCTACCCGCCTTTATCAAATGAAATAGAAAAAAATGCGAAATGACTGGCCATTTTGTTTTTCGCAAAACTATTTCACTTAGGGACGCTCCATTGAGTCATTATTATGGAAACTGTTGCAAAAAACAAGCCCATCCTCCTTCGATTTAAGTTAATTCCATTGTGACCGAATCACCGTGATTTTTTTATTTTACAAAAAGAAATGCCACGTCATGTCATTGGTAGTTTGACATTGCTGCAAAAATAAATTCGCAGTCGACGAAAGAAATTTCACTCGAATGACAACCTTAGTCCGTTCACGTAGAGAACATTTGATAGTTGGAGGACTGCAAAAATGAAGTTGGTATTGCTGTTGCCAATAGACTAATGAAGTGGTAAGAAAATGGCGGGTGTGGATAAAAACTTCGCGCCTATAACTAGCGATGGGCGACGATGCTTCCCTATCTAGGGCGGAGGTTTTAATGTTGGAAAATTGTAAGTAAGTATCCCGTTACCGGCATTCGTTTTAAAAACTTTTTTTTTTATCAAGTTAGTATTTGCTGACCATGCGAACTATTTACTAGCAAAACAGTCCTGAGGGATGCTGCCTAATTCAATATGTTATTCTTATTATTCTAGTGATTTTAAGCTCAAACTTTTTTATCACACTAAATGTTAATTACTAAATTGATAACGCACGTCACTACCCGTCAATAACATTAGCTTAACATAACAGCGGTGATGGCGGGAAATTATAGACGAACTTTTCTCGTTTCTCGGAAAACTTACTATTGCAGTAAAACTTCTTAGAAAAGGTTTTTATCTAGGAGCTGCGTAGCAACATTACTTTGATTTTTTTAAACTGTTCTTTTGTGGGCGCCATTAAACGCAGCACTTAAGAATTCTACCAAGATGGACGTTTAATGTGAACTCTCGTTTATCTAATCTGTAAATCTTCGTTTTGCAAGACGCTGATTAAATTAAAATGCCCAAATATTTAATATTCATATCACAAGTACATTCTATAGAGAATCGAGAGCATCTTGACCATAGATGTTTTATTAAAACTAGCGTTTCTTGACAATTCTCCGCGAACAATGAAATGGCGGCGTGGGGTGTCACCGTATAAATTAATATCTGCAGATAATCTCCAGTTCTGCTGACGATCGCCTGCGTTTTATGATGTGGAAGAGAGCACGGAGGAGGCGGGATATTATGGAGATATCATCCATTAAAAACGGGAGGCTTATAGACACACTTTGTGCAGGATACTGCTGCGGTAGGTACTGGCATGAAACAATAGAGTTTTCGGCTTCTCAGTTGATTAAATTTGCGTTTCCATAGAAAGCGGTGCCGTGTTATCATGACGGCCGTTCGTGTAGATAGCGGTTTTGAGACCGTAAAGTCAAAATACTGGTGGAAATTACAGATTTTTGTGACAGCTGTCATATTGCGGCAGTTATAATTATGACGGTAACGATTTTCTAGGAAACCCAAGCTTTGGAATGACGGTAAAGGAAAATTAAATGAGGATAAATGTTCTTAATGGTTTGAATTCATCAGTATGATCAATGTTCATTTTTTCTCTAACGAGTGCAGCATGATAACTAGTTTCCTGGTTGCTTCAAGCAGAGCTCGTACAAAGACAAAGGACTATGTAGAAAAAGGCAACGGAGTGAATAAACTAAACTAGCTGGAAAATTAATTTTCTTACGCTGTAAATGCTGTGATGTTATTTCATAAATAATTTCTTGGCC
The DNA here is from genome assembly GCA_963680765.1 of Agrochola lychnidis. Taxonomy (NCBI): domain Eukaryota; kingdom Metazoa; phylum Arthropoda; class Insecta; order Lepidoptera; family Noctuidae; genus Agrochola; species Agrochola lychnidis. Next base: position 15,581,284 of record OY796877.1, read on the forward strand.
AACTCCTTCAGGGACACAGTCAAAAAGGCATAAAACATTGTATTAAACTGAACTATCATAAAAACCCTACCGTTTTAAACATTATCAGCTCCACAAAGGGACTGTATAAAACACTCCTGAACAATAACTTCAGACCATTTATTTTAACTACCCATTCTGAAGGTGGACTCGCAAAAACCCGGCGGTAAGTACGGTCAAATGCACGTTAGATTTGAACTAGAAAAACCGCCCTTACTGCTAGTAAATAAAGGCTATGTCATTGTGACCATGGACGTGCGGTAGACTGTACATGGCCTGTGAGTAATGATCGTTTATCATATACACCCTTGTCTGCGTGCGATGTGACTAAACTTGAGTAGGGGTCGTGTCTCAGTGGGCGTCGCGATGCAAAGCTGCTGAGAGCGAGATTTTTTTTCGAGAAAGTGTGATAAGGATTGTTAATACCCAGCTACATAGGTAAATAATCTATTTTATGTTAGACGTAACCGTAAGCAATTAAGACTGATCAGTTTATAACTTAACAAGATAATAAATAAAAAGACATGGTGTTTTTTTGCGGAAAGTGAGGGTTGATACTTTTGATGTTGATACTACATAAGGGATTTTAATTTTGATAACACAAAAAACTTGTCGCTAATTAGTCGGAATTTGTTACCAAACATCAGAATTTTTCGGTCACTGGTTCAAAAATTAGGCTTATAGGTGGTCGATCTGGGGAGCATCTACCCAGCTTGGCCTAATTGAATCTCAAAAGTTAGGGCACCTAGTGAAGATCTGTTTTCTCCCAAATTTAGTCGCTAATTAGTCGCAATTTTTCGCCAAGTCACAGATTTAGTCGGGGCTTAGTTTAGAAGATATAATGAGTACAATTTTTAAGTATAGTCCAATAGCTAGATCGACGAGTTTACGAAAAATATACCCTGATGGTGACCATGCCAGTGTCAGCCACACTGATACTTAATCATTTCTGTCCACAAAATGCCGCATGAAACCTACAGTGTGGTAGATAAAGAGCCTTGTTGAGACCTAACTTCAATAAATGTTGCTGCATATACTGAGATAGGAGCCTTTTGGCCTCATACAGGACTCTGCTTTTATTTTTAATTTTATTAATGTTTTTTTATTAATATTTTTAATGAAGGTGTTTAGTTTAATTTGTGATTTCCTGTGCGAGTCTCAATAAATACTTTTTCGTTCTTTCTTTCTAATAATTTATTTAATCGTCATTTACTATTTTCAATTGTTTTGTTTTTAACAGATTCTTTAATGAAATACCTAAAAATTAATATGTTTCTACTCTGACAGCACTGCAGCGTGTGACTAGGAACTAACACCTATTAGTTTGAATGTTTGCTGGTTCGCACAATATTTTATTTTCCCGCCTCCACAACAACCTTCGACATTGTATCTCGCCCTCTTCGCTATCTATCGCATCGCTCTCACTGCCCACATCTCCTAAGCGAGTTTATTCACAGATTATGACGCGCCTACTGAAGTGTCACTCGACGGTACCGTCTGACACTACGGGGCACAATGGTACTTCATAGTATCATTAAAGGGGAGATCATTTTTCATGAGTTATCTGCGGTTAATGTTATAAGCAATGATGGGTTGGCCAGTATTTATCTTGGCGTGAAGATCAGAGCATTTTAATTTTGGTTCCGTATTTCTACGCGTGCCAATATCATACTGGGCTAAATGTGTCTTAAGATAATATTGTAATGTATGGTTTGATGCAAGGCAGTTAATTATTATAGTTAATTATTAATTTGACAGGACTAAACTTACATTTATCTTCTGTCCTTTTCTTAATGAAATAGAAAGAAAAAGATGCACTGAACTTAAATTTAGTTTCGTTTGTGAACAAGCGAATCGGCACCAATATCTAATATAATCACATAGAACTGCTCTTCTGGGCAATAGTGATTAAGAAGAAGACAAAGGTGTCAAATGTCATGATGTCATGAAATCATGACATTTTGCACCTTTGCTAACTTATGTAGTTGTATTGCTGATTGTAATGATTTTAATTGAGTAAAGCCATATTTGTTTCGACCGCGAATCATATTTTAATCAACATAAAACCTGACACTGACCTGCAAAATGCAAAAACGTAAAAAAATTTGAATTTCGCGGGCTACCCTGACGCTTCCCCTTAACCTCTTAAGATTAGATTAGATTTAGGTCAGAATACTAGGGCGAGCTTGATTACGAAATTCTGATTTTTAAAGCATAAAACCTAGTGGCAATGTTACTTATAGCTGAGAATCAAACCCGAATCTTCATGGTCAGCGACCGCACTTGTGGATAAAAAGACCATCTGCCGAGCCTTTTCCCAACTATGTCGGGGTCGGCTTCCAGTCTAACCGGATGCAGCTGAATACCAGTATTTTAAATGGAGCTACTGGCTATCTGACCTCCACAACCCAGTTACTGGGTAACACGATACCCTTTGGTAAGACTGATTGGCAGACTTTCGGGCTTCTGACGACCCGAACAAAGATAAATAATAAAATATTTATTCAGTATTAAAAATTGGTAAAATATTAACATAAAATCTTAGAAATAATTTACAAAGGTATTATAATGTTAGATGCCTGTACTAGGATAAACCTGTATCACAGGCGGCATGAGTTCACACTTTATGGTACTTGTAGGACAATAAAATTCTTAACAATATTTAACATTAGAAGTCTTGAAATGACAGTCAGCACCAAGCACTTAGTGTGCTTTCCGAGGCACGGGGAGTCTCAGTGTGTAAAGATGGTCACCCATCCACGGACCAACCGCGGCAAGCGTAGCTTAAACTGATCGATCAACCGGTGTGGCTGTTATTACTTAGCCACAAGCCCAATGGTACAATAAATAACGTGCAAGTATCGATTTTTGTGTGTCTAAATTGGAGGGTCTCGTAATATGTTCCTAAATTATGAAATAACATTTCATTTCGTTCTGTAATGGATTTCTAATTCGTTGCGAATTATATTTGAGGCAAACCTTCCATTTATTTGATGTGTCCTATATTATATGAGCCATTACATTTGCGTTATGGTATCTTTTATGGCTGTTAAATTACGATTCGATGACTTAAATTCTGTTATAAATTCAGATGGGAAAGTAAATTTGATCTATACCTATAGTTGTACTACATTTTTCCCGCGGCTTCGCCCGCGTATAGCATCCAAGTGCGTTCAGCCATGTCAGACCATGACCTGGGTTAGCACATGGGATATTTTTTATCCGGGTAGTTCGTTCCCGTGTTTCTAAATTCACACGGGCGAAGGCGTTGGCGTAATCTAGTCTTCAATAACCGGGCAAAACAGTTTAATTAATAAACGTATAAATCATCAAATTAGCAAACTAATATATTTTATAACCATGTCATCATCCAAATCCTCGCTGTTAGTTAGTGCATGGCCTATAGTAACATGATTGATTAGTAGAATATTTTTAATGGTTATGTATAAATAAATAAGCCTTTCTGCAAAAATGTGAAAGTTCAGCAAAAGAAAAAATATCAACAAAGTACAGTACGACACAACTTAGATGTAACGTAAATTTGAAAGTTTGCATTCATTCATTTCAACGAATGTATTTGGGTATATGACTTCACAAGTTTTTGCGTTTGCGTTAAGATCATTTTTTACTAGAGATGGGCCGAATGTGGTTTAAACCGAATCTGAACTTCGGCCGAATATTCGGTTAAAATGAAAAGTTCGGCCGAAGTTCGGTTCAATTTCGCGCGCTTTCTCGAGAGCGATACGTCGTGGCTTGTTTACGCATTTACTTCAATTATTGCTAGATGTACCCCGCCCGCACACCGCACTTCCACCGCGTAGCCTATTATGAAGAAAAGATTTTTAAGACTAATAAGAAGAACTGATTAAGTTAAAGGTTTATATTTACAATGTTCCTAACTAAAATAAATATCCATGAGTGAGTAAAAGACATAATTTTATTTTACAGTAATGTTATTCTAATTCTATTAAACTTCAGTCAAAATAGTGCAAGTAGGTATTATTTTTCTTGTGCCGAATATTCGGCATCTGAACCGAATTCCGGCCGAATGCCGAAGTTCGGTTCAAGCTGCCGAAATTCGGTTGAACCGAATGTGAACCGAATTTCGGCCCATCCCTGTTTTTTACCCTCGACGGAACGGAGACGGTATATGCGTTTGGGGTGAGAGGATGTTTGTGCAAACCCATGTTGCCATTTTTCTCCAAAACGACTAGTTCGATTTTGATGCAGTTTTCAGTTATGGATTCAAGTTTAATTGGTGCATGTTCTTAGATAGATAAATATTGGTGATTTTAAAGGCGCACTTAGTTCAGATGGTGATCGGTTTTACGAATTTTGCCGAAGCTACATCTAAGTTGTGTCGTACTATACAGTCAGCCACAAAAAATGTAAACATTCACAAACATTCATTTTGTTTAGCCACAAAGCCTACAAAACATAATTACTTATTACACATTGGGTACTTAATTGTAGCTGCACATTGATACACAATAATGGATCACAAATTGTAGCGAATCAAATGAATAATTATTATCGATGTACCTATACATCATTTTGAGGCTGACTTTACCTACCCTTCTCAACCTATACGGTATAAAATCGTATTTGCTTCAGAAGGTACTAATTCGAAGAATGTCGTAAAACGTTATTTCCTCATTATTTACGATTCGTTTAATGTGAAATCGAACTTCAGTTTATTGTTTTGTCAATAAAATAGTGCTGTGCCTGTTAGGAACGTAATTTAGTAGATTTTGGGAACGATACCGATAAATTACCTTGTAGGTTCCTACGTAATTGCAAATGGAAAACTTTGTTTGAGCATTTCAGAAAATTGCAGAAAATCAAAACAACTTATAACATGGTTGTATAGTCTGATTGTTTTATGTTTTTCAGATTTCTGTAATAAGAGCCGCGTACAAATCTGCCTTATATATCCTTATCTTGAACAAGTTAAACACCACCACAACTGTTTTCCAACAATATAATTCTTCTTTATCGTACCTGAAACAAACAAAAAGAATATTGAGTACAACGCCATCTATCGGCTGTAGCTTCTAAACAAAAGGTTTCGTTCACACAACTCAACACTTTTCAATAGTACATCTACACGCTACTAGATGGCGCAAAATACAACTTCAGTTGAACAATGGAATTTATTGATTAACGCCTCCCGGGGCGAGGGGCTGAGGGACGCTTATTTTGCAGACTATTTGTGACTGTCCCTGTGCAAAATTTACTGTTGACGTGAATCAAATTATCTACAGTACGAATTCCTTCATTTGGTATGATACTTTATTGATTCCACGTTCTTTCATTGAAATATTTCAATGTTGTAATTCAATTTTGTGCGCAGCGCCTCTCGTGTCGCGAAATGATATTGATCAACCGAGTTACTTTATTTGGGTTACATTTGTTTTAATGTTGCTCTTAAAGCATCGTATTACGGAATATCAAATTAGCTTTTCTCTATTAAAAAGTTCTTTTCATTTTATTTTTGTGTTCGCTTGTAGAGGCGTAGGCCGCTACGATTAATCGTAGGTCTACGCCGTAGACTTATCGTAGTAGACGCTTTGTAGGCGGAATTGGTGTTCGTATTTTGTATGTTGTGATAAATATAAATTCTTTTGGCAAAAAAAAGGCTGATCAGTCACTTTCTGTGTGATTTAAAGGGATGAAGTCATTAGGATAGGCAGCAGCGTCCTCTTGTCTGCTAATAACAACATAATGCTATCACCAGTTCGTCTTCCAAACGTGGTTATTAAGATTATTTATGACTTTACATTATGTATTGTAGCTATACTTAACTTACAGACCATAGACTATGTTCAGCAACAGACATCGCTGACATGAAGGACTCACAAAAAAAATGGATTCTTTTCACATATTAGCATGAACTAAAAATGCTGGGCCGTGAAAAAAACGGATGAAAAAAGATTGCATGTAGCGGAGATGAGAATGTTGAGATGGATGTGGAGTGACAAAAATGGATAAAGTAAGAAATGAGTATATAAGAGGAAGTTTAAAAGTGGCGCCAGTGACAGAAAAGTTGAAAGGAAATCGTTTGGCCTGGTATGGGCATGTGATGAGGAGAGAAGAAACGCATGTGACTAAAAGAGTGATGAATATAAATGTTGATGGATGGAGCGGGAGAGCAAGACTAAAGAAAAGATGGATGGATTGTGTGAGGAATGATATGAAAGAGAAGGGAGTGAATGATAGTGTGACGGTTGACAGGGGAGAGTGGAAAAAGAAAACGTGGTGCGCCAACCCCACGTAACATGTGACAAGGGCAGGAAGATGATGAGCATGAACTAAAAATATATTGTGAGACTAACATATGCTAATAGTCTCGGGGCTAAGTAATAACAGTCGCACGGATCGATTCATCGGGTTACGCCACGCTTGCTGCGGTCAGTCCGCGGATGGGTGACCATCTTAACATACCGAGACCCCTCCGTGCCTCGGAAAGCACGTTAAGGCGTTGGTTCCGGCTGTCATTCTTGGATCTTTGACAGTCGTCATTAGCCCGAAAGTCAGACAACCAGTCTTACCAAGGTGTATCGTGTTACCTAGTTAGTAACTGGGTTGTGGAGGTCAGATAGGCAGTCGCTCCATGTAAAATACTGGTATTCGGCTACATCCAGTTAGTCTGAAGCTGACGCCAACATAGTTGGGAAAAGGTTAGGCAGATTGATTGATGTAAAAATATTATTAGCCAGTGAGGTTGACTGCACTGAGTGCCTCCCATACATACACGTACGTGGAGGGTATGTGATGATTAATGCACACTTTTAATAACACAATAAGGTTTTACTAATGACGATATAACAACTTGAAAAGTAAGTCAAATAAAAATCGTGAAACCGAATTTGTAGAAGCGATTCATTTGAAAGTTTTAATTAATGCTCGGTGGACGGAGATCTGGAGACTTACTTCGTATTGCTGCTGATTGTTAGGTATTATTTTGAACACTAATTGCTATAACTTTAGTTTTGCGAATCGAAATCAAATTTTCAATGTCAAAATAGATTTTTGTAGAAAATAAACTTTTCTTGCTCGCCAGAAATACGTCAAATTGAGATTTCTGCCATATTGATTTGATTTCCTTCTTTCCTTTAATTTTTAGGGTTCCGTACATCAAAGGAAAACGGAACCCTTATAGGACCCCACATGTAAAGGAAAAGTCCGAAAATAGTTCATTTGTAGTTTTCTCTCACAATTTTTTTTTGCGTTTTCTAACTTACATTTTGCAGTTGGGAGAATTGATCGTAAAGTATATCGATGTAGGGGAGAACATGTATTTCAACTACAATGTTAAGTTGGTTTTTGGGATAAATTCATCCTACAACTACGGAACCCTTCATTGTGCATGGTCCGACACACACTTGGCCGGTTTTTTTTAAGTGAAAACTTCTTTAAGCGCGTTGGGCACTTTTGAGATGGGAAAAACTCGCGACACCATTACCGACACCTCATTTTTGTAAACGCGATTGTGCTCTTTATTTATATTACGTTACGGATCAATGTTCTATGCAAGTATTTTTACTTTAAAGGTTTTGAAAGTATTTTTTTGTAAACGCGGTTGCGCTCTTTATTTAGATAAGGTTACGGACCAATGTTCTATACAAGTATTTTTCTTCCACCAAGGCGATCTTGTTCAAGTTTTCACTTCTGTCGGCACTCCCGGAGTGCCAATGTTTTTTTTTCTTACAGTCGTTGCAGTAAGCAAATGTGGTGACCAGTTACAGCCTTTCTTAGCTCAGCAGTGGAACATTTTAGGCCGATATTTTATAGTCGTTTATGGAGGTATCGAAATCTCTATCATTCCAACAATATTATTTCGGTGACTGTTGTATACTTTAGGTAAAATACAAGAGACACCTACAACTTACAAGTGTAATAACCATGTTACAACACAGTTTGTCATTGCCAGGACATCAATACCAGAATAATCTTAAGCCAGTATGAAAGTCTGAAACAAAATTGAACACTCATGAATTCCTCTCATGCAGTATTTTTGACATGCCAATAAAATCGTCGTCCATTCATCTGCAAGCAGATCGTTTCTTGGGTTAGAATTCAAGAGCTCATTAGGTGCGGCCAGAGTACGTGGTACTGTGACTTAGCGCAACGGTGCGACACGGAGGCACAGCAAACAGCCTGTGCTGTCTGCCGCAGCAGTTATTGTAGTTATGTCGGTAGCACTTTCCGCTCAAACTCCTATTTAAGGCTATCTACTAACACAACTCATGTTCAACTCATGTATACTCCCATGTTTAACATATGGGTGTGAGACATGGGCACTTACCAAATGGCTCAGAGGAAAGCTTGCCAAGTGTCAAAGAGCAATGGAGAGAAGCATGGTAGGCTTAAAGAGACAAAATAGAATAAGAAACACAGATCTCCGGTCCAGAACAAAACTGACCGACATTCTAGCAAGAAAAAACGAACAGAAGTGGAGGTGGACAGGCCATATGATGCGAGACACTAAAGGAAAGTGGAGCAAGGCAGTGACAGAGAAGTATCCAAAGGATGGCAAAAGAAATCAGGGAAGACAGCTTTCCCGATGGGAGGACGAAATAAAGCTGACAGCAGGTTCAAACTGGAGCAGGATACCTCGCGACAGACAACAATGGAAGTCGTTAGAGGCCTATGCCATGAGGCACACCGAAATTCGAGACATTTTGTGATTGTTTGTTGTAACCATTACTGTAAATTTTGCTGTCTGGTTTCGGAATAAAAGGCTTTATTATTACTGCCACTAAAACAAATCAAACCTATTGTAATTGAAACTAACACCTCGACTCAAACAGCCAGCCTATCTCGCCGCTTCCCTGACCTATTTCCACATAGTGAGCCGACAGTCCCGGACGCCTACCGGCGGCGGCGGTCCCTTCCGGTGTCAGACTGACCGACAGTTGTTGTTATACTTAGTAATTATTTAGATAAGTTCGTAATGTGTTGGGTATAAACGGTGTGTACCTGCGTTTTGTTTATCTACTTTAAATGTTGTTTTAAAAGGTGTGATGGAAAGTTGGAAAACATTAATGTGCTTACAACTTTTTTATGTCTGTGTGGGGAATAACTGAGATGAACATTGTTTTACTGATAAATTGAACGTTGCTCTTTCCACCGCAGTCTAGCGTGATATCAACTTTCAGGGCCATAGAGAATCGAAACCCACACATTTGTCACGTGGCAACCACAAGGGCTGAACCTTGATTCCATAGATTTATCAGTGCAGTTGATGTGTATGAACCCTAAGTAGATATCTACATACATAATCACACGATTTTAGACATGCGGGCAGACAGAAACTATACGGAATTCCACGTGCTACGACTCTTACATACTCATGTTTCGTCCACGTTCTTATACATCTTATAATCAAGGCCCCCCCTTAGAGGTTCCATTTTTTAAGTAAAATACAAGGTAGGTATTGTAATGTAAAGAAACTACATAATCTATAAAGTCAATTTTGTTTATTTGAACGACTTTTATTTGGGTTTTTAAAGTTCATTATCTCCTAAACGGGGTTTAATCCGGAGTCCGGGGACGTAATATTCGTATCTATGTGTTGGTGGTAGGCCCAGTCATAATACTTATTAGGTTTCAGCTCAGTTCTAAATAGTTTTGGGAAAAACCACCCGAAGGGTCCGTTTCCAATCCATACATTGAAAATGGAAACTATTATTCTTCCCAGTTCCTATCGGGACTACCGAGTTGAAACTGATTTGTCAAAAATCTAATGTCTACCGGCGTCGATTTTGGCCCCATTGTGCGCGCTAGAGGTAAGACTCGCACTACATGTGTACAGCTTCATATGCTCTTGACTTTTGACTGTACCTGCAAATCATACTTTTCCCATCCTCTATATCAACTTGCCCGCCCCTGGACCATCGGCTGGCGACGCTCTTGCTTATAATATACATAGGTTCATGAACTCACCCCTTCTTCCCATGGTCTAACCATTAACTACTGGACGCCACCTGCTATTACATACTCCTTTTGCTTGCTCCTATCTTATAATATGTTACTTAAATATTAAGTAGCAACTTCATAAAAACAAAGGCTCACAAAGTAGGCAGTTAGCTACTCCATTTTCGTGTCACCTTTGCCCTTTACCCAAACCTCAGCTATTATCTACACACACATGAACATACAGTCCACAGCAACGTATAGGAAGTAATTCACCTTAAAATTCTCGACCATTACGAGCGGCCATGACAGGCACGTGGACGTAATGGCCGAAATATTCTAATCCGATCGGCGGCCATCGCTCAATGCCTCAATCACGGCCCTAACCTTTTCTGCAACGTTGGTTAATTTTCTGATGACAGCTGGCGGGAATGGGTTTGCGATGTATAGGTCCTTTTATGGAATCCTTAATGATTTTTCGTGGCCGTAAATAACATGTTATGTCAGTGATATATATTTTCGACACGTTGGATGAATTTTGTATTTTAGAAGAGCGTGGCTGCGCATTGCCTGTCAATTATTGGTATGCTAAGCTTAAAATAATAATTGTATACTTTCGTGCTTCTCACAAGTAATGCGCAAATAGCTTATACTGATGTTTAAGATAAGCCAGGCAGCAAGGTTCTTATAGAGGTTGACTGTCCAAGGTGCGTCGCACGTAACTTTTTAAGTATCGTGTGGAGTGTGGAGGCTTTCCAAGTTGACCACAATTCATCATTTTATAATAAACTTCTTATTGTGTAGTTTTGCCTTCGCTCCTCGAAACATTCATAAGGATCTACATTATGTACTTAAGTTGTAGTATCCAGCCTGAGTTTTCGAAAACCTTTATGTATTATTGGATTGTTACCAGTATGTAAGGATTGTAGCAGGTGCCGTTCTCTACTTTCTGCCTACCCCTATGTAGGCGTGAGTTTATGTATGATTCAGCAGTGGTAACACGGCCCCGACTTACAAGTTGTAGGTCGTGGATTCGCAAATAATTTCATCACCACTGCTCTCAAAACGATGAAAAAAAAAACAACCTGAGGAAACCGGCAGCATGTCATAAAACACAAAATTCGAAGACATGTGATATCTACCAACCCGCACTGGGCCCGCGTCGTAGTTTACACCCCACTCCCTCTCGAAGGAGGCCTGTATCCAGCAGTGGGAACATTATAGGCTGATTATATATGTACTATTCGTAAAAAATACGTACTCTAAACATATCCTCCTCTTTCCTGAAGCCGGTTAATAAAAACATTACCTTCCTTCTGAGGCAGTTGGGAAAAAGCTCCGTGCTACCAAATATGCCTTAACCTTGATGTCAATACTATGTAGGTAAATACTTGGCTACCAACTTCTTCATGTTCTTAGCGCGTCGATGGCAAACATCGTTTGAAAAAAAGTTTTTTTTTTATTTGGCCGAGTACTCAGCAACGCTAACACTATTCGACAATGAACTATGTGTGTTCCTAGCTAAACCATGATCGGTAATAAAGCCCTATTGGTATAATAATTCGGCAAGCAATATGCCATAACGTGCCGCCATCGGCTCGAAGACACGTGCCCTCGTAAACATGACTCGGTAAGGTGCTGCCTTCCTGTGTACAGGGTGGGATGGTTTGAATGGCGAAAAGTTTTTGGTGATTTTAAAAGGCCAATGAGAGTTAGAAATGACGTGCACTAGATGGCAGCACTGAGACGTGTTCGGGCACCTGTCAAAAGTGTCAAAAGCGCCTTTCTTAAGTTGTGTCTGAATGATGAACGAATGAATGAAACGAATGATGAACGTCTATATTCATTGTCAAAATGGAAGACCTCTTGTCAAAGTGGCGCCAACTGGTGGTGTGAAATTTCATGAAAACCCTTATTCTCGTAACTTAAACATTTTCAAATCCAAGTTGCAGTCTTATCTCGGCGACTATCAATAGCTAAATCTTGTCAAAAATTTAGATACATTGATTTTTTTACCGATTAAGAGTGAGATTAGAATGCGAACATTTTTAAAATACGGGAATTGCCCACCTTAAATTTCTAGTTCTGCTGACGCCGTTGGTACGATAGAATTTATTGATCTTTATAAGAAACAGGATCAATTGGCATCCAAAAAAGTTTTCGCGTTTTCCCATTATCTTGCTAACTGTTTTTATTTAAAAATCTGTAAATGCAGTCCAAAATGTCTCAAAAATTAAACTTTTATTTATTTTACAATATACATCTAACACTAAAATATATAAATTATGTACAAGTATACAGAGGAGAAAAAATTAAATAAAGGAAAAGTGCCCAAAAGGCGGCAGCATTACCACGTTGTATGGCAATGCTGATTCTTTGATCTAAAAATTGGCCAACCCTCTGGTCACGTAAAGAGTCGACCAACCGCTTGGTGATGTCCTGAAATACTCAATGAGCATTCGGACCCCATGGCCCTAGTGTTTCAACTCCAAACGGCTCAAAAATATAGCTACGCTACCAAGAAGGTTTTATATTTGCGTCGTTTGAGGTTTTCTGCACCTGCAGCAGCCGCCCCGGCACGGCCCGCCGTGCTAAAATTTAAGACAGTCTTCGATTTCCTGTAGCTACAGCGGTTAAGATATAGTTATCCTATTATTTGACATAACCGATGACCTACGATTTAATTTCAACTCTTTATTAGTGACTTGTGGACATGACAATTATTCAGATTTATTACAGTTGTAATAATAGCAATCATGTAATTTCGTTTTATTAAAATAAATTTTTATTAATTTATTTATCTTTTGTATAGATTATTTTCTATTATGTGAATGTGAAAACGCTGCAGGCTTAGTGGATTATAGATTTGTTGACCATTTTCTATTTTGTTAAGTACTTGGTACTTATTGAAAGACCTACACTGTCCTCCCATACCTAGAAACACTGTTATTTGAAAGTATTGTAAAAGCCAATTATTTTTAAAAGAGTAACCGTGGAGTTTCTTGCCGGCTCTTCTCCATAGGAAACAACCAATTGGAACCGTGCACCTAGCTTCTGACGTTTCATAAGTGCCCATGTAGGTTTATGTGAAATTAAATATTTTGAATTGAATTGAATAAGGTGCTTTTGACTCTCAAAGTCACGTCTTCTTCACATGACGGTACTGCAGAAACCACAGAACACCACCTACTACGATCCTTACATACTACTTTTGCTGTCTTGCTCGTATTTCCCCGTCCGGTAATACACCCTGTATCAATGCTGTATTATCTACTATGTTACATAGGACATGGGTTATGTTCAGACAGATAGCACATAGATTTGTGATGAGTGAGTAAACAATGCATTTGCCATTTAGCAACAGTTAACAACGCTAAATAGTGCAGCTATTCCGGTTTGAAGTGCGGCCGGGATTTTACAGCCAAAACATAACATCACGCCATATTCCCCGAAGGGTTTGGTAGAGGAGTACCTAGTACACCCACATTTCGCCAGTTACGTTTAAGTCCCATGTTATTTTACAGGCACATGCGTAATTTAATCTTTATGGGTGGTAATGCTAATGGAGGAGCTTGTGGCTAAGTAATAACAGCCGCACGGGTCGATCTGTCGGATTAAGCTACGTTTGCCGAGGTTGGTCCGTGGATGGGTGACCATTTCTACATACCGAGACTCCTCCGTGCCTCGGAAAGCACATTAAGTCGTTGGTCCCGGCTGTCATTCGTGGATCTTTGACAGTTGTTACGGGTCGTCAGAAGCCCGAAAGTCTGATAAGTCTTACCAAGGGGTATCGTATTTATTACCTAGTTACTGGATTGTGGAGGTCAGACAGTCGCTCCATGTAAAATACTGGTATACAACTGCATCCGGTTAGACTGGAAGCTGACCCCAACATAGTTGGGAAAAGATAGACAGATTGATTGGATGGTAATGCTAATAATGACATTACAGATACATAAAGCTTTTTTTTTATAAGATCGGTGACGATGCGAAAATGTGTTGTTCGGTTTTTAGTTCGTTCCTTAGTTAGGTAGGAATGTAGGACAACGGTGTTTGTTTACTTTAGACAGATTTATCGGTCATATAAATGAAAAACTCCATTTTTAAAGTCGGTATAGACAATCTACCGCTCGAATGGAGATTATTCATGTTTCGGGATTCGAAGTTGGTTATAACTTTTCTAAGCCAGCTTAGTATCATGTTTTACATTAGGCACAAACCAATACTTTAGAAACAAAAAGCATAAAAAATATACAAAAATAAACCTTGAAACTAATCCCATTCTACCCAACCGAAACCAAAAAAGTGTCATTACTACGCGAGGCGGTGCGTATCGGTCGTAAGTCGCGACGTATCGCCGTATAGTACTCGTACGCGGCGTATCTACGCAATCAATATAGCCAGACAGACTGACGCCCGGAATGTTTACCGGATAAGCCGGGGCAACTACTACAAGGGAAAACACAGAAGGACCGCTCTGTGTGGTTCTCGAATTACAATACATTATTAATAAGCGCATAAACGGACAGATTCGCTGTGTTTTATAGTCTATAAAACCTTGGTCCTTTTATATTCAAAATACCAAAAATCATGTCAATTTTTGACTGAGAGGAAAGAACTGTCACCATATCTGTTTCTGACAGCATTGCTCTGCAGGCTGTGACGTACGGTCGGTCGCACGTTGTAGTAACAAAACCAGGAGGTATAAGCTGGCCTCTTATTTTATTGAAACTCCGTACTACGTTAGACCAGCTTAAGGTTAAAGTGTTACCATCGACGCGACGTGCGGTCAATTGTACTTAGAGCACATCACAGGATATGTCATAGGTCGTCGGGAGTCGCAGGCCAAATCCCGGCCACCGTAGGCGTGGGCTTGCGGACGGTGAGCAATAGGTAGCTCGCCGTCCGGTAAGGACCAGGGGGCCTACCACAAGCTCATAAAGCAGTATTATTTTAATATTACTTCAGTGTGGGAAAGAGATGAAGCTCTACAGGACGTATAGCTCCATCTCTTTCTCCCACTGAAGTAAGATTAAAATAATACTACTTTTGAGCTGGTGGTAGGCCCCCTGGCCCGGGTCGACGGTGCGTTGTGTTCCACGCGCGCCATTAAGAGATATCAGCAGAACTGACGGGGTCCGTCAGGGCCGATGCCTGCCGAGGTTGTGGTTTTGTCTGAAAGGGTTACCGTGGCCCCTGGCAATACAGGCAACTGAAGGAACACGGGTGGGTTTCAAGTCGGTAAGAGTCTGACACGCTCGGCTCTCCTGCTCCACCCAGAGCGGGAGAAGTTATTTGATAATTTCCCACCCAAAAAAAAGTACATATCATAGGAAGTCTGTGGAAGGCAGAGGTTACCCTTTAATATGTTTGGATAACTACTTTCTGCTGGTAAATTCAAAAATATTGTACACAAAAGACTTAGTCATTAACTTAGTGATTTCTATTAAGATTTGCATGCCTTGATAAGTTTTTCTTTGTTTGTTAAAACTTTTGTTTTACTATTTAGCACAAAAAATGTTTTCTAATTAAATTGTTGTAGTTTGTTAGTTTTAGTTTTTAAATAGCATGGTTCGTAAAATTAATTTTTATTTGCATTCCGTGAAAAATGTTGTTGGTTGCACATTTTTGTCCGTATTTATTATTTTTTGTTTATTTGTATAAAATGTAATGTGTCACTGTTTGTTTTCCCAAATAAATAAAATAAAATAATAACCTTTTTTGCCCTGCCCATGATGTTTTTCAGACTGTCCAATGTCTTTTATCTTTGAATGTTAGTACGCTTATAATTTGTGTATACGTTAGAAGTGATACCTAAAAACTGTTTTGGCTAATACTAAATGTTACTGGTAGGTATGTATTGCTGTTCTATAAGTTTTAATTTGGAATGTCACTAATCTAAGCTAGTCCAAGATACAACGTTTTTGTCTCTTTTATTTTCCAATTTACAACTTAAATAAAAACGCATTGAACTTCTGACCTTTCTCTTTATTGTTTGACTCGCAGAAAGTTGTTCGTATTTATGCGCTCCTAGTAATTGGGGTGGGTATTCATTTTGATTCAGGGGATGAATATACAGGGACGTCAACGACCAACGTCCTTTTACTTGCGTATAACTAAAATGATAAACGTTTGATAGCAAACGGGTCATCTATGTGTAGGTATTATCACTCTCGATAATATTATCGCCTTTTCCACCAGCATTGCACTGAGTCAACCACAAACATAGGCATCGTTTCATACAGCAGAGATCGATGCGATCCACCGGATGCAGCGATAACTATGAACTGTACTATTACTGGTTTATCTCTCAGCTTCCGGGTGTGGGAAGTAGAATTGAGGAATAAATTACAAACAGTTTTCCGTTCGTGACCATTTCAGTTACCTATATCCTTAATATTATAAATGCGAAAGTAAGTTTGTTTGTTACGCCTTCACGCTAAAACGGCTGAACGGATTTGGATGAAATTTGGCACATATATAGATGATGCCCTGGAAAAGAACATAGGATACTTTTTTTTTTCCCACGGGATCGAGACTTATGCGGGTGAAACCGCGGGGCGCAGCTAGTAACCAATATAATAGAATAGCAGCGTGATTTTTAACTGAATTTCGACTACCCCGGTCTAGTTTTACCAAGCTGTGTCGTGATACTCAGTAACTGGGTTGTAGGGGTCAGATAGGCAGTCGCTCATTGTAAAATACAAATATTCAGCTGCATCCGGTTAGACTGGAAGCCGACCCCAACATAGTTGGGAAACGGCTCGGCAGAATGTTGAGCGACTTTGAGACAGTGACTAATTTTTGTGTTCGTATTTCAATCGAACCAGATGCAGCTGAATACCGGTACTTTACATGGAGCGGCTGCCATTGGACTTCCACAACCAGTTACTGGATTTCACGTTACCCTGAGTAAGATTGGGTATCAGGCTTCTGACTACGTATTAAGTATCTTCAAATTATTTAAAACTTTTAAGTAGCAGCCCGGAGTCTGAATTTGTGCCCGGTTGATGGCAATAAGCTCGCCCCCTATTACATGGGTCTTAAACATAACTGGCGAAATGTGGGTGTACCTGCTACAGGGACACCTCTGCCCAACCCTTCGGGGAAACAAGGCGTGATGTTATGTTTTTCACAATACAAAACCTTGATACTTCGAGGTACTCCTACAATCAAATACCTATAAACATCTAATAATACTGCAATGCACAACACAATCAACTTATCATTGCTGAACATCTACTTGTCCCCACCCAGCAAGTTCTTAGCTAGCGTGATAGTATAGATTACAGCGACTCGGTCTGAACACGCAACGCCGCGATATCGCCGTATTGACTAAACTGAAGGCAACTTTAAATGGGAATTCTAAAGACGTTTGTCATTTTCGAGGTTATTGTAAGAAAGGTAATTATCTGGCTGTTCCTTCCTTATACATATTTAAAACGCAACGTCTCTCTGTCCTACCCGTTAGTGCGCTTGTAAATTCGTGTGAATTGAGAACATTATTACACAAGTCATGTGCCTAATAGAAAACGAACTTCCATACAAACTTTCATTCTCTATTTTAACACCTTTAAGAGATGAATTTAAAGAATCCTTAGTGCTCTCCTTCGCTATACAACATGTAAAAAAACCGTGTCCGATCCGTGTGCGTGTTGTTACGTAGAGTATTTTGTAAACAAGGTATATTTGTTGCAACTGTTTATATTATTTATTAAATTCTTTATATTTACAGTGGGTTGCCAAATTATTAGGGACAGTCACATTTTTTTTCAATTTTTTACTTTAGGCGCACTTGACTGCAGTTTTAAGTGGTATAAGGGTTCTAGGAATGTATTATTTATTTTCGTTATGTCTCTGTTACTCAAATTTGAAGTGGATGTTGAGATTTAAGAGTATATTTTATTTTTTATAAATATTTAACTTACGTGAGAGCCGTGGTGCACTTTAGACGCTAATCAGTGAAAGACGAATTTGAATATTTTAACAAAGTTATTTTTAAATTTGTGTTACAAAATTTTGATAAAATGTAAGTATTGTTATTATGTTATTATAAAATTCAATTATTTATTATATTTTGGTAAAAGTTTTTTTTTTTTTAATTTTTTTGCTTTCAGTATGGGTCGGGGGTGCGAAATGACTCCAAAAAAAAAAAATCTGAAATAAAAAACCCTACTCCAGCATACCAGTCATTCCCAAAGGACAATAGCAGATATTGCTGGTGTTTCTAAGTCGGCAGTCAGTAAAATAAAAATTAAATTGGACCTTAATCAGCCAATTTAAACTATGAAAAAGGCAACTGCGGCACAAAACGCATCACTACCCCACGTTCGGATAGGAAAATTAGAGACATCTGTTTGCAAAACAGAAAAAAAAGTACTGCACTATTAACTCAGTTAGTCCAGGAGTCAGGAATACCAGTTTCCAAGAGAACAGTGCAGCGCAGATTGGCAGAGGAAGGCTTGACAGGACATCGTCCTGTGAAAAAACCACGGTTGACTGATGCAATGAAGAGGAAACGCCTTGCCTGGGCTTGGGAACACCGTCAAAAGATGGTTGAGGACTGGAATAAAGGCAGTTTGCATTATTACTGGTATTTTACACCATTTAAAATAATAATTTTCAAAATAATAAACTACTTATTATTTTTTTCAGGCGTGTTTGTCGGATGAGTCAACATTCAAGATTTTAGCCGACAAGAGCAGCTTCGTCAGGCGACGCCCAGGAGAAAAATACCACCCCGACTGCATCGTGGAGAGGGTGAAACACCCTGTTAAAATAATGTTGTGGTCTGTCATAAGCGCCAAGGGGGTTGGGCGCTTGTACATTGTCCAGGGAACCATGACACAATACCAGTACAGACAAGTTTTACAAACTCGCCTGTTACCGACACTTGAAGAATGGTTCCCTGATGGTGAGGAATGTATGTTTATGCATGATTTAGCGACATGCCATAAAGCCAGAAGCGTTACCAAGTTCTTGGCAGACCATAACATTCCAGTTTTACCTTGGCCTGGTAATTTTCCTGACATGAACCCCATCGAAAATGTATGGGAGATTACCAAGGCCGAAATAGCCAAAGAAATGATAACCACCAAGGTCAAACTGATAGAACAGCTCATCAGTGTTTGGCATCACAACCCTAAGATAAAAGAAAGTGCCAAACAGTGCATAGAAAGCATGCCCAGGCTTATAAAAGCACTAATTGAGGCGAAAGGAAATGTCATTAAGTACTAATCACTACTAAGTAACATTTATTTTCGTCTATTTATGTACTTAATTATTATTTTTAATGATTTTTTTGTTCTTATTTTACTTCTTTATGAACTGTTTTGTGTAATTAAAGCTTTCCTCATTCAAAAAATGTGTTTTTCTAATTAATTTAAGACTCGTACTGCACAACTAAAAAAAATCCTGACTGTCCCTATTAATATGGCAACCCACTGTAGGTATATTCTTTTCTATTTACATGTAATGTTATATTTTGTATTTAATTTTCTATGCACATGTACATAATTTATTAAATTTTATATTTATGAACACACACGCACACACACCCACACCCCCCACACACACACACACGCACATGCACACAAACAACTTTAACAAACATACACTCAGACACACTACCAGCCATTCGCAATTGTACCACGTTGACAATTCTTTACTATGTGTTACAATGGGGGGACCTGGAGTTCTAAAATACAGGCTTAGGCTTAGTTTAGACTTCAGATCTCCCACAAATTATAAAATTTTGTCAAAATATCTGTCAACTTATGATTTATATAAATGTAATTTGTGGAGATAAATAACATAATTTTTTTATTTATGTGGTAATTTTCTGAAAAATCGAAATAAATAATCTATGGGCAGTTTTGCCGGCTTTTAACACGGGGCGCGGGCGGCCGTCATTTAGTGGGTGTCTACAAGTCATAACTAACGACCGCTGTTGATTTGCAAATTTTTAATGAATTTGGGGTAATTTTGGTACTAAAAATGTTATTTTTAAATAGCAATAACTTTTTTATTTTCAATAATAATGTTATTTTTGAAGTGAAAATTTCTTTAGGTGTGTTGTTCATTTTTGAGATGGGACTAAACCATTGATTTCGCGACACTGTGATGACAGCAGCTTTTGACCATTAAAAAGACATCAACGCGTTGATTACCGCGGTGGCGATTTTTTTTTCAAGTTTTCACTTCTGTTGGCACTCCCGGAGTGCCACTGTTTTTTATTACTTTTAGTAAAATAATAAATAATAATAATTTATAAGTATTTTAATGAAATAAAGGTTAAAATAATAATAATGTTATTGCAGTACCTATGAGCCCCTTTCAGATCCGACAGTCTTGTTTTTACACATTGTTTATGGAATTCTTGAGCAAAATTGCATGCATTTAGACCCAGGAGATTTTACTGGAAAAATCTGAGTGTACTATGTACATAGTACGCCACGCACGCATATGCACGTGTATGCAGCGTATGTACGCTAGGTACCTAGCGTCTCTGACTAACCTGTCGGACGTACAGGCGTGATGTTTTGTTAAACTCGAGACATTTTGCCCTTATATTTTAATAGGTTTTTAATACATCAGCCTTCATTGGGAAGGCAAAGGCGCATAGTACCTACACCCACATATTGTCAATTATGAGAGGGCGAGTCTTTTGCCATCAACCACAAAAATCCAGACTTCAAAAAATAAAGTAATTCTAAATGAAATACCTAATAAAACATTACCTACTACATTGAACATTTCTAGAAGTGCATCTACAAAATGTAGACACCCCGCATCAAAAATAGACCCTTTCATTTCTTACAAGCTACAGTGAAAACAATTCTTCAGTGGAATATACCATTCTACCCAATAAATATGAGATGAGCCTCCGTGCTCCGATTAATACTAAATGTAGCGAGCGATAAGGCGGCAGTCCCGCGGGAGGCGCAGCGATAACAAGCGCGCGTAGCGATGAAGATGAAACTGATTCTTTAATGCGACGGCTTTTGGCGCAGTGGTTGAGTGAATCTTTACTTAAGTTTGAGGGGTCAATTACAAAACGGAACAAAAATAATAATTCTTTGGCCTACAGATAGTAATTTCGCAGGACCTTAATTGTGTAACACACTCAGAAATACTCGGAAAGACATTTTAATTCTGACTGTACCACCAAAGCTTCAGATGTTTGAAAAGTTCGTCTGCTCGACAGTACAAATGACGCTATTGATATTTTTGAAGTGTCCAAATGAAGGGGATTGTCATTCAACGCAATTGGGGTTAAGCAGCTGCTGTTGTGCCTATCTGAGTTTGTCAGCATAAGCATAATCACTACATAGTATAAAACAAAGTCGCTTTTTCTGTCCCTATGTATGCTTAAATCTTTAAAACTACGCAACGGATTTTGATGCCGTTTTTTTTAATAGATAGAGTGATTGAAGAGGAAGGTTTATATGTATAATAACCCGGTTTATACCCGTGCGAAGCCGGGGCGGGTCGCTAGTCAGCCTATAATGTGGGACACAGGCCTCCTCTCTGTAAGAGGGAGTAGTCTTGAGGGGGGTAAAAAATAAGTCAGCCAACAATTCTGTGGCCCTAGTGAATAGGGGTATAAGTCTGATTACTCATACGATTACTTATACCCGTTTTCACTAGTGCCACAGAATTATGGTAGTTGAGCTTACTGTCTCGTTCTGGGCTTTTTGAGGTTATTTGAAGGCACCGAAAAAAACCAAGTCATTGTCACAGCGTTTTATGGGCCGCTTACCGCTAATCGCTGTCACTATGCCCCAGTCTCTTAGTACACAGATAAGGACGAGCGCATAAATCGCGACTATCTCATTATGTGCGACTGTGCGCGACTGTGCTGTCGTTAATCGCACTGTTTGCATGCTGTTTAGTGTTTAGTGAAGCATAGATTATTAGCTAGCTAGTGTTGATCAATCGTTCGTTGTATGAGTTGTGTCTTTGCTGCTGTCTGAGAGTAACAGGCTGATATGAATCTGAATTGTGTTTCATTGGAGTCCATCAGAAATTTCTCAGTAGCAGCCCGGAGTCTGGATTTGTGTCCGGTTGATGGCAAGAGGCTGTTATATGGGACTTAAACGTAGGTGAAATGTAGGTGTATTATTATAAGTAGACCTCTGCCTAACCCATAAGGCATTACAGGCGTAATGTTATGCTATAAGCCTAGATTCGCACGGACGTAAAAATATCACGGCGGGATTTTATCGCGCACTAGATTTTTAACTCTCGGTGTTGAGTCGAGTATTGAGAATTCGACAGAGCGCTACCCAGCGCGTCGAAAAAAACACTGTTGGATTTTCAACTCTTGGCGTTAAGCAGAGCATTGAAAATCCAGTGTGCGAAAAAATCCCGCAACTAACAAATTGAAGACTAAAATCATACCTACTTTAAAGCTAGTGATGCTCTGTAGCTAGATTTATTTCGTATCTCATTCGAGGCTCTCATAAATCAATGTCGTTTGAAAGAGTGCTCTAAATATAGAAAAGCGAAAAAAAAACAACCGACTTCTAAAAAAAACACTACAAAGTGAAAAATAACTTAAATTTCGGAAGTCGGTGTCTTTGGTTTTGAATTTTCGTTTTTTGCCACCGACTTCCGAAATTAAAGTTATTTTTCACGTTGTACCTAGTGTTTTTTTTTTAAGTCGGTTGTTTTTTTTTTTTGTAAAAAGTTTTTATTTTTCACTTTTTAGTTGTGGTACCTACCCCACACAAATTCGAATACCATTACTTGCTATGTAAATAACAGTGAGAGGAACTTAACATATCATCCACATACTAAGTGGGGAAAAAATACGTATTATTGAAGCTAACTCAAAAACTACCCAAGCAAAGTTAATAAAATTTATATGGGATCACCTCTGAAGTATGATCTACCAAACAAAAAAAGAATCATCAAAATCAATTCATAATTGGCGGAGTAATCGCGTAACAAATATACAAAAAAAAAAACATATGGTAGAATTGAGAACCTCCTCCTTTTGGAAGTCGGTTAAAAAATAAATATTTACCAATTTTAAAAAGCAGAAAAAGTAACTAATGTCTGCTTTCTCTATAGGTGTTTGTTAACCATGGTATTAGTCTAGAAAACTGGGGTACCACCTTAAAATTACACTAAATATATCAACCCCATAAAATACCACGCCTTGGAATTGAATTCCCTCCATCCACACCACACCTTTCATCCCCCGTTCCCATCCACATTCGGGATAACATAAAGTCAGTAAGCTACAGAGGTACCAGGAGCGCACACAACTGAGGTTCTATCACCATAAAGCAGGATTTGCTTCCCAAATACCAATACGTATAAAGAAACAGGTGTGTTTATAGGTGCTCGTGAGAGTAAGGGCTGTTTGTTTATGTTTACGTCTAAAAAGATGTAAACTACGAAGGTGTAAACTTTACCGACTTGTATTTAAACCATGTTTAGTATGGTGCTTTCATCAGTACCACTAACTTAACTGGTGGTTTGTTTTTCTTACTTATATCATACTTTGGTAGGTTTTCTCCGAGTTCAGGGTGCTGATGGGGCTGCGGCGATTCTGTAGTGCATCAGAGATGTTTGCTGAACGTTGCGTAGACTGCTTTTACGCTACGATGCGTAAAAGGTGCGCATCCCTGGTGCGTAGAGTACGTGGTAGCGCCAACAGTATCCTTAGCATGATCGCTAGTCGGCTGGACTGTGGTTACATCAATCATTGCTGCGCCATTTGTCATGAAATGGCGCTGTAATGATTGAGTTTAGGTACTTTCCTTTATAATTGTGTTTTGTTGTGGCTAGTTTAAAGTATTACTAACACTAGTCTATAAGAACATTGTTACTAATAAAACGGACACCATGGTCTGAAATAAAGTATTTTATTTTATTATTTATTTTAATTGCTTGCCAAGGCACCCCTTACCAGAGCTATCCGTACCATCAACGACCTTCAAACTCAGATTGATGTGTTTACATGTTGTTTTAGTGAATTTGCAAGGGCATTACTATTTATATTATGCTACAAGCAAAACAATACTTAATTTTAAATTCGTTATTAAGCTATTGCATAGCTTTTATCGCGGGCTTTGAGCGCGGCGACCGAATCAAGAAATTCCGTAACGTAACGAAAATAAAACCTAACACCCCCCACTCCGCCTACCATGTAATGATGGTTCCCATGACAACGTGATGATGTCATGGGAACGTAATTTTTGTTTTATGTCATCACGTCATCATCCCAAGTGTAGCGTTGACAAATAGGAAGTATGGAGGTTACAAATGCTATGCAATAGCTTTACCGCGGCAGTCCTCGAGTGCCACACGTTTTATTATTTTTATTTTATTTTTTGTACTATGTTTATGTTAGTAATTATGTAAGTAATGCTATGTTTTTGTAGGTATTTTTTAATTTTAATAGTGTGGTTAGTTTTATAGTTTAGTCTATTAGTTTAAGTTCTTAGCTGTCGCATTAGGGTAAGCCCTGTAATGATAGTTTAAGCTGTTATAAATAAATAAACGAATTAAAAATAGTCTTTAATCAAAAATATGACAGGTTAAAACATTTCCATTTTGTTGACGATGGTGTTTGATTAGTTTTTGGGTTACCTATGACGTCACTGAGAGTGGAACTTGGCGACGACATTGTTACAGTGGGTTCCCACTTATAAAAACAAACGTAAGTGATAATAGTAAATAAATAAAACTCTGGTCAAACTAAGGCGAATACGGTGCGGGACGCGACTGCGCGCGTCTGTTGTTTAAATGATTAGGAAGTCACGCGACTATTCGCGCCAGTTTGAAATTCTCCATACAAGTTAAATGACACAATCGGCGCGAGCGAATTACGTCCCGCATCCCGCGCGGGAATCGTTTCAGTTTGACCAGAGCTTAAAGCATCTATGACAGTCATGCCCGCGCTGACAATAACCCATAAATAATAAAATAATAATAGATAATAACCCATGTTTGCAACGTAATAAATGATTTGATTTGATTTTGACAACTTTACTGTCTTGCTAATTTATTCAGTTATCGTGAAACCCAATCGTTGACAACCATGCGACTTACATAATTTAAAATGTTTATAAAAAGTTGTCAAATCGACTTTCAATGTCTTTGACGTTGAAGCGGTCCTTTCGTGTTTTTTTTTTCTATTTGATTGTGACATTATTTTCCCTATTTCTGTCGATTTATGTGAAAGTCACGTAAACAGTTTTTTAGATTATTTCTTGTTACGGCTGAGTGAAAGTTAGTTTTTTCCTAGTCTTGTGTTTTGCTTGTCAATCATAGCTATTTTTTCTACCACCTATCTATTTTTGATATTGGTGAAAAACTATCGGTAAGTTTTAGAAATCAGAACATGCGTAAATTATGATTACTTACGAATATTTTACGAAATCTATTTATTTTCTAGATCGAAACTGATTTCATGAATTTTATACAATTAAACAAAAAAAGTTACCGTAGAATATAATTTTCAACTTAGTTCCGACTTCTCACCAACAGATGGCGTTGTCATTAATTTGGCATTGCAGAGCGATTAGCGGCATCTTAGCGAGTTTTTATCTTACATTAGCATACTACAGGGATTTGAAGATGCTTTTTTGTTGGTTATAATTTACATGATAAATAAAAGCATTGTTTTTTACTCCTATCATGTCCTCGTCATCATTATTTTAGCCGAAAGACGTCCATTGCTAGACATAGGCCTCCCCAAGTACCATGTAGGTAGGTACGAACTACATAACATAACATCACGCCTTGTTTCCCTGAAGGGTTGGGCAGAGGTGTCCCTGTAGCAAGTAACCCCACATTTCGCCAGTTATGTTTAAGTCCCATGTAATAGGGGGCGAGCCTATTGCCATCAACCGGGCACAAATCCAGACTCCGAGCTGCTACTGAGAAATTTCAGATAGAAAAACTCAATAACACTGCCCGACCCGGGAATCGAACCCAGGATCTCATGCTCACCAACGACGCAGCTTGTGCTTATGGAGTCTGTATAAGTTTTAATGATATGCCTTACAATACAAGGGAATAAAACTCAACACCCCATCATATAAATTGGTTGACAGGACCACCCATGTTAACGCCGACACCCATTACAACTGTCCTCAACATTACCATGATATAACGGTTATAACGAATAACGTTATAATACCGCTATAGACAGTTACTAACCGATACGACACGATCCGATATCATAACTGTATCGGTCACGAAAGTAATTTCATTTTAAATATACTTTTATTAAGTTTAAGAACTTGTTTATTACTCAAAACTAAATTTATTTTTTGCATTCTACATGTGAACTTAGGCGGTAGGTTTTACATAGACATGGTCGTTGTGGACCCTATCGGGCACAGCTAAGTAGGAGAGAGGAAAAGGGCTTCAACATTTTCCGGGGCTCTAAACGCCCATAGACGTCAACAATAAAACTTCTATTGTGTCTCGTTCAGTGTCCCGGAAAGTGTTAATTAAGTGCCATGGTTAAGGGCACAGTATAATGAGAGCAGTGGCGGCCCAGTGGTAACGGCCGCGACTTACGAGTTGTACGTCGTAAGTTCAAACCCAGACAGGCGCTTTACTTTGTGTAAATTATTTCATCACCACTGCTCTCAAAACGGTGAAGAAAAACATCGTGAGGAAACCGGCATGTCCTAGAACCGAAAATTCGAAGACATGTGACATCTACCAATCCGCACTGGGCCCGCGTGGTGGATTACGGCCCACTCGCTCTCACAGAGAGGAGGCCTGTCCCAGCAGTGGGAACATTATAGACCGATGATGATGAGTAGGTATTATAATAATATCTCCGCAGTGACCTTGAAATAATTACCTACGGCCGCTGGGTAGATAAACCTTCCGCGTCCGTGCCGCACAATCGATACTGTTGCGTAGTGATATATACTGAGATTTCAAAGCGCGTCGTTTCAACCGTTTTTCTATGAAGATATAAATAGGTACTGTTACTTATTTATACTGTGGTTAAGGTTTTAAGCCTGTAATTAACACATGTACCATCGAAGAAACC
This sequence comes from Agrochola lychnidis, assembly GCA_963680765.1. NCBI lineage: Eukaryota > Metazoa > Arthropoda > Insecta > Lepidoptera > Noctuidae > Agrochola > Agrochola lychnidis. The sequence goes on from OY796877.1 coordinate 15,608,252, forward strand.
CATACCTAAGCAAATCGAAAACAAAATCCCGTGCACACGACCCTTTTTTTTCGTAGTTAACCGTTACTACATCGGCCGAGCGCTGCAAGCAGAAATAGTCCTTACGGTGTATAGGTATGGGTTTCTTCGATGGTACTTACTTTGTAAGTAAACAAAAAGGTGCATCACTCGCTTAAGGCACCTGTCCCACCTCCGACGAGGAATCAATAGCTATCAATAATTTTCTCGCTTTTGAAACGTATTAAAGATTGTAGGGCCCGTGTAAGTAAAAGAAATATATATATATTAATAGTCGATAGGCGAAATTTAACAAAAAAACAAAAATGATAAAGTGTGAAATAAAATATTTTGGTTTTAATTGGAAGTCTGCCACACACTAAGTAATAACAGCTGCACGGGTCGATCGATCAGGTTAAGCTACGTTTGCCGCGGTTGGTCCGTGGATGGGTGACCATCTTAACATACCAAGTCCCCTCCGTGCCTCGGACAGCACGTTAAGCCATTGATCCCGGCTGTCATTTGTAGATCTTTGACAGTCGTTATGGGTAGTTAGAAGCCCAAAAAGTCTGACAACCAGTTTTACCAAGGGGTATCGTGTTACCTAGTAACTAGGTTGTGGAGGTCAGATAGGCAGTCGCTCCATGTAAAATACATGTATTCAGCTGCATCCGGTTAGACTGGAAGCCGACCCCAACATAGTTGGGAAAAGGCTGGGCAGATGATGATTGGAAGTCTGCCACAACATAGTTGAGAGAGGGCTAGGATACCGACTTCAAAAAAGAAGAAAAGGTTATGCATATGTCAAGTTACCTTTCATGTTACCTTCCATCAGGTACCTAAATAAGTTAAAAATAATAGCCTGAACCAAGCAGACGTGAAAATCAATACTATACCGTGTTCTAAATATCGAAACAACGAAACTGTTGCCATGGCAACGTTTTTATTAACGACTTCTCCTGTTAAAATACAACGTTTTCGAAGTAGAGCCCCTCGTCCGGGGAAGTACTACCACTCCAGCTTGTACCACTATGAAAGGTACTTGGAGACTTCAACTCAACATTGATACTCAAAACTCTACATAGAGTGTAGAACGCTATTTTTTTTTATGTGAGTCTGATAAAATAGACAATTATAGAAATACCTATAAGAAAAATTACCTATTACTTCATCACTTATTCCTGTCACCAAGATGCGTTTCTGTTTTCTGGTTTGACGGGTATTGTCAAGTGTAGTGTGTAGTTGCAGGCACATCAAACATTACAACTTTGTCTCTGGGACGGCAGCGCATCTGCGATGCCTTTAGTATTGCAGATGTCCATGGGCAGCGGTGACTACTGCAGCAGCTTGCTTGTTTTGTTGACAAAAAAGCTTCAGTACCTTAATCAGCCTATAATGTTTCCACTGCTGGGACTGCGGCCTCCTCTCTGTGAGAAGGAGTGGGTCGTAATCCACCACGCAGGCCCAGTGCGGAGTGGTAGATGTCACATGTCTTCGAATTTTTGGTTCTAGGACATGAAGGTTTCCTCACGATGTTTTCCTTCACTGTTTTGAGCGCAGTAGTGATGAAATAATTTACACAAAGCTAATTCTTTTTATTTTTTTATCCAGAATCTTAAATAATTAAATTTTTAATTTTCTTTCTAGTCAATTAAACATCGCCGACCATTCAAATTACCTCCAAAACGCTTCAACAAAGACAAAAAGGTCCCCTCACAATAATTCCTAAACCGCATAACTCTCAGCTATCAAAAGCAGACGAAAACTACAATTAATCTGAAGTTACGCAACCGGGAAGTGAACCCGTCACCCGCAGGGAGGCGTGTCCGAGGAACATCAATAATGTGGTCACAGTACAGTCGCTGGAATGGACAGGACTGTCCCGACTTCTGAGGGGTGAATGGACATTGTGTACCTACTTTGGTAATTTAATATTCGATTTGTGGCTTTCCGAAGGATTTGGGAACTAGATACTTAGCCGGCTCAAGTTGGTGGTTTAAAGAAAAAGAAACTTACTTCAAAAACAGTGAAGGAAAACATCGTGAGGAAACCGGCGATATTTCTTGACGGCATGTGTACTATGTGAAGCCAGGTCAGAGACCCATCATGGGCGGCATAAATGGCGTGAAAAATAAGTTTTTTTTTATAAGAAAAAATTAATGTTTTTGTAAATAAGCAGGCGAACAACCAGGCGGTCTATTCTGTAAAAACCTCACCGTGAAAAAGGTGACGTGACCTTGAAGTGAACTGTCATCCTACATATTCTGTGCTACATGACCAGTGATCGGATAATCGGATGCATATTTATCTAAAGTGTAGGTGGTGGTGGTGGTGGTGGTGTGGTGGTGGTGGTGGTATTATTTATTTATTTATTTAATTTATTATTCATTTATTTCGGACAGAAAAATCCATATAATGTGTTAGTAACAATTTTCTTCAGATCTATGTTAGTAGGTACATAAATTATATTTTTTTTTTACAATTTCCCTGTAACTATTCCCACCCAGTGTGCCTGTATGGGACAGTCATGTCGGGACGCATTCATTTGCAAAATGGTGTTGGTGCTACCGCGCAGTCTGTGGAATAATGACGCCACTTTCTTACGCACTATAGCGTGGAAACCGTCAACGCGCGCATTTGCGAACATTTGCGACGCACTACAATGCCGCGGCAACCCCAACAGCATTCTGAAAGAATTATTATACTGAATACGCAGGGCGTTGTAGGCACGTTGCGTATACCGAACCCACAGGCCGCTCGAGTAAAAAGACTGACAATATGCCCTAAAAAGTGTCAGTTTAACTTCTTTGGTACATCGAGCAAAGCTACGGGCCAGCATATTGCTCCTTACCGCCAACGCCCTGCGTTCTCTTTCTATATCTGGGTCATCTTTTAAGTCCTCCGTGACCAGATGACCCAGATATTTAAAGTTCTGCACAATTTTCAATGCCGCCCCATCGACCATGATCGGAGGCACTGTACTGGGTCTCTGTTTTCCGGCCCTAAAAATCAGTACCTCACTTTTCAGCGAGTTGTACCTGAGACCATGCTCGGATGCGTAGCGTTCACAAACCTTAACCAGCGTCCTCAGGGCGTTAACCGAGGGGGCCAGCAGAACCATATCATCAGCGTAGCTTATGTTGTTGACACGTGTTCCGTCAATGTAGCATCCGACATGTGTTCTACTGAGCTCCTCGATCAACTGGTTCACATATAGGCTAAAGAGGCCAGTATTAGTATATTATGGAATGCACTTTTGTATCGAAAAAATCCCGGGAATTCGGAATCGACAATTTTTTTTTTACTATATCATAATTTCCTAACCAAAAATGAACTTTAGGTAAATATGCATCCGATTATCCGATCACTGTACATGACACTAGAGAATCTAGGGATTGACAACTCACCTCAAACTCACTCCACCTAAGTTTTCACGGTAAGGTTTTTACAGAATATATGTAGTACTACTGCTAAGTGGTCACTACCTCCTATAAATACATTGTAACAGCGAATCTATTTTGACGCCTCTCTCTTAAGACCTACGCCAAACATTTTTGATATTCGGATAGCTTATGACCTCATGACCAAGAGGTGCTATAGAGAATATGAATAAAAAAGGTAAAAGTATTGGGTACTAGAGGCATCGCAGGTGCGGTGCCATCCCATAAACAAAGCTGGAATATGTCCTGTGCCTGTAATGAGGGTTTTCTGAAAAATGTCAAAGCGCCTATATTTTCTTTGATCGTGTCTGAATGATGAACGAATGAATGAAACGAATGATGAACGTCATCATACATTTTATATTCATGTGTACAGGGTGAGATGGTTTGAATGGCGAAAAGTTTTTGGCGATTTCAAAAGGCCAACGAGGGTCTGAAATGACGTTCACTAGGTGGCAGCACTGAGACGTGTCCGGGCACCTGTCAGAAGTGTCAAAGCGCCTATATTTTCTTAAGTTGTGACTGAATGTTGAACGAATGAATGAAACGAATGATGAACGTCTATATTCATTGTCAAAATGGAAGACCTCTTGTCAAAGTGGCGCCAAATGGTAGCGTGAATTTTGATGAAAACCCTTTGAATTTTCTCGAAACTTAAAAACTTTCAAATCCAAGTCGCAGTCTTATCTCAGCGATCACTACACCGGCAACCATATCCTTCAAACCGGAACACTGCTTCACGACAGAAATATGTTTTGTGATACCTATTCCCCGGACGAGCTCCTTGACTAAAAGCTCTTCTATATTTTCTTATTGGCTGAGTACAACGCCCCGAAAGAATAAGTTACGGGTCATTAACTATACAACATTATAAGGTGTGTTTCGGAACCAGGATAAAACAAATGAAGGACTTTTATTTTCATTTGTAGTTATTATTGATTACTACTTATCATAATATCGGAGGAAGGAAGTATTCCAGTAAGATGCTGGTAGGGATCTTGACCGTACTCCCGGGATTGTCCTCATAGCCGTGGAATACCTCTCCACTCCTCATAAGCACCTCAGGACGTGTTGCCCCTTGTCGCTACGACACTATGTGCTAGCGACCGTTTTCGGGGACCCATTATTGAGTGTGCAAGTCAGCCCCTGCCATTTTATCCGTGTGCATATAAAACATAGATCAGGCAGGAGCCATGGTCCTTCCATAGTTCCAGGTGACCAGTCCACTTTAGCAACCCAAACCCATAGTCCGATATCTTTGTTTCCATATCTTACAATAGTCCTACACCAACCAGGGGTTGTCCTTGGTTGCACTTGCATAGTGCGAACAGGGATAATCGTCGGTTGGTGCCTCATTTCATTAAAAACGTCTAAGAGGCCTCTGCGAGTTAGCTTCGGCCCCTCGTACGCCTTCCAAAGGTCCGTGACCCCTGGGTCCCGAGAAATGTCAAAAATATGTACGTTCTACTTTATGTGGGAATGTAATGAATCATTTACGATAATGCTTTTGCAAAAAATCGGTTAATACATGAACCCTGAATAGATAACACTCGATTTTTGGGCATTCGTGAAAAAATGACCTAGACTTAACTATAGGGAACTAGTGTAACTACAAATATTGCTGTCCTTTCCTAGCCCGTATTAAAAGAAAGAGATGCAAACGAACCAACCAACAACTGCAACCAACTGCAAATGTCGGTTTGTACGCATATATTGAGAGATTTACCATGTTATTTTAAGACCATAGATATAGGTGTTCCTGTAATCTATGAGTAAAGAGCCATATAGGGACACGGTATCGAATAGAAAGTATCGATACTGTACTCATGAGTAGTATCGCAAAAAAAATATCGTACTCATAAAAGTATCGGAACAAAAGTATCGATACTTCAAGGTATCGAGTACTTTTCTTAAGGCCTAATGCGCATAGAGCATAGATCAATATCAGTCAGTAAATAACGTCAGTTTAACTTCAGTAGGGCAGGACATGAAATAACAAATGGTATTGGTACACAAATTTAATAAAATAATAGAAAAATACAACTATAACTCCAAAAATTAAAAAAAATAGAAACAAAATTAAATTATTCAGTACTTTAGGCACATAAATTAAAGTTCCCATTCCTCCTCCGTACAATCACTTAAAAATAGAAGTTTATTGAACCGTTTTGGAGATAAGCGGTTTCCGATTTTTGTGATTGTACTTCCTGCTTTAGAAAATAATCGTTCTGAAGGCACTAACGTCGCAGGAATTGATAAATATTCTCGTGCCAATTTGTATAATTTTGGGAATACAACTTTCATATCTTCCCATTGTTTCAAGGGATCTAAGAAAAGTGGTGAAACCTGTGCAGATAAGTAATAGCTTAATTCATCCTTATTTTCAGACTGTGATGAAGATCTTGGTTTTTGTTTTGTTTTTTCGTATAAGCCAACGTCTTATGGTGACTCCAGAAATCGTATGTTGTTTCGATAGAAGAATCGCTGTCAGGTTCACTGCCGGTAATACTAGTAGGAGTAGTTAGTAATAAAATGGATAATTTCTAAGATTACCCATTTAAAACTTAATTTCTTATTCGATATGATATCCGCCAAAAAGTACTCATTGAGTAAAAGTATCGAATGCAAAGTATCGAGTACAAAAGTATCGGTATCGAATGGAAATGTACTCGATACCACAATGTATCGATACTTTTTTCGTGTCCCTAGCCATACTATGTGTTTTTGCAAAATGTTAGTTCCAGTAGTTTCGTAGCTATCTACAAAACTACTGGAACTAACATTTTGCATTTTGTATGGTCAATTTTCATCGAATTTCTTAATCTTTAAAAGTATATATTATTTTTATAAAACTATAAAAAAATATATATTTTTAAGATCCTCGCAACAAACCCTTTCATTATGTCACACGGTACTGTTAGCAAAACTTTTTTTTTAATTTTGTTGTTTGCCTCCCAAAAGTGACCCCCATATTCAAAATTCATTTATTTACGTTACACATTCGTGTTTGGGTCACAGAAATACATATGTGTACCTAATTTCAACTTCATCGGTTCATTAGATTCGGAGCAAATTGGCTGTGACAGACGGACAGACAGATAGACACACGAGTGATCCTATAAGGGTTCCGTTTTTTTCTTTTGAGGTACGGAACCCTAAAAATAATATAGACTTAGGATACCTTTTCTCCATCACTGGATATCGTAAAAGGCGACAAATAGGACGGCCAGAAGCGTCCTCCTGTCTCATCTGCCAAAACTGGGGATTTGGACAAAATTGGTTCATTGGGAGGAGCCAATGTTCAGCATAAGACGTTTATTGGCTAAAATATGACTGCCAAGTCTCACAAGACAAAATGCTTGTCTATTAATTATAATTTATATTAATTACCGTCATCATAATAAAACCACGGAATATTAAATTGTCTGAACTTAACTTCAAATGATTTACAACCTTATTTTATTACTTGTAAGGTTTAAAATTGAAAACATCTGTTATAAATATTCAGCCATTTGCAACTTTATTACAAACGGGATAGGGTGTTAAATTAAGTGATGCGAAAATCGCAGTTTTCTTATGTCAAAGGGGTTAAGTGTATAATTGAATGTTATCTTAATTTAATTACAGGATGTGAGTACATAATTAATGTACAGCAATTAGTGACTTAAATGAGTTAAGAATAAGGTATTAAATATTTGACGGGTAGTCAATTAGTAAACACTTACATTTTGCCGTTCCGTAAACAACTAAGTATTAATATTGTAATAACTTCATTTACGACATAAACATTGTGTGGAAGCTAAAGCCAAGTGTATGTGGCAGACGTGATATCGTTTGCAGAGTGATTGGTGACTGTATTTTAACGAAATCATGAAGTAAACATTTTCAAAGAGTGACTTTGCAAGTTCCAGTTCATACGAAAGTGGGTGTTTCGAAAAAACTTTTTCAACTATTTAACAACTCTCATCGCTAGTAGTGCGATAACGGACCTATACCTATATTTCGAGTAGAAATATAAAAGCTTCTGTGGCAGCGTTCGTTGAGTGACGACTGAGAGTTGTAAGCCGTCGAGTTCGAATCCCAGTATAGGATTTTATTTTTGCATTTTTTTATTATTATTTTTTTGTTTGTTTTTATTTGCCATAATGATTTGCGCTGCTTGTAATGCTACTATTCTCGTAACACAAAAGAGAATTAAATGCTGCGTAAGCAAATGTGCCCTTCAGTACCATTTGGAATGCGTCAAGTACGAAGAAGCGTTAACACCTAGGGCCAAATGGACTTGTCCAATCTGCGTCTCTGGCCGTCCTAAACTGGACAACACTAATACACCAGTCCACGCAAAAGGTCACACTGCACAAACTGATCAAGCGGCTCCAGCACCGGCACCAGAACCGGCTATAATGCATTCCTCTATACCGGGACCATCTAGTAACCAAAACAAACCAATAGCTGGTCAGAGACTTGCGCCAGCTGAGAGGTCACCACCAGTTACGCCTCGATTGGCATGCATCGGCACAGAGATAAACTTACAGGACACAATACTTTCAGAAATTCGTAAATTACGGCAGGAAATGAATGAAAAGTTTGATGGTCAACGGGTCTCTTTGGCGAAATTTGAAAACACTCTAGCTACGGTCCAAAGGGAAGTTAATGACCTAACCTTGAGATTTTCCTCAATGTATGAAGATTTGGACGAGTTTAAGAAGACTGTTACTTTTCTATCTGACGCTTATGATAGTCAAGTCGAATTAAACGCTAGAAATGATAAGTGTATTGCCGAGCTCCTCAAGAATAACGCTGCGATGAGCGCTCAAGTGAGGGATTTGGAGACTACATTGCAGCAGATTGATCAATTGGCACGTGAGAGCAATATCGAGATACAGTGCGTTCCTGAACACAAAACCGAGAACCTGTTAACCGTCGTAAAACAGTTGGGTAGAGTTGTAGGAAATGAGCTTCACGACAATGAAATCCAGTCATTTCATAGAGTTGCCAAATTAAATGCAGAGACAAATCGTCCACGTAGCATAGTCGTCAAATTAGTCAGCCCTCGGGTTCGCGATAATCTACTTGCTGCAGTTAGAAATTTTAATAAGAAGAATGAGTCGGAGAAGTTGAACAGCAGCCATATTGGCATTGGTGGAGATAAGCAGCCGATTTTTGTGACGGAAAATCTGACTCTGGCTAATAAAAAACTTCATGCAGCGACCAGAATCGCTGCAAAGGAAAAGAAATACAACTTTATATGGGTTCGAAACGGTCGCATATTTGTGAGGAAAGATGTAACAACTAAATCTCTGCTAGTTAAAAATTTGGAATGTGTAGCAACGTTGTAATTTTATTTTATTAATCACATACTTGCACGATTATTAGTGTTATAAGAATTTAAATTCAAGTTCAAAATTTATTATCAAAATGTAAGAGGCTTACGAACCAAGACAGAGGATTTTTATACCGCTGCTTTAAATTTTGATTACGATATAATTATCGGCACTGAAAGTTGGCTCAATGATACGGTACTCGACCATGAAATTTTGGATAACCGATACAGAGTGTTTAGGCGTGATAGGTCATCTACGGTATCATCAACTACAAAAAGGGATGGTGGCGGGGTGTTTGTTGCAATTTTGGACAAATATGAAGTTTCACGGAAATTAAATTGGGAGTCCCATTGCGAGGAATTGTGGATCACAATTAAGTGTAATAGTGGCTTAAATATTAATATTTGTGCAATTTATATCCCGCCTCCAATAAAACAAGACTATATCGATGCATTGTTTCGAAATTTTACAGAAGTAATTAACAAAAAGAGCAAAAGAGATTCAATCAATTTACTGATCGGTGATTTTAATATGGGTAGTATCTCTTGTGAATATAATGTGGATTCTGGCTTATTGGTCCCTAAAGGATCTAGTAGTAATATAGAAAACATTTTTCTAGACATGCTAGCCTTTAATGATCTTCATCAATGCAACACTATTATCAACGCGTCAAATCGTATGTTAGATCTAGTTCTTAGTAGTAGTAATAACAAAGTGCTGGTGTCTCAGGCTTCAAGTCCACTTATACAAATTGATCCTCATCATCCTGCGCTGGAAATCTCGTTTACAACTAGTCATAGCAATCCTATAGTGCAAAATAAAATCCCGTACTTAAACTTTTATCTCTGTAATTATGAAGCGGTCAACGCCGATCTTGCTAAAATTGCTTGGTCTAATGAATGGAATTCTGTAACTGATCTTAACGAAATGTTGCAAAAATTCTATGATATCCTTATGCCAATTATTAAGCTGTATACTCCGATTACAAAACCACGAGATGAATGTTATCCTGTCTGGTATAGTCGGGCTTTACTTAAGGTCATTAAAGAAAAAGCAAAATTTCATAGTCTATTTAAAAAATACGGAAATCCTAGAGATAAAATTACGTTTGAATGCCTGAGAATACGTTGCAGTGAGTTGATAAAAGACTGTTATGCAAATTTTAAAACGAATATAGCTGAACATCTGCGTACCAATCCTAAGCATGTCTGGAGGTACTTAAAAAATAAACGGATAGGTAACAATTATATTCCCAACAAAATGACTTTGAGTAACACTAGGTTTGCCAGGGGCGGTCAGGAAATTTGTGATTTGTTTTCCGATAATTTTCAGTCCATTTATAGAGCAAATAGTAACATACACTCGTTAACGCCAGTTGAACCCACTCCCTGTACTAATAACACTTTCAGCCGGTGCAAACTTGAAATAAAAGAAGTTTTAGATTACTTGTCTTCCCTAGACTGTGATAAAGGACCCGGGCCTGATTCAATTCCTCCTCTCTTTCTTAGAAAATGTGCAGCAAACCTGGCTGATCCGCTGACTACAATTTTCAACTATTCTTTGGCTCAGGGCTTATTCCCTGATCAGTGGAAAATAGCGCACGTCACGCCAATCTTTAAATCTGGTAATGTTGATGATGTTGCAAACTATAGACCAGTGTCTATTCTATCCGCTTGTGGTAAAATAATTGAATCGCTTGTCCATAAAAAAATGTTTTCTCACTTTAAAAATGTGCTGGATGACAACCAGCACGGCTTTCGCCCCAAGAAATCGACACTGTCTAATCTAGTTGAGTATATTTCATATTTATCATCTGCATTGGATGATGGTAGAGAAGTTCATGCAATATACACCGACTTTAAAAAGGCCTTTGATTTGGTGGATCATGACTTACTAATTGCTAAATTGGAGAGTATGGGTGTTCATGGGTCGTTGCTGCGTTGGTGCGAATCATACTTAAGAAATCGCTCACAACTGGTGTATCTCAAGGGCTATAAATCGAAGCAATGTTACATACCATCAGGGGTGCCTCAGGGGTCACACTTGGGGCCTCTATTTTTCTTAGTTTTTATAAATGATTTGGGCTGCAAAATTGATTCGGAATATAAACTATTTGCTGATGATTTAAAAATATATCGAACTATATACAAAGAATCCGATATTATTCGGCTTCAGCTAGATTTAAATAACGTACATAATTGGTGCATACAAAACAAAATGTCATTAAATAAAATAAAATGTTACTTCATTAAATTTAGCAGAAAAAGGAAAACATGTCAAACTTGTTACTCGATTAATAACAGCCCGCTCCAAGAAGTTGATACTATTAGAGACCTTGGTGTTTTAATGGATAGTAGTTTATGTTTTAGGAATCATTATGACCAAATGATTAGTCGTGCATCGAAATTGTCAGGATTCATCGTCAGGGAAATGAAAATTTTTAAAGAACCTGTTCTGACTATTTCCATTTACAACAGCGTTATTCGAAGTATTCTGGAGTATTGTAGTACGGTATGGAACCCGTTTTATCAGGTGCACTCTGATCGGATAGAGCGCGTTCAGAAAAGGTTTTTATATCACTTGTGTTACTCGGATAACAGATGTCATAGTCTTAACTCGTATAACTCTAGGCTGAGTCATTATAAAATGAAATCTTTGGGCGCACGTAGGAAATGTTTGGATTTTATGTTTTTGTTTAAATTAGTAAATGGTTTCATAGATTCTCCCGAGCTTTTAGAAAAAGTGAATATTTGTATCCCGCGTAGTAGTAGCCGCCTAATTAACCGAAGAACTTTTGTTCTGACTCATAGTCGAACTAACATAGGTAATTTTTCACCCATTTGCCGCATGCTTTCTCTTGCCAACTCCGTTCGTGGCGAAATAGATGTCTTTGCTGGTTCCATAGCCTCAGTAAGGACTAAACTTATAAATTTAATTGTATAATTGTTTATTATTTTTTTGTTTTTATATTTTAATATTTTTTTTCCCGATAGGTACTTTTTCATTTCTTTAATTTGGGATTTGTATAACTTTTATTTTAACTTTTTAAATAGTAAGTGTCATTTGTAAGTGTTACTTAAAATAAGCATGCTAGATTCACATCTAGTAGATGTCAATCAGACATATAGTTGTGTAGCTATTCTACTGCGTTATTTTGTGATTGTACATCAGTTTTGTGAATTAAATAAAAAAAAAAAAAAAAAAAAAAAAAAATTAAATTGAATAATTATGATTTCGTGCTCATTACAGGTAGAGGTGTACTGTTTATTAATTACGGTTTCGTATCATTGGGGCAAGCCTGTTACCAAATATCGACTACTATTATTTTGTTCAAAGGATTGAAAATTCTATGGTGAATCGATGCCTTTTTATTTTTTTTGGGTGGGAAATTATCAAATAACTCCTCCCGCTCTGGGCGGAGCAGGAGGTCGTGTCAGACTCTTACTGATTAAAACCCACCCGTGTTCCTTCAGTTGCCATGTTGCCGGGGACCACGGTATTTCCCGCGACCCCGGCAGGCGTCGGCCCTAGCGAACCCCGTCAGTTGTGCTGACATCTCTTTGAGGCGCGCGTGGAACACAACGCGCCGTCGACCCGGGCCTGGTCCTTATCGGACGGCGAGCTACCCATTGCTCACCGTCCGCAAGCCCGCGCCTACGGTGGCCGGGAATCGGCCTGCGATTCCCGACGCTCAGGGTTCCTGTGGGTGAATCGATGCACATATTAATTTACAGTTTACTTACTTCAGCCCGCGGCTTCGCCCGCGTAGAAGTTGGGAATTATCCCACGGGTAAACTACCGGGATAAAAAGTATCCTATGACCCAACCCAGGTCATGGTCTGTTTAACTGTGTGCCAAAGATCGAAATCCGTTCAACCGTTTTAAGACGTGAAAAGGTAACAGACAGACAGAGTTACTTTCGCATTTATAATATTAAGATTAAGTATAGATAAACGATAATTAATTGATTCAGGCGTGACCTTGTGGAAATCCATTATAAAATACAATAGACGTGGATATATTTAGTAACCTGTTCTGCTTAGCTATTTCTAAAGAAACATAAAAAACCCTGAAAGAAATCTTCAGATTTCTTTCAGAGTTTTATCACTAAATATATCCACGTCTATTGCATTTTATAGATAAACGTTTTTGCTGACTTCCGAAAACCAAGTTATTAAATAGTCTTATTCTCAGCAATCAGTAGCTGATCCAGGGGGGCTAAGGCGGGTGTCATCACTGTGTGGATCGTCCGGGGGACACGGTGGAGCATACGGTGGAGATCTGCCCGGCTTGGGCAGGGCATCGCCGTGTCCTCGTGGAAGCGATCGGCGGCGGTGACCTCTCGCGTCCGGCCCTGATTCGGGCCATGCTACGGAGCGAGAGGAAATGGGAGGCCGTCACCTCCTTCTGCGAAGCAGTAATGCTCGCGAAGGAAGAGACGGAGCGCGCGAGGGAGAGGCAAATTTCGCGCCCTCGCGCCCCTATCCGCCGCAGGAGGAGACGCCCTGGGCGTCGGGAATCACAAGGAGATTTCCGGCCACCGTAGGCGCGGGCTTGCGGACGGTGAGCAATGGGCAGCTTGCCGTCCGATAAGGACCAAGCCCGGGTCGACGGCGCGTTGTGTTCCACGCGCGCCTCAAAGAGATGTCAGCAGAATTGACGGGGTCCGCTAGGGCCAATGCCTGCCGGGGGTTCGAAGAAAACCGATAGGGACATCGTGGCCCCCTGGCAACATGGCAACTGAAGGAACACGGGTGGGTTTTAGTCAGTAAGAGTCTGACACGCCCTCCCGCTCCGCCCAGAGCGGGAGAAGTTATTTGATGATTTCCCACCAAAAAAAAAAGAAAAAAAGGGGGCTAAGGGGCTCAAGCCCTCCTAAAAGCGTATGAGATCTTCCGTGAAAAATCTTAAAGTGAACTTGATATTATTCTAATTAAACTTTTTAGCAAGTCAAAATTCAAAATTCAAAAGTCATTTATTCAAACTAGGCTGAGAATCAAGACTTTTCGAACGTCAAAATTACATAAGACAGTCCCCCAAAAAAGCCCACCCTTCACCATTTCCTAGTGCCTTTAGCTGGGAAGAAGAAGTGGCGCAACAAACTCCCCAGCAGCACAGCTGTCTGTTCAAGTTAGAAAAATGATTCTATACAATAGTATGCAAAATAACTTACATTATGCAACACAAAACATAATTCAAATGATAAATTATAGGCCATATGCCAGCTAGCACACGCCAATATACCAACCAAAAACATCGAGAACTATACTCAAGCAATATTAAAAAAAAAAAAAAACTAAACGTAAAAAGAACTAAATATCTAAATAAAAGCCTCCAGACATAAAGGGCGTGCCCGCTTACATAAAACTGTAATAAGTATGTACAATAGTCATCAATTCATCAATTATCCTTAACTTAATGAGTAAGTATTATGTTTTCAAGTTTTTTTTATATAAGATGTTTTGTTTACGTGAAAAATTTTGAATCCGCCCGCCACATATTCTGCCACTCACCTGCCCGGTTTGGCCGCCGGCGCCATGGTTATTCACCGAGAGATATCTCAGGAATTTGCGAAAAGTAATTCAAAGAGGCTTGTAAAATGTTGTGTCCTCTTTTAGTGTTTACTTTGCTAAAACCTATCCTCAGCGGGGTCAAGCCTCTCCCAAACGACAATCCGGGATCCGCCACTGTCAGCAACCCTGAATCTGTATGTGTGCCCTTACATATCGAAATAAGGGGTAATATTTACCTCTGCCTACATCAGGCGTAATGTTATTGTTATGTATAATGCGACGAAATTTCGACATAACGGTCTCAAACCGCAAACAGAATGATCCAATTGCTTGTTCGTTATCTGTTTGAGAAGAGGAAGGCGTCTTCTGCTCTCGGCCCTGCAGTTGCAAGCTGATATTACAACAATGCATTTGCCTACATTTTAGTCTATATTCCTACATGTAGGCTATATCGCAGGCATCAGTCACCGACGGCTGCAGGCGACACCAGACATATGATATTGCTGTTGTCGGCGACACGCGTCAAGCCACGCAATTTAGATGAATAGAACCGCTAAATAGTAATTCAGATGCATCTGGTTAGACTGGAAGCTAACCACAATATAGGAAAAGGCTATTACATAAATTCACAATGAATTTAAGTTAATTCATTTGAAGGGCGGTTGTTCTATTGTAGATTGGAAGCGGTGTGTTAGAAAGGAAACTTTATTTTCAACTTAGAAGTTTTTATCTATTTTATGCCGAAAACGGCAGAATATTATGAACTTTTTTATATAAGTAACAACTCGGTAACAAAAAATATTCTGACAAAAAAAAAACCGGCCAAGTGCGTGTCGGACCACGCACAATGAAGGGTTCCGTAGTTGGGATGAATTTAAGTATACCAAGAACAAACTTAACATTGTAGTTGAAAAACATGTTCCCCCATACACTCCAACTGCAAATCTAAGTTTGGACGTCCAACATTGAGTGATTTACCATTTTGTTTTAAGACTATGGACTTCTAATAGGTTTTCCTGTAATCTATAAGCATAGAACTATTCTCTGTATTTTTTTCAAAATATTATGCTCAGTAGTTTCGGAGATAAGGATGTATGGTCTATTTTCATCTGTTTTTTTAATTATCTTTAAAAGTATTTACTATAAGAAAAAAATGTACTTGAGATCCTCGCAATAAGCATTCATTCATTTGATATGTCACACCACACGGTACAGTTTGCAAAACTTTTTTAAATTTTCTTCTTTGCCCCCCCAAAAGTGACCCCCATATTCAAAATTCATTTATTTACATTACACGTTCGTGTTTGAGTCATAAAAATACATATGTGTACCAAATTTCAACTTCATCGGTCTATTAGATTCGGAGAAAATTGACTGTGACAGACGGACAGACAGACACACGAGTGATCCTTTATAGTTTCCTTACGGAACCCTAAAAATGAGCATTGATTGATTTAATACCAATTTTCAAATGTCACATCACTTTAATCTGAAAAATGAATATGGCCGTTTGGCATATTTTCCATTCAAAAGCTTTCAAACTGTTATATTTATTCCTCAGATAAAAGTTATCTGATGCCTGGAAAATGTGTCTTAACTTTGTTATCTCCTGACCTATCTATATATTTACCGATTTATATAACGATTCCCACACCTCTTTCTCTGCCTATTCCGACAAACACATCCAAAGTACCAGGACCACAGGAACTCACAAGAGCCCATCAATTTCGAACTAAATCATCATTATTGCAAGCCAATGCCTTGTAGATGGCGTAGCAGATGCGTAGACACGGCCGTAGCAGCTACGGGCTGCGGCGCTACGGCGCTACGGCGTAGCAGCGTTGTGACCATAAATATCTACGAGCGTGCTTGCACTATGGTTAGGTTATGCTTCATACCTTGAATGATTTTGTATACGTATAGGTGATATTATAGCTTGTCTATGATAGATCAACAAATAATCAGGAAATGTAACAATTTATTGATTTAAAAAACTTTTTTACAAAAAATACAACCGACTTCCAAACTACAAAGTGAAAAATAACTTTAATTTCGGAAGTCGGTGTCTTTGGATCAGTATTTAAGTTTTTGAAGTTTTTGTTTTTGAGTTTTTTTGTTTTTGTTTGTTTTGGAATGGGCAACTAGCTTCATATATTTGACTGATCGACCCCTTGACAGTTCAAAAGTGCCTGTAAATGGTTTAATTGAAATAAATGCCTGTTTAGTTATAGTTTTGAGTTTTTTGGATCATTAAAATTTGATTGGTCTTATAATAAATAATAAGTGTAGCGTAAAGTTCAAGCTTTTAATGAAATAGGACGACATTTTTATATTAAAGACGAAACAATAGGAATCGAATATCCACGCGTACATTTTAAAAAGAGTAACCGTGGATTTGTCTTCCTCTCCATACAATGTTACCAATTGGAACCGTGCACCTAGCTTCTGACGTTTCATAAGTGCCCTTGTAGGTTTATGTGAAATAGCATATTTTGAATTTACATACACCATCATCTGCCGAGCCTTTTCCCAACTATGTTGAGGTCGGCTTCCAGTCTAACCGGATGCAGCTGAATACCAGTACTTTATATGGAGCGACTGCCTATCTGACCACCACAACCCAGTTACTGGTTATCAGACTTTTGGGCTTTTGACTACCCGTAACGACTGTCAGAGATCTACAAATGACAGCCAGGACATGTAAAAATGACATGTTAACATACTCATATTCATAACAATATAATTCTTTGTAATTTTGCTTACAGGTCGATATATTTTTTGGAAAGTTGGTAGTAGTTGTTTTTTGGAACACCGCCTTGGATGATTTTGTAAATGTGATATAATTTATTTTTATCGTCCATGTTATGGTAGTCTGAAATTATAGGTTACATACGTTTTTATCTAACAGACATAAAATAATAACAATGATATGTACAAGTACATAAAAAGGGGGGGGGGGAAGTAGTCATTAGGGCATCATAAAATTCGTCCGCATCGCTGTCAACAGGAAATGTGCACAAAAGGCTGGCAGCATTGCCACGTTGTATGGCAATGCTGATTCTTCGGCCAAATTTGATATAATTGAAATTTAAATAATAACCCTTCCTTTTAAACACGTAGTCGGGTATAAATACTTCCGTAAATGTAATGTCCTCGATATAGCCTATAAGCCCATATTTAGATCGATACGAACAGTTGTCAGAAGCCATAGGACTGACCGAAGCCCTTCAAAGTTGTGAGGCATATCAAGTTGCCTGGCGGCCTAGTTACTTAGTTACCCTGTTTGTATTACCGGCCTATGGCTGCCCCACTGCAGGGTGAACACTGTTCTCATACTGGAGGAAGGAGTTGATTACCACGCTGGCTAACTGCGTGCTGGCGATTACAGTTTATTAAAGATTTTTGGTGGTATGAGGAACAGGAGGTAAAGTTCACTCATCCACCATAGAAAAGGGAGGATCCTCCGACCAAACGGGGCAGTTGCCTGGCAGACACAACACCCGTCTGGTCGGAGGATCCTCCCTTTTCTATGGTGGATGAGTGAACTTTACACCCTGTTTCTCGTACCACCAAATTGGTCTTATCTGGGCTTATCGAGGATTCATTCGACGTTCGAATTTTTTAGTCCAGTACCCTAATTGCGTAACTTATTTTCGTAAACAATTTTGCCTAACTTGTTTCATTTTGACAGTTCAACAACATTCATTGCGTTATTTACGTTGTTGAGCAGATTTTTTTTCCAACTTATGAAGCAATGGATTAGCAATCTGTTTCAAATCGAAACAGATTGTGATTGTATTGTATTACGCAATTAGGATACCGGTCTCTGAATTTGAAGTTGAGGACTTGTCCAAGTTTACTTCAGCATTACTTAAGGTGATTCCTTCAAAGTAGACCGCGGAATTAAAAGTTTCTGACGTTTCTTACAAATTGAAGCGCTGTTTTATGTTTGTTTGTTGAGCAAAATTCAATACACGGCATTTATGATAAAATAATTACTAAATTACAATAATTGAATACAACAATAATAGCTCTCGAGGTTATATTTGATGGAAATCGTCGTATTTTCACGAAATGATCTTCTTTTATTACCCGACTACGGCAAAGCCAAAAGGAAGGGTTATGATTTTAGCAGTCTATGTATGTATGTTTATATGTTTGTATGTATGTATGTATGTATGTTTGCTTTTACGTGTGTTCCACCGTAGCGCCTAAACTACTTAACCGATTTTGATGAATGAGGTATCAATAGATTTGTAATAATGGTCCGGGTGACATAGGCTATATAAATTTTCCCTAAATTTAATATGGTGGATTTTACACGTAAATTTCTAACCTCGAAAAAAATTAAAATGAGATGATCATGACATGTTTGGTACCAAAAGAAAGGTCTTGACGAGCACATTACAAATATGTAAATAATGTTATACTTTCAAAGTAAATAAATATGTTTAAATTGTTAAAAACAAGCAAAAGTGAGACTGTGCTACGTTGTATCGCAAGATGATACCAACGTGCAGTTAATCAAATCTTAATAAATAGTAACGGTTTGTAATTCCATCCTCAATTCCTCTATGAAGAAAAATAAGTACACACGGCTACACATCAAGCTATACAATTCCAGTTTAAGCTGATCTGGCATTGTAAAGGATTTCCGTACAATGCGAGGTCAGCTAATACTGGAAATTTATAGCTTGATGTGTGGCTACACATCTGTGTACAACGAAATATTAATATTAAGACATGGGGCACTCAGAAAATTTTGCGATTGGTAATAAAAAAATATACTACAGGTTATATTTTTTTTATTAAATCTTTTCAAATAACTCTCCATTGGCGTCTATACACAGTTTCATGCGTCTAAACAAATTTTCATTACACATTTTCCAGTCCGCATCAGACACCTCCCACCTTTAATCCCCTTCTCAAATGCAGCCAGTGCATCTTCCGGTGATGAAAACTGTTTTCCCTTGAGTTGATTTTTTTATTTTAGGGAACAAAAATGATAAATTCATGATT
The DNA here is from genome assembly GCA_963680765.1 of Agrochola lychnidis. NCBI lineage: Eukaryota > Metazoa > Arthropoda > Insecta > Lepidoptera > Noctuidae > Agrochola > Agrochola lychnidis. Next base: position 15,627,545 of record OY796877.1, read on the forward strand.
TTCACCCGTAATGAAATCATAAACGCGCCGAGACGAGCATGCTTCAAATTTTGCTATCATGTCTCGGCACCATTCTACCCGAACCTCCTTCTGAGCCTGCGTTGGATTGTGCGGTACCCAACGTGAAACTATCTTCCTTACCCGAAGATGCCCGTGTAAAATTTCATGCACACTTCCCGATCCAATCTGCAGTATATGCTGAATCTCTTCATATGTAATTCACCTATTCTCTTAAATTAAATTTTTGACAGCCAGCACGTTTTCTTATGTAACAGCCGTCATAGCCCTATGACGGCCACTTCTTTATTCGTCCGCCAAAGTTACTTGACCATACTTAAATTCGTTGAACCAGCGGAAAACAGTCACTTTAGAAGGGCTTTTTCTATGAACACCATTCGAAGTCTTTCAAACGATTCTTCTGGTTTTAGTCGACATTTGAAATCGTACAAAATTATCACGAGATTATTATATATAATTATGTTCTCGTCGTAAATTAAATTTTCAGTGAGACAGAGTATTTAGATTTTGCTTTTAAAAAAATGTGGAGGGAATTTCGAGTTTGGAATGTTGTGTTTTGTTTTTTAAATAAAGAATCATAGTTTTAATCGTTATCAAAACTAGCCAGTGTCCCATAGACAAAAACTGTTAGTCGTTAAACTTTCTGAGTATGGTGTTGGCGTCGAAATAAATCGCGCTATGGTTTCGTCTATGCATGCACTGCTATTGGAATTTAAAATAGGTTAATTACGGACCTATTGCATTAATCTTATTTACGTTGTTGGAACGTTTAGCAAGCGTAAAAACGGAAAAGTATAAAATAAAAAATAAAGTTTAATAAAAAACTGTAACCCGACTACGGGAAAATAAAAATGATCTAAAAAGTACGAAACAAGCAAATATTTCAGACAAAAATCAAGACATAGGTACAAAAATGGTCAAGGTAAAGCCGTGGTCGCATGCCTGTATGCCATGTTGGTGCCAAGAACACTTACAAAATTTTAATGGCATGCGACGACGGCTTTACCTTGACCATTTTTGTACCTATGTCTTGATTTTTGTCTGAAATATTTGCTTGTTTCGTACTTTTTAGATCATTTTTATTTTCCCGTAGTCGGGTTACAGTTTTTTATTAAACTTTATTTTTTTAATAAATACTTAATATCCATATAGATAATCTTAATGTTGGTCATTGAAGGTTCATTAACGTTCAAATGAAATTGACATCATTTTCATAACGTAGGAATTGCAAGTCATTTGAATTCAGAGGGCACTTTTCATTTCAGAATTGGCAGAAGTGTGTGTGTAAACCCAGATGTCGCTAGTTATGTTTAAGTCCCATGTAATGGGGGGCATGCCCATTGCCATAATCCGGGCTCGGGCACCAAATCATGACTTATTAAGAAAATTAAATTGAAATATGAAGTTTCCTTAGTCCGTAGGACCTCAATCTGCCTAGCCTTTTCCCAACTATGTTGCGGTCGGCTTCCAGTCTAACCGGATGCATCTGAATACCAGTATTTTACATGGAGCGACTGCCTATCTGACTTCCACAACCCAGTAACTGGGTAATACGATACCCCTTGGTAAGAGTGGTTGTCAGACTTTCGGGCTTCTGACGACCCGTGACGACTGTCAAAGATCCACAGAATGACAGCCAGGACCAACGGCTTAACGTGCTTTCCGAGGCACGGAGGAGTCTCGTTATGTAAAGATGGTCACCCATCCACGGACCAACCCCGGCAAGCGTAGCTTAACCTGGTGGATCACCCCGTGCGGCTGTTATTACTTAGCCACGAGCTCCCAGTCCGTAGGACCTATGCCTATTAAATTAAATGCAAAGTACTAGAGCTACACAAGACACAAAGAGTCACCTGACTCCCGCGGTCTACAATAGCAACATGACACCTCTTACAAGGGCTAGCGGCCTGGTACATACTCGCATTGTCTGCGCACCATTCTCATTGCTTGATAATAAATAGGATTCGAATCCAGGCTGAAATATTTTTAGGGTTCCGTAGTAAACAAGGAATCCTTATAGTTTCGTCATGTCCGTCTGTCTGTCTGTCTGTCTGTCCGCGGTCTAGCTCCGAGACCCTTAGTACTAGAAAGCTGTAATTTGGCATAGGTATACATATTAATTACGTCGACAAAGTGGTAACAAAATTACGAAAAACATTTTTTTTTAGGGTACCTCTTCTACACGTGAAGTGGTGATGTTTTTTTTTTATTTTTTTTAACACATGGTGTGGGGTATCATTGGAAAGGTCCTTCAAAAACATTGTGAGTTTTTGAAAATCATTTTTGGATTCAAGGATCCGTTTGCGAAATATTAAGCTTTAAAGTTCTAATTTTTGTTAGAGTCAAGTGTCCCCCCCCCTTGCCAGCTAAATGGTTGGTTTTGGATGTGTGAAAATAATCACAGCAGAAGTTTATATAACGAAATTAAAAGAAAAACTATCACAGCTAAGTAGGCTCTACAAGTTAACGAGTAATAATCGACCAACTTAACTTTGCAGTTGCAAAAACATGTTTTCCCATACATTCCGTATGGAAGAATAATATATATTTTTCAACTACAAAGTTAAGTTTGTTTTTGGGATAAATTCATCCCAACTACGGAACCCTTCATTGTGCGTGGCCGTTTTTTTTAACTATCCCATTCAGCGATCCACCAATATCACACACTGGGCACGTTTCCAAACTTAAGAATATCATTGATGAAATCAAAACAAACCTTTGAAAACGTGTGTGGTCAACCGCACCTGCACAGCTCACAGTGCGATCGAACTTAAAAAAAGTATTATATTTCGTCATTCTCCTTTGTTATACGATAAACACCTCACGAAGCGATATTCAAGTGTCAAACAGCACAAGATCTTAATACCGCCCTCTCTGCAGATACTGCAAAATATAATCCTGTCGATTTTATTACTAAGGGAGGTCGCTCTCTCCATGACGCGGATTGAAGACGCGTGCAAATAATCGGGAGCGATTTGTGTCTATTATAATGATAACTATTGAACATAAAATAACGCGTTTTAAAAGTAGATAAGTAAAACCAGGGCATTTAAGAATGCGGCGACGCATGAATTGTCCATACAAACGTAGTACATAAATCATTTGCAATTTGAGCATATTTCCACCATATTATGTTGATATTCGGATTGAGACAGTATTTATCTAGGCTCCTACGTCTTTTTATTTCCAAAAACTTACCTTTAAATGAAGTGTAAGCGAATTGCATTTCGTAAATTTTTACAGCGTAAATGACATGTTTTCATATTGTTTTTCTGTATTATAAACAACAATATTTGTAATATTGTTTCCGCAGAAGCATAGTTTATGTTATCAAGTTACAAATTATCGAAAAAAAAAAAACGGAAATACATTAAGTTTTCATTCATAATTTTTAGTATTACGGAACACTTCCAAATTTATCATAAATTTTCGAAAGCTAGTAGTACTATCGCGTCAAGCAATAATTGTCAATGTGTGCGTGGTAGTATTGCTCACTGTAGGTGTATATCGCTCCGACAGGCACTCACACTAGCGCAACGTGCTTGGAATTGAATTTTGCAAACATCTCGATTTGTAGTTGCGAGCCGCTCTTAATATAACTTACAAGGCGAAGTATTTGTCAAAAAATTACAAAAGACACATTTTTACGACAGGTGCTGTTTAAAAGGTACTTGCAAATAGTCGGCCCTATCAGATTGTTGCCGTCTGTAGCCTGATGGTTTATAAAATAAGTAGCTAAGAAAATTGAACCTGTCAAAAAACTTTAAAATTCAATGTTCAGACAGTAAAATATGTCAAACATGCTGAAATTTATAACTTGTCAAGTTTGACAGCTCTATAATTATTGTTTCTATCTCTTTCAGGCTTAGCGTGTTGGTAAAGGATAGCAATAATATTCTTAGTATTTTGTGTTGTTTACTCAATATCATCATTTAATTAGTTATGTGTACTTAGTGTAGGCTCGTGACTACTCGTGAGTATAAATTACAGAAACAATTATTATTTGGTTTAAATAACTACAAACGTAATAGCTTGTTAACAGTAATTAATGAAAGCTTAATAATGGTTAGTCATACGTTGTAATTATTTATCATTGTAATGGGTTATTTAACAAAGCAATAATGTGGCCGGCATACAATTATTATTTTATAGCTGTTGTTAATTTTATGATTCATGTTTTTGATTGAACTTTCTAAATGATGAAATGATTTTAATTACTTAATATAGCATTATTTACTAACACTAGATATTATTTATAATACTTAAACATGTTCTTTTCGTGTGTTTCACGATCTGTTACCAAATTATTCTTCTTCCTTTTTAGGGTTCCGTAGTAAACAAGGAAGTTTCGTCATGTCCGTCTGTCTGTCTGTCCGTCTGTCTGTCTGTCTGTCCGCGGTCTAGCTCCAAGACCCTTAGTACTAGAAAGCTGTAATTTGGCATAGGTATACATATTAATTACGCCGACATAGTGGTAAAACAAAATTGTGAAAATAATTTTTTTTAGGGTACCTCTCATACACGTAAAGTGGTGATGTGGATCCGTTTGCGAAATATTAAGCTTTAAAGTGTTAATTTTTGTTAGAGTCAAGTGTCCCCCCCTGCCAGCTAAATAGTTGATTTTGGATACGTGAAAAAAATCACAGCAGTAGTTTATATAACGAAATTAAAAGGAAAACTATCACAGCTACTACTCTACAAGTTAAAGAGTAATAATCGACCAAATTAACTTTGCAGTTGTAAAAACATGTTTTCCCATACACTCCGTATGGGAGAACATATTTTTCAACTACAAAGTTAAGTTTGTTTTTGGGATAAATTCATCCCAACTACGGAACCCTTCATTGTGCAAGATTCGACACGCACTTGGCCGGTTTTCTTTACTTTGCGATTTAAAACTCAGCTCAACAGCTACGAAAAAATAAACATATCTTAAAAGAAGACAATACTTTACCTCCCATTCACAAAATCCTTATTTACCCGCGCGACTCCGCGCTTTTGATCACTCGCTGTGTGAGTGTGCGACAACCCTTACCCACCTAATCCCCAGCCGTCGATCTGAAGCGTCACTAAGAGCCACTTGAATGGCACCAAAAGTACCATGAAGTGCCATAAGATGCCGCTGTAGTGCCGTAGTGCCATCGGCTACGGTGGAGCATGGCCTATCTCTGTTTGAGATGTTCCTAACAAGTTTTAACTCGAGATAAAAAGGATGCTGTGGTGTGCATAATATTATATTGTAAGATATTTTTAAGCACGTTTTCCGATGAAGGAGTGTGCACTTGTGTAGCAAGGATATGATGTTAGTAGTTTTAATTTTATGCGATGATATACAGGGTGTTTGGCAGAACGTTGAACATACGAAAATGGTGGATAGGTGGGGTCATCTGCTACTTACTCAGCCCTAATTTATTTGGCCTTGGCGCCCTGGATATTAAAATTTTTTTTTTGCTTTCTTCTAGTTTCACAACTTTTTTAACTTTATAGTGTAATTTTTATTCAAAAAATGGGTAAAACAGGCATTTTTTTTTTAATCTTTAATATTGGCAGATTCTTATAACAGAAAGATGTACAAAATACTTAAATCCTAATTTCAACCTGCATAAAAAAAAATATCCAGGGGGCCAAGGCCAAATAAATTAGGGCTGAGTAAGTAGCAGATGACCCCACCTATCCACCATTTTCGTATGTTCAACGTTCTGCCAAACACCCTGTATTTTGTGGATATACTATAAGTACACTTCTGATGTTATGTTATATTTGAGTATAGCTGAAAACTGTTTGAATGAAAAATGCCCGATTTTGGGATCGCACACTATAGCGGCCGGTGTACGAACTCCTCCGTCCTAGCAGACCTCTGTGGCGCTGTCACTAAGGTGGCAGCCTGACAGTTTTTGACAGGGTTTACGAGAGACTTACTTGTTGGAACATATACACGTATTGTTGTAAAATGTATGGCAAAATACAAAGTTTTATCCCTCAATGGAAGCCTTTCACTTAACCAAACTCACCCCGACTATAGCAGTCAATAAATGAAAATATTGAGATAGAAAGATAGACAGAATATTCTTTATTATGTACACCATATAAATTACAGACATAAATATAGAAATTTGAGCACCTTAAGGTTCCTTTTTATTTGCACAAAATGGCAGCTCGAAAAGGCATGACATGCGCCCGCTATGTGGGAGAGGAATGTGTTTGAAAATTGCTTTACATTTTTGCTCTTTGAACGTACCAATCCTAATAAGTCTCAGTTATTTTGTAAATAGCTTTCGACGAGTGGCGAGTGGTTCAGCCATTTCCACCGTTTCCGTAATAATACAATAAGGTTTAATTTAGGTACACCTCTGCCTAACCCTTCGTGGATTACAAGCGTGTTGTTGACATGTTTCGATTTTAATTAAATATTAAGCTCAATAATTATGATTTAAAAAAACGGTTAAATTGTTTTAATCGACCTTCGTCGCTGACTGTACCATGTCATGACCTATTCTCATAAAGTCCCTGTCGATACGCGAAAACTACAAATCTATATAATTATGTCACCGAATAATTATGAACTTCGTTAGTTAATAATCTATCGGTATTATTTCTGTCGAAAAATTGTGAACTGCAACAAACCATTTACAGTTTATCTTTTATTATTTTTCGGTACCTAATTTATAATCTATCCATGGGAAACCGACAAATTGTGACCTGATATCATACTTGCTTGCGACTTAACGCACCTTGATCTAATACCAAATAGCATGCCTAGCTGTTGCGAGCAACTTCGAAGTAGCGCTCGCCGGCCGCTGCCGCGGCTCAACTCGCTTCGCTCGCTCGACGAGCGTGCGGTTTTCTTTTTTTTCGTGTTAGATATCCTCATGGATGTTCACAATTTTCCGACAGTTTATGATCTAACGGAAATAATACCAATAGATTATAAACTAACGGTTTTCACAATCTTACGGTGACGTATTTAAAAGTCAGTTGCCGTGTGTTAGTTTCACAAAAACTCGAAAATGGCTTGACCGATTGTGATTAAACTTTTATGTGCCCGTCGAAGAAGGATTAACAAAAAAAAAAACGCATGCCAGCCGGGCATTAGCTATAGTCAGTAATAAATATCCCGCTGCAGAACAAAAGCCTCTTCTCGTACAGAAAACAGCCTCGTAAATCGTAGCAAAAGGCCTCATAATAAAGTCAAAAAGTCCTCATACCAAATTCAATTATCTTAAATTCTATTGTCTCTCTCATGTTCAATTCATACGTTTCTCACATGTAACTCGTCTTAGCCTAATGAGATCTTTAATTCGTCTCCCAAAGGATTTATATGCTCGTAACTCGTGTCAAGTATGTTACTGCCTCTTGTAATGAAAGAATTGCTCTTTAGAATGATGCGAGCCTAGTACTTTAGGGGTGAAGTATGGAATAATTGTTTTCAGAAAATGGTCGTTTAGTTCCTTAAAATGTAGAAAAGATAAAGAAAAATTGCGTATCTTTGTTAGAGTTTGTAAAAAAGATGTTGTATTAAAAGATGGACAATGGGACAAAATGCTAAGCTGAGATTAACATAATCCTATTTTAATTTAACTTCGAAATAAACAGAAATACGGTCTGAAATTTTCTTTAAGATGTCTTCTGTGGCTGTATTTCCGGTTTTAGATTCAAAATTCATTATTTTCTTTTATAACTTTTCTAATACGTACCTACCTACTAAACATTTACTTGTAAGGGGAAGGTGTTGTCATTTTATCAATATACTTGGGGTGATTTATTGAAATTAAACATCATGCGATTTTTTAATGACATTAATCACGTATAATTTAATTTAAAATTAGTATTAGTCAGTGTAGAAATTCTATAAAAAAGTCAATGACAGCCATTGTAAATACAGTTTCATTTTCCGCCAGTGAAACTCTCGCACTAGTTTATAAATTATATTTCTATTTAATAATATACAACATCGTTTAACTCCTGGTGGGTACGGTCAGCAACAAAAGTAGATTAACTCTGTAACTTTGAGATAATATCTAAAATTCGAAATTAACATTTCATTGGATTATCTTGTTTGTATTGTATCTCATGTGATCAAGAATATGGTGTTACTAGCTTTGTCAGCGGCTTCGCCTGCATGGAGGCTGTAAAGTATCCCACGGGAACGTACTATAACCCGGATAAAAAGTACCTATCCTATGTCTTAACCCAGGTAATGGTCTATCAGACAGACAGAGTTACTATCGCATTTATAATATGAGTCAATCTATTTGCTTAGCCTTTTCCCAACTATGTTGGCGTCGGCTTCCTGTCTTACCGGTTGGAGCTGAATACCAGTACGGATTGTAATATTAAATACTTGTATTTCATTTCATTTATTCAATAACAATTTACATTGTGTTTGAATGTTTTACAAAGAAAATAATAACAAGATAACCTACACAAATAATTAAAATAATAACAAGTTAAACACAGGATGAAATTAGTTCCACACAAATACATGTCACTAATACCTACCTAATCATCATCATCATCATCAGTCTATAATGTTCCCACTGCTGGGACACAGGCCCCCTCTCGGTGAGAGGGTACCTAATAATTTCATTTAATTCCCAATAATAGGAAATAAAAATTATAAAATAAATTCACAAAATCTTTTCCGTCATAAGTAAAAAAAATATGCTGGACACTTATGAATACTTATGATAAAAAGAAAACTGTATTGGCAACCGTCTTTCGATGCTGACTGTACGTGGTTATAAATATCCCTGTCTTTGGGCGACGCGACGCCCATCATCGGCCACCGTACGCAACGTGTGCGTGCGTCAGTTTCCGTAATTTATCACATATTATAGTGATATTTTTTATATAATTTGTACATGTAATTTGTGTCTAGATATTTTATAAAATTGTCTAGTTATTTCATGATGGGATGACTCGATGTCTGATTATTTCATTTCTGCTATTAAAATGGGTTTTTAGTTTGCACCTAGTCGAATATTGAGGAATAAACTAAAAAGTTTACAAAATAACAGTTTAAGTTTTCTGGTGAGTTTTTTGTGCCGTGGTGTGACCGGACGAAGGTGTTCGGGGCCCTCATGAAAACAATACTGATGTTGTTTCGTCTTAGAAGCTTACCGGAATGAAAATACTGGCTTGTTTGAGCGGATTTCTGAATAATTCAAATATGTACCTGAAACAAAAAAAATACAATTTTGTAGTTACATTTAATCAATAAATATTTTTGTAGTGACAAGGTTAATGTGGACCATTCTGAAATTGATAATTATTATCACACTAATATTATAAAGGCGAAAGTTAGTGTGTATGTTTGTCTCTTCTTCACGCTCAAACGGCTGAACCAATTTGGATGAAATTTGGCACACTGATAGTTTATAACCTGTTTTAACACATAAGATACTTTTTATCCCGATATTCCTACGGGATCGAGACTTATGCGGGTGAAACCGTGAGGCGCAGCTAGTACAAAACATAAGTATGACATAAATCAGTAATTGGTGACAATAGCCCAACATTTAAAGGCACAGACTCACTAGCGAGAGAGTTCGAATCCAACCCGTTACATTATTGATGTGATCCCAGCCTATACCACTGCTGGACATAGGTCTCTCCCAGGGTGCACCACAACACCCTATCCTCCGCCTTTCGCATCCCGTCTGTCCCCAATTTGTTGCTGCAATTTGATTGTATGCCATAAGCAAGAAACTTGCATCGTGTTCATGGAGATTTATACTTCAAGGAATGAACATTGATTATTGCGGAAGGCGGAGGAGAGTGTTGCACGCACAACCATATTTACGTTTGGTACTACAACAACATTGAGACTGAGAGACTGTAAATTTCTAAATTAATGTCTGTAATTTTTATGGTGTACATAATAAAGAATATTCTATCTATCTATCTGTAATGTAACTGAGCGACAGGTACGAGCACAGAGTACATTATATAGGGGTACGAGGGACAGACATGACACTCTACAAAGTCAAACTTTTTCTAAAACTCTATATACAGTCAAACCTGGCTAAATGATAAATGATTTTATTTCTGTAAGTAGGTTTGTACAAACACTTTTACACGTCAATCATATTTTAAAAACTAGATGAGGTCGGCGTTTCCTATCTGACTACTCTGAGAAGAAGGGCCGAAACAAACTCAGAGGTCACAGTCTCTTTTAAAGTCCAGACATAATCTTGGTCAGATCATGTGAATGCCATGTGGATTGGTGTCTGAAGTGGTCTTTAGAGTGGAGAGGCTAAGTGAGAAAACTCTATAAATGAGAGTAATTGCCAGGTCCCGTCATTTTAACCGTCTAGAACCTCTATAAGTGATAAACAGAGACCTCTATAAGAGTAAGTCATTTTACACTCGTGGACTTCTATAACTGAGACTGCTATTTGCCTGTACCTCTATAAGCGACAGTCAAGTGTAATTTAACATCTGCTATTTATGCCGCATTCTTAAATTTCGTGGAAATAACATTGCTTTTTTTCCTCTCTACCTTTCCCAAACCGCCTCAACCTCTATAAATGAGAAAGGCCGTTGCTGTACCTCTATAAGCTAGAAACTCGAGTTACTGAGAAAGCTCCATAAGCGAAAAAGAGACAGCGGGCCCTTGAACTCTCGCTTATCCAGGTTTGACATTATGAATATATGCCGCGTATTTCCTCGTACAACTGGGTACTATTCCTTAGTTAGATGATCAAGAGTAATTAACGAATGTACAATGTTCATTAGTCGGCCATCATGGGCCATCGTGTACTCGATCACATCTGTTTATCTCATCAGACGGTTATATAAACGGCGCGTGACGTCATTGCGTGCTATTAATATCTGCGCGGGAGTTGATCGATACGAACTAGTTTAATTAACGGATAAGCTAGAGATGGGACATACATTTGTTTATATATACCTATATTTTTTCAGTGGTTTTTTGAAAACCTGATCAAGTCTACATACATAGCATCACGCATGTATTTTTCGAGTAGGCAGAGATGTTTACTTACGACTTAATTTCGCTAGTTATGCCAAAAGTCCCCTATAATAGAGGACGACCCTATTTTCATAAACAACGCGACTCTAGACTGGTAGGAGAGTATTTCTTTATGTAAAAACCCAATATTTGATCATATTATTATAATAATCCAGGAATTAATCCAGTACTCTAACTGCCTAATACACGATCAATCTGAATCGTTTTGAAACAGACTGCTAATCCATTGCTTCATAAGTTCTAAATAAAATCTGCTCAACAACGTAAATAACGCAATGAATATTGTTGAACTGTCAAAATGAAACAGATTGGTAGTAATAATTTTCGAAAATGTGTTACGTAATTAGATAGCTGGAAGCCAAGCTTCATAGTTATGTTCATCTCGGGACTACCCCGACTATTTTAGGACTATATCGGAACCCTAACTGCTGAAGCTGCGACATCGCAAGAAGGAACTTCTTTTTATTAAACCGACTTAAAAAAACTAGAAGGTTGACATTCGAGGCGTGTTTCATATCGGGGTATTTAACCATTTACGAGCACTGGACGTAGGTATACATCAACATCATCATCATCAGCCTATAGATGTTCCCACTGCTGGGACACAGGCCTCCTTGAGAGGGAGTGGGCCGTAATCCACCACACGGGCCAAGTGCGGGTTGGTAGATGTCACATGTTTTCGAATTTTCGGTTCTAGGACATGCCGGTTTCCTCACGATGTTTTCCTTCACCGTTTTGAGATGAGAGCAGTGTTGATGAAATAATTTACACAAAGTAAAACGCCTGTCAGGGTTCGAACCTACGACCTACATACAACTCGTAAGTCGCGGCCGTTACCACAGGGCCACCACTGCTGTCCATTAAAATTCTCTAATTCCGCAGGTATTTCCTAAGTCGATGTACCAGGGCGACATGAGCAGACAGGTGGTCGCCACTGATATATCGCCGCACATTAATTTCACATCGCCAACGTAAGAGACTAATTAGGTGCCTTCTAATTATAGAGAAACTAACTTTAAACGCAGATTTGCTTTGCGTGTTAATGAAGAGTGAACTGGGAAAAATGGCCACTGGGCCCACTCTGTTATGTTAAATTCATATTCCGGTCCGATATTGAATGAAATGGTATTGAATGGAAAAACCCAATATAGTTTGGCATCGAATCTGGAACAACAAGCTCAGTAGCGAGGAGCGGCTCGCTGCGACCAACGTTTGTTGGTTTGACTTTGACAGACTTTATTTTGGGAAATATTTAGAAAGAAACAATAATGTTTATTTGATCCTTTAAAAACTTTACGACCTTCTAATAAAAGACACTTTTTAAATTAATGAACCTCTAAAAACGTTTCGCGCTTCTATTGATGCACCTTTTTTTAATAATTGAGCCTCTTTTTAACTTTCTGGCTTTTTCTCACAGTAACAGCTAGGGTGGGTAGCTGGACCAAACGCGTGAGGTTAGGTTGGAACTGTGAAAAACCGCGAGCGAGCCGAGCGAGCGATACATCACTTGCAGTTACTTACTATTTAGTATATTTTTAGGACCCCAAAATAGGAACTATTTGAGGTTCGATTAAATCAATCAATCACTTTATTTCTCTCCACAATATACATAAATTATTTTACATTGGTCAGATTTGACAGAGATACACAATTCAGATTGTGCGAGACTGGTGCCTAAGCTAGGCTCATGGCCTGTGTTTCAGGAAACCAGCAAATACAGGTCCTTTATTTTGTAACAGTAAGGTCAGTTATCGTTTTGCCTTGTCTCGAAGGCCTCATTGGTGTAGTGGTCGCAAGCTCAAGTACTGAGCATGAGGTCCTTTGGGAAATTATCAAATAACTTCTCCCGCTCTGGACGGAGCTGGGTCTGGTCAGACTTTTACTGACTAAAACCCACCCGTGTTCCTTCAGTTGCCTGTATGTTGCCAGGGGCCACGGTATATCCCTTACGGCCCTTTCCCGCGACCCCGGCAGGCATCGGCCCTAGCGGACCTCGTCAGTTGTGCTGACATCTCTTTGACGCGCACGTGGAACACGTTGCGCCGTCGACCCAGGCTTGGTCCTTATCGGACAGCGAGCTACCCATTGCTCACCGTCCGCAAGCCCGCGCCTACGGTGGCTGGGAATCGGCCTAGAACTCTCAACTCATTAGCCACTTGGAGACTGAATTCCTATTACATGGGACTTAAACATAACTGGCGAAATGTGGGTGTACCTACCTCAGGTTCACCTCTGCCATACCCTTCGCGGATTACAGGCGTGATGTTATGGTATATCTCAGTTTACGATAGATTCCCGAAATCTCGTGTATAATGTGTGTCAGTGTGTCTGTTCGCATATTTTTATTGCCGCTAATAATACGCGGCCTCCACGGTCTGATCAGCTAATTAACGTTATATTGTCGCGTTGTCAGCGAGCGCAGATTTAATGTGTTTATGCACTATTTCTGTTTTGTTGGTTGGATGAAAAAAAAAATCTTGCATGTAAAACAGTTTTTTCAGCATTAGTCAAGTGTGACTATGAAATGATTAAGAGCTTACTCAAGGCTTTAATTAATGAACGGGCCTTAATTATGAAATCTGAAGTGTCGTTTTAATCTCTTGAGTTGTTTTTTGTTTTAAGTGAAACCTTCTTTAGGCCCGTTGGGCATTTTTGAAATGGGAATAAACAATTGATTTCGCGACACTGTGTCGACACCAGCTTTTGACCATTAAAAAGACATCAACGCGTTGATTACCGCGGTGCCGATTTTATTCAAGTTTTCACTTCTGTCGGCACTCCCGGAGTGCCACTGTTTTTTTGTTTTACAAAACTTATTTCTTTTAACGTTTAATAATTTAAAACTATGAAACTATCACAAAAAGAAACAAGTTTTACCAATGATTTTTGAACTGAAACCCTTTTCACACACTAGAACATTATCTAGCCTTCCACGCGACTGAGCTGAACGCAGCCACGTGCGACTATCGACAGTAAACAATGACGGTGGGTAGTTTCATGCTTTTTGTAACACCCGATGCAAAAACAAGGGTGTTATAGTGATCGCTGCTTTTATTCGAAGCATTCGGTGCGTTGAAATAGACTCTATTTGTCGCAATACTTGATTGTGCGTCTGGCTAAATATGGCGAGGGGAATGGCTGATCCTTGCGTTATGCTCTTATGGCAAATAATTTTGTTTTGTAATGTTAATTGCTTTGCATACAATTGTATAGAATCAAGTCCTCTAAGTTAACAGACAGCTGTGCTGCTGGGGAGTTTGTTGCGCCACTTCTCCTTCCCAGCTTCCCACTAGGAAGTGGTGAAGGGCGGTCGTTTTGGGGGACTGTCTTATGTAATTTTGACGTTCAAAAAGTGCTGATTCTCAGCCTAGTTTGAATAAATGACTTATTGATTTGATTTGGTTGTCTATAGGCAGTTAGCTTATCAGCCCCGTTAGCTGGGCTGGTCTTGTATAGTTCGTGTCTACAACAGAGCCCCTTCGACTCCGTGATTCTAAAAGCACGTTAACCTATTGGTCTCGGCTTTTATTCGCGGATTATTGACATTATGCTCGCCTCCTATTACATGGGACTTGAACATTACTGACGAAATGTGGGTGTAATATAGGACACTTGCAAGCAAACGCGTGCGCTTGCGCTTGCGTGCACTTCTGCCGTATCCTTTCGAGAGAACAGACGTGATATTATGTCATCTTTGACATCGTTAAGGGTAGTTAGAAGCCCGAAAGTCTGACAACCAGCCTTACCAAGGAGCATCGTGTTACCCAGTAACTGGGTTGTGGAGGTCAGATAGTCAGTCGCTCCATGTTAAATACTGGTATTCAGCTTCAGTCAGTTATACTGAAACCCGACCCTAACATAGTTGAAAAAAGGCAGATAGATGACTAGAGAAGACGACGATAGTCTATGTTTACATGTCGTTTATGCTTTAAGTTTATTTGTCTTAGACAAGTGAATAATTTTGTTTATTATCTATCTAAATTATGATCAAAGAGCGTCGCCGCGGTGGCTCATTAATTTTATGTTGTTTCTATTCAGAATTAGACTGAAGACACTAATTTTTGAAATCTATTTTCAGATCCACAAACAGGATCATGTAAGAGTTTTTATAACTAATCGAAATGACTTTAGTTACCATGACCTTGAAAAAGCATTAATTTGAAGTCAATAAAGTATTTTAAATGAGTTTGATCAAATGCTGTAAATTCTTTCTTATTCCGTTCCAGGAGATTTTAAATTTTAAACCCAGTTCTTAGAAACTATCAATTTAATATTAGGAACTTGTGTCATTGTTCTAAAAGTGTTGTAAACAATAAGTTTCTGGGTTAATTGACAACATTTCAAAACTGACACGACCTTAAAACAAAAATACCATTTCTTTATTTTCGTATTCTGAGTTCAAATATATTTTTTTAATTTTTTTTTATTCATTCGTTTCTGAGAAAAAAAATAAAAATCAAAAAACATGCAATGACGTCACATAAACGGTGGAATGAGGTAGTTACCTTTGCCTATGTATTCCAATGTTTTAGATGAAAACATTTACGTCAAACAAGACATCGACATGTCAATGTCAAAAGTTTTACAATATTTTTTTTAGAAATTTAATTTTATTCTATAAATAAACACGCTGCTTACTGTAAATATTGACAACTTTTAATTGATATTTCGCCAATAAAATGGATCCCAATGAAACTTATACGCCAATGAAGGAATCGAAATATTGTTTTGTACCAGCCTGCAAAAACAATTCTAGAGATACTCAAAAAACATTTTTTACGGTGCCTAGCT
This sequence comes from Agrochola lychnidis, assembly GCA_963680765.1. Taxonomy (NCBI): domain Eukaryota; kingdom Metazoa; phylum Arthropoda; class Insecta; order Lepidoptera; family Noctuidae; genus Agrochola; species Agrochola lychnidis. Next base: position 15,643,347 of record OY796877.1, read on the forward strand.
CAGGAAAACAAGAGTGGTGCAATGCTGTGGGTATATCATGTCCTAAACGTGTTTTATATATATGCGAAGATCATCTCAATGTAAGTACCTAAATGACAATGATTTTTATAAAGCACTTACCACAACACAATGCATGTGGTTTTTTATCTTGTTCCATTACCTGTTTGTATAGCAATATTATAATAACTGTTACCAAATCTAATAAATAAGTTCATAAACCCCCCAGTGCTATCATTTTGCAGTAATATTAGGTACTATTTTGTAAATAAGGTAAACATATACCTATATAATTTGATAACATAATGATTTTAACTTATACATACACGTTCAAAAGTGCCATACATGGGCCTATTTGATATAATTGATTTGACTTTTTATCATGTAGGTTGTTTTTGGGACACACATAAAATATAAATTGATAATTAAATTTATCTTTTAGTTGGAGGAAGATGTGGAGAACTACCGGTATTGGATAACAATGAAAGTGCGACCAAAGTTGAAGTCTCGGCTACCACATTCTCTTGTCAGGATGCCACTTTCAAGTGATCATCAAGAAATTATCGAACCTAGACCCAGCACATCTTCAACAACTTCTTCATCGTTTATGCAAATTGATATGGACACACTTTGTAAAAAATCATTCACTACAAAAGTCAGCAAAGGAGTACAAGTGAAGCCAAGAACATCGGATCGAACGACTTATTGTGCCATTTACAATAAGGAGACAAAGAAACCTTTGTTTGAAGAAGATGATGAGATGGAAGAAATGTTGTTACCTTCAACACAAGGAAGTTCTACCTCTGCTGAAATGTCAGAAGTCTCATCAGAAATTCAGATTAAAACTGTAATACAGGGAAGAAGCTTTATGCTTGACCTTATAAAAAAAAAACCACAAAATTACATAGGCTTGCCAACAAATTATTATTGGTTGATTAACTATTTAGAAATTAATCTGAATGTAAAATCCTTTAATATAATAGTAACTTTGTATAAAATTAAAAATAATAGCCCCTTCTACCAAATCTCAGATATGTTTGAGGTGTCATTAACCACATTATGGAGAATATTTTTCAGGACTTTGTGTATTCTATCCAAGTTCTTCAAACAATTAATATATTCTCCCCGTGTATATGATGTCAAAAGAAACTTGCCAGCCTCTTTCAAAACCAATAAGGAATATTCAAATGTATTTTGCATTATTGACTGTTTCGAGATAGAAATTGAAAAGCCGTCAAATCCTATTATCCAGTCTTTAACATGGTCACAGTATAAAAATGCTAATACTTTAAAATACTTAATAGCTACAACACCTGATGGTTTTGTCAACTTTGTATCTGTTGGTTTTGGGGGTCGTATATCTGATGCCAATATAGTAGAAAACAGTGGATTTCTGGATGTGCTGCCACCAAGGTGTACTGTATTGGCAGACAGAGGATTTAAACATGTTGATGTTTTACTAAGTAGAAATCAGAATAATCTACTTCGTCCACCCAGTGTTTCAAAAGATCAAAAGTTGACAAAGCAGGATGCTATCAAAAGCAAGGTCATTGCCAGTCTGCGTATCCATTTTGAGAGGGTAATAAGAAGAGTAAGGCTATTTAAATTTTTGAAACCACACTCGGTAATAAATAATAAATTAATCCAACATGCAGATGATGCAGTTATAGTGGCATGCGGGTTGATAAATCTACATAGTGCTATTATTAAGAATGAATGACTTATTAGTATTACTTGTAAAAATGTTAGAAATATTGTGATATCGTATAGGTAGTTTTACAATGTGTGTAAATATGTGAGCTAGATACATGGTGTATTTATCAGATTTCTTGATGTCCGTGACTACCGCAGGACCACCAACGCCAATCGCTTCCATATTTAGTAAATAATTAGTAACCAATTGGTACTAATTAGTGCTCGAACGACAAAATTGGTACCTTAGTAGTTTTTGAGAAACTCGACTTTGAAGGTGGTCCGGCCGTAGTCACGCTCCCTTCAGCAGGACCACCATGAGCGCCGAAAAAGGGGGCATGCTGCAGCTATTCTAAGTATACAAATAATTAGTACCCTTCAATGTGATTCATTGCGTAAAAAAAAAACAGAACTGAAACATTTGTATTTACCGAGAAATCAACGATGATAACTTTCGCGCGCTCGTTCAGCAGGACCACGACTTTGAATGTTGATTCCAAGTTTGAGTTTGATGTAGGTTTGAGGAAAGCGACAACGCTTTCCTCAAACCTACATAGAAAATTAGTACCCTGCAAGATAAGATTAAAATACAACACTTAGGAATCTGAATTTTCGGTCGCTATAACTTCTTTAGGAGCACTAATTTTTGTATAAATTTGGGAAGAAATCACAGAGTTTTTAATAGGGAAATCTTGAAATGAAAATTTTACACCGTGACAACCGCCACCCCACCCAATGGCATGGTACATCTCGTAAACTACTGAAGAACCAATTTTGAATTTTGGGAACCTTGCAGAGTACTAATTTTCTATATAGGTTTGAGGAAAGCGACAAGCTCGTCAAACTTGGAATCAACATTCAAAGTCGTGGTCCTGCTGAGCGAGCGCGCGAAAGTTATCATCGTTGATTTCTTGGTAAATACAAATGTTTCAGTTCTGTTTTTTTTACGCAATGAATCACATTTAAGGGTACTAATTATTTGTATACTTAGAATAGCTGCAGCATGCCCCCTTTTTCGGCGCTCATGGTGGTCCTACTGAAGGGAGCGTGACTACCGCCGGACCACCTTCAAAGTCGAGTTTCTCGAAAACTACTAAGGTACCAGGGTACTAATTATTTACTAAATATGGAAGCGATTGGCGTTGGTGGTCCTTCGGTGGTCACGGACATCATTTCTTGCCCATTCTTCTCCAAACTACCTTTTGGAAGGGGCAACTAGAATTAGTTCTATTTCTTTGTTTTTGACTTTGAAAGGTGCCTTTTATGTGCCTAACTGAAATAAATTATTTGATTTTTACTTTGAATAAAAGACAAATACTGTATTGATTTTTATTTTGCACTTTGCAATACAATCTTAAAAATAAATTGTTTCCAAAATTCTTCAGCGGCATCTAATAAACCTTTCACATATGTTGCATCATACTCCACCCAGTACTTGTGTAGGCGTTTTGTCTGTTCAAAACTAGGATCAGCGATACAAAACAGTCCTTTTAATTTTTTTGCAGCATGCATTTGTACCATTATCTGAGCTTTATATTTTTCATACAGTTCACTGTCCCTCACATAACTTTTCATTGTTTTATCACTTATAGGGCATTTTATTTCAATCACAAAGTCCATACAAATCCCATCAGGTGAAACTCCAATGATAGGGGATATTAAAATCAACCCTGTGTGTTGAATTACTCCAAATTCTTTTTCTAACTCCTTAAGTACTTCTTTTTCTAATGCCTTGCCCCTTTTGATAGCTTTTGTTTCTGGCACCTTGTAACCTCCTAGAATACTTTGTACTAAAGCACCATTCTCTGTTTTACAGTGAATAGCTTCATAGATCCTGGACCCTGTGACTCTTCCTTGACGCATAGAATGCCACAGCCTTGAATCTGCTTGAGCTTTTGTAGCTTCAGCAATAGTTTCAACTACATCTATGGTAATAGTTGTTGCAGAAAATGATTTAAAATTGTCATAGCAGTGATCATCTAGTTGGTGAACAAATTGCAGTACTAAATTAAACACACTAAAGTCATTTATCCGGGGCTGGTGATTCCCGCAGTAATTTAAAATCATTCCTGTTGTAACTTTACGCCTCTTGCATTCTTCGGAAAACATTGAAATATTGACACTCATGTCCACATTATCTGGGGTTCTTTTCGTTTTGCCAATGTTTTTTGCCAAAATAAACTTCTGGTCACCTACAGCTCCAGCAAGTTTTGGTTTAGGTACTCCAATAACACTTAGTTGATGTAGTTGAAGGTTCGTCTGACCGTTTTATGAGCCAAATGGCAAAGCATATAGCGTGTTTGCATCCTCCTGCAGAAGCTGCACAGTCGTTGCATTCTACTGTGATAATCTTCTCGACAGATTCATCGATTACAGCTGAAACCTGATACAACTTAGATTTTACTTTATGTTCGGGTGTTACTCTGCATTTAACGGTGCATGAGTTTCCTTCTCGCTTGACTTCTACATATCCTACAGCTGTGTCAACATATGCTTCCCGTGAAGCTAGTAATGCCTTGGCACTACGTGTCTCCGCACTATTGTAGCATTCATTTTCGTTCATATATTGCAATAGCATTAAATAGTCTACATTCGGCAAGTTTCTACTATCGGCAACGAGAAATCCATCCGATACCTTCATGGTGACTTAATAAAAACAAAATGAGCACTTGAAAATAAGACAATTTACGAATTTAATTGAAAACAAACAAGCAACACTTTAGGCGCTAACGAGTTTGACAAGCTGACAAAGTGACAAGTGTTTAGATGACAGTGACATCTAACTGACATCTAACAGTTTTTTTTTGACGGGACATAGTAATGCAAAGGTTTTATCGCTATTCCACCGTATGCATGACGTCATTTGGCGCTTACGTCTTTTTAGAATAGACCGAAATTCAAAGTTGAAATTATGAATGAAAAGTACATAATTTCAAAAAACGGAAAAATACGGGTGCCCTAGTTTTGGATTTACTTATAAATAACGTAATAATACATGCAGGTTAAAAATATGAAATGTTGTCAATTATGCTTGTGTTGCGCTAAAGACTAGCATCCCAATTGCGCAACACACTTTCTATGGCAATCCGAAGTATTTTGAAGAAAATTCCTCATCCATTGCTTCATAATCATATATCTATTTGAAAATTCCTCTACTCGACAACGTAAATATCGCAATGAATATTGTCGAACTGTCAAAATAAAAAGCATTGCCACTGTAAGTGAGCTATACAATTACCCCGGGGAAAACCAAACTGGAACCCTGTGGGACTCCTAATAGCGGAATTTCAATCCCTATCAAATTCAATTCATAATATAGCAAAAACATGTGAAAACGATGTCAAGGGTATAAGATTTCATAGCTTCGTTCCTCTGGCACTCGATCTCTGCAATAAATCAACATCTTAATGTTTATAAAATATTACGATAGAAATATGATCGAGCAGCGCCGCCGCACACCGCAGTGGAGACGTTACTTAAAACGTCCTAATATTTATTTTATGTGTTGAATTTCTTGTGGGGAAACTATCGATGGGTGTACCGATCGATCTGAGTGGTTAAGCAGCAGTGGTCGAGTTTAGAAGTGTGATGCGAATGACGAAAATGTCGTGAGGAAAGTTTTGAGTATGAATGTCGATGGCTATAAGAGTAGGGGAAGACCAAAGAAATGATGGATGGACTGTGTGGAAGATGATATGGTTGGAAACTGATTCTATAGAGGAGTGCGGAAGTAAACATGATCCCAAATAAATTGGAATGATGATGGTCGAGGTTGGGAGTTGAATGGGCTACCCTGACTAAGACCATTTTAAATCCCAGAATATTTCGTGTTCCGGAAAACACATTAAACGGTTATCATACTTATATAAATGATTTATCTCAGTTATTAGTTACAGGTAGTCAGAAGCCTGAAAGTCTGACAAATGGTCCAGCCATATCAATATTGCTTACTAAATAAGCTAAAGGCACTCTAATGGACGTCTTACTTTTACATAATGTCTGAAACCAGCTCCATCTTCGTATAAGTGTAACAGAAAATTGGCCTTCCCCGTAATAAGGCTGTTAAAGAAAATAACCAGCCATAATAAGCCATTAGGGAACCTATTTCCACCCGGGAACCACAAAACATTCCCTAACCGCATTGTACAAAATAATATATTACTAAATTATCACCCAGCGGCGGCCACATTGCCAAAATTCAATAGAATCGATCCACAGCCCCTTTGGAACGCAAATAACTCAGTGACACACACAGACACACATAATACATGTACCTTCACCCCTCTCCAATAGGGGGTAGGCTATAATTCAGGTAACTCACTTCAACGGCAGAATTCTGTTGTAAAGTAAAAAGTAATAAATTCTCTCCCATTGTGCTAGTGGCGCCATCTCTTATTGAGGCTGTAAAGTTAGGAGACTGGATGTAAATCTTTTTGCTCGACTCAGAGAGGTGAAAGGTGGGTGCTGTGTTTGATTAGAAAAAGGAGAAATGTGTCTTTTTGTTCATTTAGATTTTAGGGTGGTACTATTGCCTTTTCTAAAGTGTTATGTGATGAATTAATGACTTTAGTGACGAAATTGAAAAGTTTAATGTCACTATAATTTGCTTAACAGCCGATCCCTTTAAACTAGAAATGCTCTTTGGCTGTGATCAAAAATTTATCTGAGTAGATAATTATTTAATAATATGCTGGGTTCTAGCGAAGGACAAGATAATGATGACAATGATGATGCTGGTTGCAGTGAGAGTACAGGCAGGTATCGTGGGCCGCATCAATTGGGTACCCCAGTTGTATTAAAATTTTAAAACTACTGTGGTACCCAATTGTATCCAGCCCACTGTACATAAGACATTTCAAATTTGTTTAAAGTCGACTATGCATGAACAAACCTATTGGTGTTACAGATGTCGGCGGCGGTAACCACTAACGATCAGCTGGACGGTCACCTTGTTAGCCAATCTAGTAAAAACAAGACCACTCTTCATATTTCTTCGCCAAACAGTCCATTTAGTGCGCCATTTCTCAAAAAACTACTAAACACCGCTGCGACCATCCATCTTGTGAGCTATTCAGTGAATATACCGCTCTATTGTCTCTGCCGGGCAGTATTTTGATGATGAATGGGGGAACACGCATCCACGGTGTTTGGGCTGGGTTCAGTAACGGCAGTACAAAATCTTTTTAGAGGTTACGTGTGTTTTAAATTCGATTCATAGGTGTAAAAGCGCTATTCCACTATTGCGTAGAATGTAACGTTTCCATACCAAGCGAGGCTAAGTACACGTGCGTCGCTTAGCCGTAGGCTGCTGTGGAGCGGCGCTTTTATTGGGTTATTTGCTTTAGAAAATTCTCAGAGTTCGGAGTTTCAATAGAATGAGGCCAGTTTATATTGGTTTTGTTACCACTGCCGTGCGGCCTGCTGTAGGTGCTGGCACACACAGGCCCGGACTTATCAACACAGGGCCCCTAGGCACTTGACATTTGAAACCCCCCATTCTGAAGATTTTTTTAAAATTTAAGACTAAGAGAAAAAGACAAAGATTTTTTTTGCATCCCGCCTCGGAGAAGTCAGATTTATTTTGACCATTGATAGATAATATTCCATTAGCTCTACGGGTGGTATAGGTACCATGATATGAGCGCGGAACCCCCAAAAGCGCGGGATACACTTGCTACGTGGTTAACCCGGCCCTGTCCGCCTGCTAACCGGGCCACTAGACTCAGAATAATAGTACTAACGCACCCTAGGCCAGGACCTTGAAGGCATAGATGGAAATCCGGGGCTGGGAATACAGTTGCGATGTTATGCTGTCACCACGGTTGCAAGGTAATCGTAAAATCTACGTGCTCCGGGTCAACACTGAAAGAGCAGTAATAAGTAAGCCGTTTTAATAGCCGGCGAATGACATCAAAATGTGATATAGCACGCTTTTACTTCGTAAGTAGCGTTGTAACGGTATTCAAGGAGTATTTTATTATCGTGACATTGTAATTAAATTGCATTTTAGCTTTGTACTCGACTGCCCCAGAAGGAAGGTAATGTTTTGTAAAGATTTTATCCGGAGATGTTCTACCATTATACCTATTTCTGCCACCTAGCAGCGTTGCTGCCATGTGTTTAGTTTTTGTATTAAGTGCCCAAAAAATTATTGAATGACTCTATATTTTATGACTACTTTGTTGGTCTAGTGGTCGCAAGCGCTACTGCTGAGCATGAGGTCCTGGATTCGATTCCCGGGTCGGGCAAAGTGTTATTGGGTTTTTAGCGTTCCGTAGTAAACAAGGAACCCTTATAGTTTCGTCATGTCTGTCTGTCTGTCTGTCCGCGGTCTAGCTCCGAGACCCTTAGTACTAGAAAACTGTAATTTGGCATAGGTATATATTTTAATTACACTGACAAAGTGGTAAAATATTTTTTTTAGGGTACCTCTCATACACGTAAAGTGGTGATGTTATTTTTTTCTTTTTTTAACCCATAGTGAGGGGTATCATTGGAAAGGTCCTTTAAAAACATTGCGAGTTTGTAAAAACCATTTTTGGATTCAGGGATCCGTTTGCGAAATATTAAGCTTTAAAGTGCTAATTTTTGTTAGAGTCAAGTGTCCCGTCCCCCCCCCTACCGGCTAAATGGTTGGTTTTGGGTGTGTGAAAAAAATCACAACAGTAGTTATTATAACGAAATTAAAAGGAAAACTATCACAGCTAAGTAGGCTCTACAAGTTAACGAGTAATAACTGACCAACTTAACTTTGCAGTTGCCAAAACATGTTTTCCCATACATTCCGTATGGGAGAACATATTTTTCAACTACAAAGTTAAGTTTGTTTTTGGGATTAATTCATCCCAACTACGGAACCCTTCATTGTGCGTGGTCCGACACGCACTTGGCCGGTTTTCCATCTGGAATTGCTCAGTAGCAGCCCGGAGTCTGGATCTGTGCCCGGTTGATGGCAATAGGCTCGCCCCCTATTACATGGGACTTAAACATAACCGGCGAAATGTGGGTGTACCTGCTACAGGGACACCTCTGCCCTACCCTTCGGGGAAACAAGGCGTGATGTTATGTTATATTTTATTCAACTCTGCTCCAGCGCCGGCGCAGCGGCAATAGCCATTAGGCTGTAGATTTCTTTTTGTTATCAGATTTATGAACGCAGTTTGGACTTACACGAGGACGCTGTTCCTATTTTTGACATTAAAATGTGTATCAAAAATATGACAATGGTCCAGGGAGCGAAGGATATTTTTTTGTCAAAGTTATCGTAGTACCTAACATCTACTCAACCAATACTTAGCTTTAAGACGTTCTTAAAATGACAGAGACAGCATGAAACTTAACTGCGACTTAAAATTAAGTTACGTTTGAGTATTCGACCGTAAGTCACGTACTTAGTTCCGAAGTGAGGATTGTTACATTTTTTATACAAGTCTCTCTGACTTTAATGACAGTCGTTCTGTGAACGGTGTCAAAAACCTTAAGATGTGTACTTGAGTTATTGACTTTTAAATTTTCCAGTTAAAGTGTTTGAATGTTTTGCCTCATTTGAGTTCTTTTAATTCTATTCTTTTAATATGATGTGTAAAAGTGATTTCAATATCTTATTTAAAGAATAAACAATTTCATTTCTAATTTAATTTAAGTTATTGCAGAATTTATTGAAAAAAAAACCTGAGTTTTATTTGAAATTCGTGGTTCTTAGCAAGTTCGAACCTCGGTTTGCACAATTTGGTGGTGGTAGTATTTATTAAACGCATTTTTTATACATGTTTTAAGCTGCAACCGGTTAGACTGGTAAGCCGACCCCAACATAGTTGGGAAAAGGCTCCGCAGATTGATTGATTTATGAAATATTATTTTTCCCGGGGTCGGGCAAAGTGTTATTGGGTTTTTCCATCAGGAATTTCTCAGTAGCAGCCCGGAGTCTGGATTTGTGCCCGGTTGATGGCAATAGGCTCGCCCCCTATTACATGGGACTTAAACATAACTGGCGAAGGGGTGTAATGTAGGTACGTACACCTCTGCCTAACCCTTCGGAGCAACAAGGCGTCATTTTATTTTAAACATAAAACACGACCTTTTTAAAGCTAAGTAAGTACAAAAATAAAGAATAGAAATTATTAATTAATTATTAATAAAGAGGAAAAAAAACAAGAAATTTTAAACTAACCTATACTCCGTTTGAAATAAGATTAGACATTTAAACAAACCTTTTTTACAGTCCGTTCAACCGATTTTGACTTCTATACCGTAGACATAAGGATGGCATTAAAAGCAAAAAAAGTGGTAACAAACCAACTGTTTACTGCAGCTGTCATTTGTCATGCCGCTATCGCAATAGAAGTCAAAATCTGTTGAACGGACTGTAAAAAAGGTTTAGTTAAATGTCTAATCTTATTTCAAACGGAGTATAACTAATTTTCAAGCCACAAAATTCTGATCTAACTATCCAACCTCCTTTCCGGCCCTACATTTCTTTGTCTAACAAGCCAGAGAACGTCCCTCCACTCCATACGTCATTCCAGACAGTTATAACTAATGAATTAATAGCCCACCATTGTGTCCACAGCCTGTATAGGACAGCGGCCGTTTGAACAGCCTGTATTGTAGTCAAACTCAATAATTTTAATGGTTTAGGACTCTGTGATTTATAGAGCTGAAATATTTCCTAATTGTTTGTGGAATTATAATATTATGGGCGGTTTTAGGTGAAATGGGTGCTTGGTATACTGAAATGAATTATTCTATCTATACTATGCTATAATTTTTTGGGAAATTTTAAAACTTTTTGCGCTTCTAATTATACACATTTTTTAAACAATTGAGCTTCTATTCAAGCGTATTTTGTTTTTCAAAGTTGGTCACAGTAACAGACTAAGCTAGGGTACTCCGACCAAACAGGTTAGGTTAAAAGAATTACTTGGTTAATAAGAATTATTTCACACAAAAAGAGGCGCATTTTTTATATTAGAGTGTTCAATAATATTTTTAGGAAAGCAAAATGGGAATTATTAGAGGTCCAATTACGTACAATCCTATTTATTTCAGGTGAATGCGTCGAAGTTTGACTTGCGATAAGTGATTATGTACGTATGAAAAATATAAACTGCCTCGTTGGTCTAGTGGTCGCTATTGCTGAGCATGAGGTCCTGGGTTCGATTCCCGGGTCGAGCAAAGTGTTATTGGGTTTTTCTATCTGAAATTTCTCAGTAGCAGCCCGGAGTCTGGATTTGTGCTCGGTTGATGGCAATAGGCTCGCCCCCTATTACATGGGACTTAAACATAACTGGCGAAATGTAGGTATACCTGCTACAGGGACACCTCTACTCAACACTTCGGGGAAACAAGGCGTGATGTTATGAAAAATATAAAATGCAATTTATTATGTTATTTGCTATCATAACATTGAATCTATTTATATTATTTAAGGGCAGTTTCCTCGTAGGCAATTATCATCTGTGCCCAATTACTAAGAATATTTCAATTCTGTACCGATATAAAGATGAATAACTAAGTAGGTACTTTCATAAATACTGTGAAACATGTTTTCAGTGCAAATCAATAAATTCCATGGAAAAGTTGTTATGAATTTGCGGAAAAACATTTTACATAGAAAATTCAAACATGAAACTGAATATGAAATCGCTCCTTGGGGTCTTGTTAAAAGTCTACTGCTCTTAATCTAATCTTTTAACAAGACCTCCTTATTTTCGCTTCGACGGTACATCTACGTATCTTATATTGTTTGGACCCACGTAGCAGCTGGCCATGTTTATTGCGGCGCCAGAACAGAGGTGTTGTTCAGATCATCAAGGGTGTAGGTGCCCGGGTGGACGGTGCGTTGTGTTCCACGCGCTCCTCAAAGAGACGTCAGCACAACTGACGGTGTACGCTAGGGCCGATACCTGCCGGGGCCGCGGGAAAGTCCGAAAGCGTTACCGTGGCCCCTGGCAACATACAGGCATCTGAAGGAATGCGGGGGGTTTTAGTCAGTAAGAGTCTGACACACCCTCCCGCTCCACCCAGAGCGGGAGAAGTTATTTGATAACTTTCAAGCCAAAAATAAAATATGGTTGCCGGTAACGGTCATTTGGGACACTAGCAGATGGGGCACAGTCTGATCAGGAGCACCGCACTCGCACTGGATGTTGGATGTTTCGGTAATGCCCCATTTTACAAGATTATGTTTGCAGCGGCCCATTCGGATATGTAGGTACTAGTGGACTAGAGCTTTAAAACAGCCTCCACAAGTGGCGATTCTTAAATGTTTATAGGGTGCACCCTGAACTGTCAGCCTCGCTACCACCTTGCTGACTGACTAAGTAATGTTTCAAACCAGGGCAGGAAATAATAAAAAAAGAAAACACGCCGATAGGAGGGAAGAAGGAGTGACTGAAATGATGAAGGAATTCATCACGTAGGCAAACAGTTTTCAGTGCCCACTTTAACCAGACGCAGCTATAAATAGGTGTAGTTTTTAATTAATATTCTCATTAAAACGTAATGCACAAGTGATAGTGGCGTCGTAAAAATGAAATGAATTGGTAGTTGTGGTCTGATTACGGGATGTAAGTACCATGTCTGAGTTTCAAAATGAAAAAGACATTCAGTTTTCTGCTGCCATTTTCCTATCCTATACAATAGTTATATTTCCGGAGGGCTTTAGGAATCATGCTAAGATCATTGCTCCACCTAGCCTGATTGCGCCCTACGCATAGGCTAAGCGTATGCTGAGACGCAGGTGACGCAGTACAGCATAGTACAGATTTTGCAGGGTAGGGCAGGCGAGGCAGGCATTGGCCGCGAGCGCATGCTGCGACGCAGCTACACAGACACATTCGCGTCCTAGCTAGTACAAACAATCTGTCATTGAAACAAAATTTTGAATCAGTGGTAAAAAACAAGTGATGGCCTGCACGAGTCGCGCAGAAATCTGTGCCGGCTCTACAACGAGACGCAGAGCAGGACAGACAAATGCCTGCGTCGCACGTGCCCGCGCTGCAGCGTACGCAGCTGTCAGTACGTTCATGCATTACAAAATCTGCTCTGCCCTGCGCTGCGTGGACCTGCGTCACCTGCGTCAGCATACGCTTAGCCTTATCGATCCGCGGTCTCCACTCAAGAACAAGTCTGCTCCAGTGGCATTTCCTACGGCTACTAAGGCCAGCCTGATGGCCACAGGCCATTTGACTGTTTTTTGGCTGGATATGACAATTCAACTAAGATTCCTCTGAGAATCTCTGTCTAAAAAAATCTCTGTAAATAGTACCTAGGTAATATTTTATTTACACGAAACCTTTTAGGAAAACTCACCTGTAATTTTCAGTGATAAACGGGCATTCTTAAGTAACAAAAACACACAGGCCGAGTCGCTCACAACTTGCTAGGTAGTAAAACTTGAGCGTAGACTTCCGCACCAATATTTGGGACCTAGTGTTTCCACATAAGAGCTGGCAGCTCGCCAGGCAGCTACCTCGTAAATAACACTTTACGAGGGCCGCCGGTTCGGCTCCCGGACGAGGCGAACTTGTAGCAAGTTATTTTATTAATTTCTTAGAGGAAGTAAATTAAATGGAGTTATTAAGGCTTTGTAAGATGTTTTGATAGGTTGGACGTGTTGCAGGTGATGTTGAGCAAGTTTGATTTAATGAATGTAGGTGAAGGTGGCAAATTGTAATAGCTGGTTTAAAGCCTAGGCTGACTAGGCGAAGTATTAAAGAGATTTTAGAGAGATCGTAAAAAAATATTTATTTTGTATCATGTTTCAATGAGAATGCTAAATACTAAAAAGATTTCTGGATAGATATTTCATGCCAAAGATGATACGGTTGAGATGATGAGAGATGTATGGAAGAAATTTGCTTAAGAGCAGGAGGAATGTCCTGTCCTGTGTCCCGTGTGTGCTTTGGAATGGCAACCATATTAATAATAAAATTATTACTGAGATTACTGACAAGACAGCCAAGTGACTAAGACTGATTTTAAAAGAGAGCTTTTGCCGGGTGTAACCTAAGTAGGTACCATATAAAAAAACCAGCCAAGTGCGTGTCGGACCAAGCACGGTACAATGAAGGGTTCCGTAGTTGGGATGAATTTATATCAAAAACAAACTTAACATTGTAGTTGAAAAATATGTTCTCCCATACTTCGATATACGTCACGGTCAATTCTGCAACTGCAAATTAATGTAAGTTTTTAACCGCAAAAAAAATGGCTGATAGAACTACAAATTAACGATTTTCGGACATTTTTCTGTACAGGTGCTGTGGGACATTGCTTCCTGCCAAATTTCATGATTCTAGGACAACGGAAAGTACTCTGTAGGTTTTTATTTATTTGCGAGTATCAAAATATGGCGCATAGGTAAATGGCCATATTTTTTGTTGCGTTGACTTAGAAGCTTGATTTTTTAGAGCTCCAAGGGACCATAGACCTACGTATTTGACATTAATTTCAACTTGATACCTCCACGCGTTCCTGAGAAAAAGCGTCTTGATAGACTGACAACGAAGTGATCCAATAAGGGCTCCGTTTTTTTCCTTTTGAGGTACGGAACCTTAAAAAGTCTCATATGCTTGTAATGTCACCCCATAGGTGACAAACCTGTGGATACAGCTGTTCTTGGTAGCAAAAATATGTAGGTAAGTAGGTATAATGGTAGTACTCCTCCAGAAGAGCTCTACTAGGTACTACTAAAACAATACCATAATCAGCCTATAATGTTCCCACTGCTGGGACACAGGCCTCCTCTCTGTGAGAGGGAGTGGGCCGTAATCTACCACGCAGGCCCAGTGCGGGTTGGTAGATGTCGCATCATGTCTTCGAATTTTTTGTTCTAAGACATGCCGGTTTCCTCACGATGATCTTTTCCTTCACCGTTTTGAGAGCAGTGGCGATGAAATAATTTACACAAAGTAAAGCCTGTCAGGGTTCGAACTTACGACCTACAACTCGTAAGTCGCGGCCGTTACCTCTGGGCCACCACTGCTCACTGCTCTACTAAAACAATACATATAACATCATACAAATACACATACTCGTGCAGTCGCAACCATTCGCTGATAAGTTCACGTTTGCTCTCAAACTTAGCTAAGTAGACGGGACTATGAATAACTTGTGAGTTGAGATCAATAGGCAGCACTACACATATGGGTCAGGTTGGTGAGAATAGGCTGGCCTATTTCTGTGACGTCAGAGTCATTGAGAAGTTAGGTTATAGATATATTATAAGACTTTGATTATGCATCTTGGTGAAGAGCAACAAAAGGTATAGTAGTAGGAAGAGCTTTTTGTGAAGGAGTTCGTTTGGGGAAGTAGGCACCAGACATATTTGTACCGCCAAGTAGCGTTGCTGCCCGGTTTGAAGGGTATGCTAAGGGTATTATAGCATGAGTGCTGGTGTAATGTTATTACAGGCACTTGGCGCTTTGTCTCTGAAATAGCAACTACTTAGGTACTTAATTTTGTTAATAATGGTGCCGATTCCCTTGTTCACAAACTAAACTAAATTTTAGTTCAGTGCATCTTTTGCTTTCTATTTCATTAAGAAAAGGACAGAAGATAAATTTTAGTTTAGCCCTATCAAATTAATCAACGCTTGACGTAAATTTACGTAATTTTAGTCGGCAAGTTTTTAATCACGTATGGAGAGTGACAGGCGCTGATTAATTTGACAGGACTAAACTAAAATGTATCTTCTGTCCTTTTCTTAATGAAATAGAAAGAAAAAGATGCACTGAACTTAAATTTAGTTTAGTTTGTGAACAAGGGAATCGGCACCATTATAATACTACGGTCAAAACAAAACAAAACAAAAAAAAAACAGTGGCACTCCGGGAGAAGTGAAAACTTGAACAACTTTATTGTGTAGGAAATAATGTATCGCGCGTTGATGTCTTGTAATGGTCATAAGCTGGTGTCGGTAACAGTGTCGCGAAATCAATTGTTTAGCCCCATCTCAAAAATGCCCAACGCGCCTACAGAAGTTTTCACTTCAAAAACTTCAGCTTTATCATTAGTATAGATATACATGTGAAAGTTTGTATGTTTTGATGTTTGTTACTCAATCACGCAAAAACGGCTGAACGGATTTATATGAATTATGTGGCACACAGATCGTTTATAACCTGGATTAAAACATAGGATACTTTTTATCCTGGCGTTACGTTCCCACGGAATAATTTCCGACCTCTACACGGGCGAAGAAGTGGGAAAAAGCTAGTAATTCAATAAAGAAACTAAAATTTAAAACATCACCATCTAGTGCCCGACACAAAACAACTAAAACAACTTGTATTAAATCAGAATCACTTCGAGACTCTCTAACAAGCTGTGAGCAAAAGTTAGAATACAAATGATTTTGTTTCCAAGTCCCTTGTAAGGAGCTTACAGTTCTATTGATTTGATTATCTCGAGATGAACTGTAATCTTTATTTAAGTCCTTGTTGATCGGAGCTCGAGAAAAACAAATTGTATTGGAAATCGTGTTATTTAGTTAGGACACGATTTTTTAAGATATTTTATCGGAAAGTTATTTAGGCTTTCACCTTAAAGCGTTTTACACAAAACGCAAAATTACGAAACACGCTTTTTTTACATGTGGGTAGGCAGACATCTCTACATGCTATGATCCCAACATCCTTCTTTTGAACTAAATATGAGATCAAAGATAGTTCCACGTTGAGAGAGAGGAGATTCCCATATTTTTAAGAACGTTCGCATTCTCATTTCACTCTCAATATATCAACAATTCCTGTAAAATTCGAACGTTTTAGTACTTACAAGAAGCCTTCTGAGTTCTGAACTTATTGAAAAACATACATACATAAACTCACGCCCTCTTCCCATGGCGGTAGGCAGAAACTACAGAACGCGACCTGCTACGATCCTTACATACTCCTTTTGCCTCGTTTACGTTCATACATCTGATCATACACGCACGCCGGTTGCGAGTACTACGCACCTGGCCTTTCTGAAGAACATCATAAATAAGGTCAGTACAAGTCTTCCTAGGGCGTCCCTGACCGGCCTTTCCCACCAGCCTTGTAATTGTAAATACATTTTGTTAGTCGCCTTTCATTCATCCTCTCAAAATGCCCAAACCATCTCAGCATACCCTTTTCAATTTTTGTCACTACATCTTCTTTTAAATCACACCGCTGTCTTATCACATCATTCCTCAGCCTATCATCCATAGTCAGAGCACACATTATTGAAAGACATCAACAATAATGTCAGCATGTCAGCAAGTATAAATCAAAAATCAAAATTTTTATATTTTATTTCACATATATCTACATGGGTACTTATGTAACGTCAGAAGCTAGGTGCACGGTTCCCTTTAGCACGTCTCCTCCAGGAGTTTCCTTTAAAGAATAGTGAGTACTAAATGCGCAAAGTAACAGGTAATTCTAGTTCCTCCTTTTAAACAGACACGTGTAGAGATATTGATTGCTTTACCAGGACTTTCGAACAAGTAAGCGGAAGTATGGATAGATGGACAAGAACATGCCTAATGTACTTACTAGCAATTGTCCGCGAATTCGTCTGCGTTTATTTTTTTTATACAAATGTCAAATGTCCTTTTCCATGTCCTAGGTTAACTATCTGTCAAATTTCATAACGATCGGTTCAGTGGTTGAACCGTGAAAATGTAACAGATAGACAGAGTTACTTTCACATTTATAACATTAGTATGGATTATTACATCCAAAAGGAAGTACGGACATACATACAGAGCGAAATTATTAGATCCCTTGACTTTCTACGAAATCAGAAAAACATCCAAGTTACTAGGAGAGTGCCAACAAATCAGAGTCTTCGTCCTACAATATTTTGGCTGGTTGCCAGTGTCCGCTGTTTGCCGGAAGTGGTAATGTGATACATGACAAACGAGGCCTTCCTTTTACGTTATTCATTTTATTTACAACAATGAAAGAAGACCTTGTAAGGAATTAAAGGTATAAATGTGTATGCCATTATCTTCATGTCTGTATTCTCAAGGGCACATATTCCACTATTAATCGTATTAAGCGAAACAGAAGGTTGAAAACTTAAGAGAAAAACTCTATAAAATAACTCTACTTGACGTAGTAAGTTAGTAATCTAATCGCTCACCTGCCTAACTAAGTCTTCATTCAATTCTAACATAAACATCTATTAATTTAAAATCTAGACCACCTCACGCCACAACTCTTTCACAATCTACGCTGTAGTAAGCAAGGGACTTAATCCAGCTCCACTAACAATAATTCCTTCCTACATAACCTTTAAGTACTAACTAATAAACTGCTAAGGTTTCATTATTAAAACCTGCAGCTCACTCGAACGCATCAATAGCTCTCGCGGCGGCTGCGACTAAACACTGCCTGCACGTTTGCACGTTACCTTGTTATAAAATTAATGAGCCAATGTAGACGGTAGGCTTCAGAACTATACTGTGTATGTTATCGTATGCATGTGACACACACCCGGTTTCTGAATTGAGAATTTGAAGTTGAGGACTTGTCAAACTCTACTTTAGCAGGCTATAAGAGTAGGGACTGGCCAAAGAAACAATGGATGGACTGTGTGAAAGATGAAATAGATAGAAAGGGGGTGACTACGGAGATTACTAATAGAGAAGTATGGAAATAAACCCCAAAAAAATTGAGATAAGAGCAGGAGAATGATAATGATTACTTATTTGTAATAAACTATGTTTTTCAATCAATCAAATCCACCGTTAAAATGGTACATGCATTGTTTGTCTGAAGAAGGTAATGTAACAAAATTTATGAGCGCCATCTATTGGTGAAGAGATGTAAACTTTGACAGTTAGTATTATTTTTTGAGGTTAGTAAAATTCATTGAGTATTTGAAATGGTTATTCGTTATAACTGTTTCGGAAAATGATTCAAGTTTCTATTGCCTTTTGTCTTATTTTAAACGTGAGGTCAGTCAATTCTTCTTGAATGCAGATTCCTTCGCGAAGTTCAAACTTTTTACGTTTTTTGCAAAGAAATTTTGAATTTCGTGGCAATCACCTTAGGTAATGCTAGAGTTTGACAAGTTCTCAACTTCAAAATCTCAATTCAGACAACCGGTTGTCAGTCTCGAGGGAATAGAGGTGTAAGTTGGGATATTTACTATTTGTAAGTATTTATACTTCCACAGTTTCTAGATAGACAGTTTCTGTCAGAGACAAATAAATGCTATAATTTTGTCTGCGGGATAAGTTAATATAAGCGAATCGGGGCCAGTAGATTTTTGCCTTGTTTCAAACATAGACGGGTATTAATAAGATTAGCATGAATGAAATCGGTTAAGTCGTAGAAAAGTTAAAACGATCCGAAGGTAGACATATTTTTTAACCGAATTCAAAAAAAGGAGGAGGTTCTCAATTCGTCGGGATGTTTATTTTTATTTTTTTATGTATGTTTCCCGATTACTCGAAGACGGCTGGACCGATTTGAAAAAATCTTTTTTATTTGAAAGAGTGTAGTGTCTTTTTTGTTTGTGAGTGTGTGTGTGTGTGTACTTTCAAGTTGGTCCTATTTTCATTTGGTCACGATCTGATGATGGGATGTTGGAGAAATCGAGGGAACTCTTCAAATATTATAGGCACGTCTATAGTGATTTGGGTATTTTTAGATAAATTACAAACCAACCCACTAAAAGGAAAAATTACTTTTTTTACAAAAAATACAACCGAAGTAAAAAAGTTATTTTTCTTCAATATTATAATATAGTACAATGTTGAAACAATATATCGATATTACATAATTAGAGCCATATAGAATAATTTCATTAGTAAAAACTATCGAAAACAATCTAATAAATTTTAAAGAATATAATCCTGCATGGTATACAAACTTAATTATTCTGCAATATTGCATCACACACAGTGCAGAATTCCGGTACAAAATGTCGGAGCTTCACTTTTGTAATTAATTTAAATGGCGATCGATCACAGGCCGTCGCCACGCGCGCGACTAGTCGCATCTGCCGCGTGATTAACGACTTGTCGATGGATCGACGGTCGTGTGTCCACTAATTTGTGTTTAATAAATATATTAGCGCCATCTGTTGAGCGATACTTCTAAATTATGTGTGTGTATAGTCTACGTATTTCCATAGAATTTCCTGTTTATAAAATGCTTTCGTCTGTTTGCGAAAATTCTTTCTTTGTGAAGCCGCTTCATATTTCATTTCAAATTCAAATAACAAAATGAAAATATGTAATTTGCATTATTGTATTATGGCGGTACGGCTCACAAAATTGAATTTTAACATCTTGTACCACATTTTATGCAAATAAAAGAAGAATTGACTGACCTCAATAATAAAATAAGACAAAAGGAAACAGCTTGAAACTTTGACCATTATCCGAAGCATTTATAACCATTTCAAATGCTCAATGAATTTTACTAACCTCAAAAAAAAATACTAACTGTCAAAGTTTATATTTCTTCACCAATAGATAGCGCTATCATAAATTTTATTACATTACGTTCTTCAGACAAACAATGCACGTACCATTGTAGATTTGATTTATTGTAAAACATAGTTTATTACAAATAAATAATCTCAAATGCCACTATTAGCTATCTGTCGCAGCTTCATGGCACCATTGTCTGGAATATGGGTGAATTTGATGTGTTTCGAATCCGCAAAGAAAACATTTTACCGTAAATATACCTACTGCGTTTTGAGGTCACAAGTATGACTAAGTGTTCAGCATTGTAGGTAGAGGTACTGCAATAGGCAGAACTGATTTATTGACTTTCAGGGTGCTGATGAGGCTAGGCTGCCCAGATTCTATAGCGCATCACGAATGTTCGCCGGGACGCAATATGTTTGTTAATATAGGTATGTTAGAAGTACTACATCGAAAATCTTGTACCCGTGTATGTATAGTATTGTGTACAACGCACCTGTGGCCAGACCGTTGACAAATGGCCGCTGTCCGCTCCTAACGACGCGGTCGTGAATATATAACGGATAATATTTTTGTGTTCACCAAAAATCTTAAGGTACATCTATGTATGCATTTCTAAAATATTGATCTTAAACCCGTTTAATTGTTTTACTATAATTAAACTACTCGGCCAACGAAATATGTTACATCAAACAAATTCCAAATTAAAACCAAGATATAACACTTTTTATTGTAGTGCGCTGCAAATATTCTATTGTAACAATAACTATTTTATTCTTCCCCGAAAAATACTGATCGTGCACCAAATATTCCTGAATGTTACACAAAATTTTTAGTATGCATCCTAGTACCGTATACCCATTTAAAACGGTTTTGTACAACTTTTATGTTACTGAAATAATTATAATTGAAGAACAAATAATGCATTTCGTAAAACATTACTTCTAAGACTTATATTTATTTTACTGAAAATGGTTTTGGCGCGCTTGCGACGCGATGCCTGCACCGGGCGTGTTCAACACCGCTTTAGCAGCTTTTTTGAACAAATATAAAAGTCAAAAGGCTTTTATTACATATTTCAAGGAAGAATGGGTAATACAAAACCCGAATTGGTACCTAGGCGCTTCGGACGGATCTCCATCTACGAATAATGCACTCGAGGCTTTCAATAGGAGCATAAAAGATAGCCACACCCTTAGAGAACGAATTCCACTGTCCCGGTTTCGTGCTGTTACTCTTGACATGGTCAAGCAGTGGTCCGAAAATTATAAAGTGGACTCGTTTTCAAGCACACCTTTGATAGAACTATCTGATTGGACTACTCACTGGACAGTTGTCTTGCCTTCCCAAAATAGTGACTGGGTAAATGGTCAATGTAACTGCCCCGAGTTTTTAAAAAATTATAAATGTAAACATGTTACTGGACTTGCGATCAGGCTGAAATACATATAACCTCCAGTAGAGGCCAAAAACATAGCTATCGGGCAAAAACGAAAACGTGGGCGTCCTACAAAGGCAAAGTGCGCTTTATTGGTGCAATAATTTAAAGAAGTACTGCAGAGATTGAGTGGACTGATAATGTGAACATTGTAGGAGTAAAGACTTTGTTTAACATTTTGAATTATTATGGTTCGTACTGATTAGTATTAAAAAAACATTTTTAGTAAGCATTACATTTTATAATGTGTTCATTTTTTTATTAATAAAGCTACATTGGACATTAATTGGTGTTTGATTCAAATACATTTTGCAGTGCATTATCTGAAGTAAAACTAAAAAAATAAATGCTTGTTTTTAAAATTAGGTGTATTACTATTTTTACAAATTTGCAACAGTTTTTAAATAGATGCTCGTTATGACATATTTTAATTAACATATTTTGGTGCACATTCAGTATATTTGGTGGAACACAGGCAAAATTAGGTAAATGAAATGGGAATAAATTGAAGTACTTTTAAATACCATCCATATATAACTACGAAGAACAAGTACCAGGAGCACATAGTTGCGTTGGAGATGTAAGATGCTAAAATATTCGTTGGCTTTAATTACGTCACTGCATGAAATGGTTTCTTTAACCAGTCTAATTTATTGATATAACATCACACCTGTATTTCCACACCCACATTTCTCTAGTCATATTTGAAGTCCCATGTAAAGGGCGAGCCTACAACCGAGCACAAATCTTGACCCCGTGTACGAAACTCGAACCCCAAGGCTCAGCTCAACAGTCACGCTTGTAGCCAAGAGACTATTTCGTTGATAGCTAGAGACCAAATCCACACAAAATTGATGGAAAATATATAATTCCACTAAATCTATGACACCAAAAGAAATTGGTTTATTAAAACTATTTAATAAAAAAACTCCTTTCATCTTTTAATAAAAATAATTTCAAATCTACAACGGAAATAAGATCTCAGCGTTTAATTAATTCCACAGATTTATTTTGGACATTTGGGTTACCCGCCAGAGCGGCGATGTCAAAATAATTCATATCGTGATCAAAATCGCAGTTAGTCTTAGCAGTTAGTCGCCAAAATA
This sequence comes from Agrochola lychnidis, assembly GCA_963680765.1. NCBI lineage: Eukaryota > Metazoa > Arthropoda > Insecta > Lepidoptera > Noctuidae > Agrochola > Agrochola lychnidis. The sequence continues at coordinate 15,665,998 of OY796877.1, forward strand.
TCTAGTTTGATTAATAACGCAGTAGATATCACAAGATATTTCAGTTTCAATCACCAAGAACCCACTTAAATTCGTGTAGAAATTAAACACAAATGTAGGTATAGGTACATACATAGTGCGTTTGTCCACCGCAGCCGTCACCGGAACGTCACCGAGAACGAGATGACGGCACCAAATTAACGATACATCCATTTACGATGACCGCGTGTCCACCGTCACGCGAGCGCCGTTATTCCGACCACCCATGTTTCGAGTAGTTCGGCGCGACCGCTAGACCTCGGCCCGAGATTGTGACGGGCCGATGTGCCGGCAATTTAAAACACGTTTGATTTTGTCCACACACTGCCGTCGCACTGGGCGCTGTTCGCCCGGCTGTTGTTTTGTCTATCACAACATACTGAACCGCCGATTTCGATCGCGGTGGACAAACGATCGTCGTCACTGGGACGCCGCGTGCGGTTCGTATAATAATATAAAAATAATCTCGTGTCCCGGTGACGTCCCGGTGACGGCTGCGGTGGACAAATGCCCCTTAAATATGCGACACATGGAGTTTTAGAAAAATTTCGGCTTGGTAGAGCGTCGTCTTTCTCTAAAGGTTGATGTGTCAAATTGCCGCCCGGGTATTAAAACTATCTGAAATTATAATGTAGATACTGTAATGTTTCAGGGACCCAACCTAATAAAAACAAATGAACGCGTTTATTTCAAAGAACGAAAGATTGTAAACTACAGTCTTTCGTAATTATTATAGTCAGAATTAGACAAATAATGGTGCCGATTCCCTTGTTCACAAACTAAACTAAATTTAAGTTCAGTGCATCTTTTTCTTTCTATTTCATTAAGAAAAAGACAGAAGATAAATTTTAGTTTAGCCCTGTCAAATTAATCCGCGCCTGTCACTCTCCATACAAGTTTAGACGTGATTAAAAACTTGCCGACTAAAATTACGTCAATTTACGTCAAGCGCTGATTAATTTGACAGGACTAAACTAAAATTCATCTTCTGTCCTTTTCGTAATGAAATAGAAAGAAAAAGATGCACTGAACTTAAATTTAGTTTAGTTTGTGAACAAGGGAATCGGCACCATTGTGTGCCTCTACACGGTATAGCTGACTTCAGTAAAGGAAAGCATCACGAGAAAATCTGATTTTAATTGGCTAAATCACAAACAGTGCGCAAGCGTGGTGGTCCATGCTCGTTCCTTCTCTGTATGAGAAGAGGCCTTTGCCCTGCAGTGGGACAACCAAACACAATCAACAAATACCGGAAAATAGATATGTGGAGTTCACTCACGTTCTGGCCGAAAACCGTAATTTTTAAGCCAAACGTGACTAATCGCTGAAACCGAAACACGAATTTACATTTATTTACTCCTGAAAACTCATCAACTCCTACTGTTTACAATTTAGAAATACCAGGCGCCCATAACCAGATTGGTTTCTCAATCAAAATGTCGGTGCAGCATAAATTAAGAACAAAATATTAGAGTGGTTATGCGCGCTCGAATTTGGCAATTAACTAAGCTACACTACCTATATTTTATTTGTAGATTCGAACTAGGGTTGCCAAGATGATGGCGTCAATAATGCAAAAAAATATTGGTATCGTTTTCTGACATACGTAGTAAGAGAGAGATGGAAGCAAAATAAGGGCAGTCAGGTTGAACTAAAAGTAATAAAAAGTCCAAAGTCAAAGTATTCATTTTAATTAGAGGATTTTCAGATACTTTGTAACTGTTAAGGACTCGGGAAAATTATAGTCAGATCAGCTAAACTTGATTTTGACTGACAAAATCAAATTTAGCCGATGTCTATTTCAGCGAAAACACGCTGAATTTTAACATCTGTCAACTGCTTTGACAGCTGTCAAATCCCATCCCCATCTCTTTCCGATTTTAACCATTAGAAAAAGACAACAATAACAACACAATCGGCTTTTATGTATACATAGCACTTATGTGTGTAGAGAGGCTTGCTTTTATCTCACAACCTTCCCTAAAGAGAAGATGCAGTAGTGCGTAAGGACACGTCAGACCATTGTTTTTCAAGCACTCTCTAGAATCTTAAGACTACAGACTATACAGGCTGTGTTTAAGGGAATCCGGGCAGATATAACTTCAGATCAGATAACTACATAACGTAGGTACAGGGTAGATAACTAGGTACATAACAGCGGAACTTCAATTGTTTTATTTAATTTTTTAAGTTCAATAGTATCTACTCCGTTTTCATATTTTTTTTAAGTTAGTTTAGTTTTTACTGTAATACATTTCGATACAATATTTACTTGTTATAAGTAAATAATAAATGATTTGTATTGTGTATGCCATAAAATAATATGTCAAAGACATTAAAATAATAAGAGAAGTTCTGGATAAAACGAGCTCAATATATCGTTAACGAGAATATTGTCATATTGTTTTTTGTTGCAGTATTCCAATTTCATGTGGACCCTGGCAATAATAAATAAATATATGTCGGATCCAGTCATTAGTACGGACACGAAACGAATCGCAAGCGCGCCGCTGGCGACAGGACGTGATCTACCCACACCTAAAGCGCGCGCTTCTACAGAGTCGTGATGTTTTAAGGCCACGGCGCGGCGAGGAGGGATTCAGCCTCGGATCGCATCGGAGTTAAGACGTCGCGGAACTGTTCTCGATTCGTGGTGCTCAGTAATAACTGAGTGTTAGTTGTAATTTGTGATCATTGTGTTAATTGGTGATTTTAATAAACGCCGTCGCACCCAGAGTGTGTATAATTTAGCTAGTGTGCTTAATTTGATAGTAAATTACAATGTGATCTGAACTGCAAACTGTTTTTCTGTTGCGCATTATCCAACACTGCCCACACTACGCCCACAGTAGTTAAAATATCGCTGATAATAACGAAAGAGTCACATACCCGTCTCCGACATATACCTATTTAAAAAATTAATAGTAATGTGTCATTTTTAACGTGAGGTAGCAGACCGCAAGCTATATTGAAAGTTGTGTACTGGCATTTTCATTAAAAAAATATCGTAATCTTCTTTTCCAAGAACGGATCGAAAATCAAACAATATCACGCTTAAAGAAGGGGTAGGTTGAGGTGCACTGTATAGCACGCCCACAATACTTTAAATACGAGAAAAACGAATTTAAATCAAATTATAATGGTCTGTATTTACCGAAGCGTACACCCACACACCACGCCAGTAACCCACGCTGCATTATTGGTGTGGTGTGTGGGTGTACTCAATTCACCTGAAATGTTATAAATGCAATTTCCATGTAGCAAGGAGCAAACTTTAACGACACAAATCTAGATTTCGGGAATCGAGCTTTAACTACTAAATAAATCTATTTACAGTTTTCTCGACCCTGGGACCTTGCGGCTCAGTCGTCGTGCTTACAACCACTAGATCAACAAGGCAGTCTTTAAAATTCATCATCATCTGCCCAGCCTTTTCCAACATAGTTGGGGTCGGCTTCCAGTCTAACCGGATGCAGCAGAATACCAGTATTTTACATGGAGCGACTGCTTATCATCTCCACAACCCATGAAACGAAACCTTGACAAAATTTGTTGTCAGACTTGCTAATTTCTGACTACCCGTACGACTGTCAAAGTTATACAAATGACAGCCAGTAATCGACAAAATTAATTCTATTTCCTTACGCGCCAGCCCTATGCTATGATATTTTGACATGAATCCGGTGTGTGACGAGCGTCTACCGATATACCGCGCAGATAACTTGCTCATACCATCACATTACTGAGATCAACTGTAATGGCCGACTGACTGCCCGGCTTCTTGGACTATACTTAGATGAAATATTAACTAGACTAGCTTCTGAACGCGACTTCGACTGCGTAGATTACGGGTATAATAAGAGAGTTGATTTTTCTATGAAAACTTCGGTATCCCGCTGATACCTATGTTGTAACAAACGTTTATGGGAATTCGAGGTATAAACAGCACCCGCATCAATTTTAATTTATTTATTTATTTCAGACATAATTCTAGTCCATAGTTACCACACTTACATTTAAATTATAAACTCACAGATAAAAACCCAAAATACAAATATTCATTAAAAAACAAAATAACTTAAATAAAATCTTCAAAAAATTGTAAAAATATCAGAATGGAAAAATAAAATAAAATGTTAAATATAAAAAATAAAATAAAATGTTAAACATAAAATTTGTCAAGGAGTAAAATTTTATAAAAATGTCAAAATATTTTTAAAACTAAAAATAAAAATTATGAGAAATCATATTTTGCATTTTTACCTGCCCCAAGCCCGATATACGGGTGCATGTAAGGCCTGCCAGTGCTGCATGAAAGGCCCGTCCAACCTGTTGTTTTGTTAAGTCCATCTTCTACTTAATAATATTCTTAAATTAATCCATTCACTAACAGACAACGCACAACCTAAACCGCTGGGACTAGAAGCATGAAATGCACAAGAGTTTTACTTCCGACCTATAGTGGGCACTAAGAAAGGAGTTTTGAAAATTGACCCCTTAAAGGCAGTTTGTAATGTTTGCCGTTGGGAAATCCCATCGGGCACCCTGCTTGTGTACATAAGAGGCGAGTATGTTACCAACCAGGCAAAACCGAAAATATTTCGAACAGCACCTACCTGATGATAAGTCAATACCAGTCAGGCATCGAGTCATATAGGAGGAGACGCCTGGGGCGGGAATCGCGAGCCGATTTCCGGCCACCGTAGGCGCGGGCTTGCGGACGGTGAGCAATGGGTAGCTCGCCGTCCGATAAGGATCAAGCCCGGGTCGACGGCGCGTTGTGTTCCACGCGCGCCTCAAAGAGATGTCAGCAGAATTGACGGGGTCCGCTAGGGCCGATGCCTGCCGGGGTTGCGAATAAGGCCGATAGGGACATCGTGGCCCCGGCAACAAGGCAACCGAAGGAACACGGGTGGGTTTTAGTCAGTAAGAGTCTGACACGCCCTCCCGCTCCGCCCAGAGCGGGAGAAGTTATTTGATAATTTCCCACCCGAAAAAAAAAAAAGGCGTCGAGTCATATGCACAGATTTTTTGTAACCTTTAAAAATCAGCTCGTACCAGGGTGTCAGCCGTATAAGGCGGTGTGTGGCGTGTTGCCACTTAGGCGGAGTGGCGCTCGAACAAAGCGCCACAATGCGGCCCACTCTAGCCGGAGTAGCACAGACGTCTTGACTATCAATAGTGGTTGTGGAGCTATTGGAAACGTAGCTGTGTATAGCTGTTCTTTTATAGCTATTGCATACTTCCATACCATAATATACTAGCTTATGCCCGTGAAGTTTCTTGTTTTATCATAAAATATACCCTATGACACTTGGCAATACTGTAATTTCCTATTAGTAAAAGAATTTTCGGAATTTGATCAGCAGTTCCGAAGATTAGGTACCCTTCGTCTATCATTCCCCATTCTAACCATTTTGCCAGACGCCTGTCGTTCAACATCATATTCCCAGAAACATGTAAACATCTTCACAAACAAACACCTTTACAATAACTTTTGGGATATAAGTAAATATTTAAGAAGTACGAGTGTGTATTTAGGTTATCTTAGTAAACTAATCACAAACCGTGATAGAAATATGTCAAACTCAGTTTTGCATGCCAAGTGAACGGTTCATTAACGTTAGCATTTGCCAAACTCCACGCTCTAGTGCCAGCCTCATCCAGATCCCTACTTACCGACAGATATTGTTAAGTAAGTAAGTATTTTTTTTTTAATTTTTTTTTTAAGACTTTACCTTTTTGACTTACGACGAGGGGTAACCTTGATTCTCTAGCAATCTCTCAATCCGCTTTTAAATAGGTCAAACTAGTTTTATCATCATTTCAGCCGAAAGACGTCCACTGCTGGACATAGGCCTCCCCCAAGCACCGCCACTTCGACCGGTTCATCCAGCGCAATGTCTACCTTGTGGGAGGCCTTCCAACGCTACGTCTTCCAGTACGCGGTCGCCACTCCAGAACCTTTCGGCCCCATCGGCCATCCGTTCTGCGAGCAATGTGCATTTCTTCCCGTGGGTGTCGTAAAAGGCGACCAAGGGACTTACTAAGAGAATGCTTTTATTGAAAAACAATAAAGAACCATTTTTTTTGAGTCTATTATTACAGTAAGGGCTGACTTAAGTAAATTTAAAGATCCCATACAAGGCCCTTAAGGCTTATTTACGCTTTGATTTTCTTACACAATTTAACATTACACCTGCATTCTTCGAAGGAGTAGGCAGAAGTGTTACATAGTACACTCGCATTTCGCCAGAAGTCCTATGTAATAGATTACCATCGTCATCTTCATTTCAGCCGAAAGACGTCCACTGCTGGACATAGGCCCTCCTCCAAGCTCCCTCTTCACTTCGATCGGTTCTGTGCTTCCCGCATCCAGCGGATTCCTGCAGCCTTCACAAGGTCATCGGTCCATCTTTTGGGAGGCCTTCCAACGCTACGTCTTCCGGTACGCGGTCGCTACTCCAGAAACTTTCGACCCCATCGGCTATCCGTTCTGCGAGCAATGTGCCCTGTCCATTGCCACTTAAGTTTGGCAATTCTTCGGGCTATATCGGTTACCTTGGTTCTCCTGCGGATCTCTTAATTTCCGATTGGATCACGTAGGGAAACTCCAAGCATAGCCCTCTCCATTGCCCTTTGGGTGACTTTTAGCCTTCTGATAAAGCCCATTGTGAGTGACCACGTTTCAGTACCATAGGTCATCACTGGCAAGACGCACTAGTCAAAGACTTTCGTCTTGAGACACTGGTATGTGGGACGAGAAGATATTGCGTAGATTACCATCAACCGGGCACAAATACGAGCTCAACTATCATTAATTGGACACAATAGAATTTTAATTGTTATCGATCTCCAGGAGAGCTATTGACAGTCAAGGGGATACAGATTGCTACTGAGAAATTCCTACAGATTTTTTTGTAGGCTTTTCTATTATTTTCTATTCTAAAATATTGGCTCTATCGGACCTACATATCTAACAAAGCGGCTTGAGATACCTACCACTCTGATCTGAGTATCGATACAGATGTAGAGCCGACGCCGTTGAGTATCAATAGAGATGTAGAAGCCATTGATCGCGGCTTTTCTTGCGCTGTGCCTGTATGTAGGCCTTTATTCGAAATACAATATTTATATTCTTGTTATATTATTATAATTCGAAATGCACTAGTACTGAAAGTGGGTGTTTTTCTAGCATTTTCTCATTTTTAGGAGTGAAAACCAATGCTTTTACCTGCGGATTTTTTTTCTTGAAATGTGATTTAGGCACTTACCATAATAATGTTCATTTCTAGGTATAATAATACCATTATTGTCCCCCTGCAGGGCAAACACCTCTTTCCATGCAAAGAATGTAAGGCACGTAGGGTTGCCAGTTTTTTTATTCTTTAAGGGACAATTTGTTTAAAAAACGGGATTTAAAAAATTCCCGGGTCAAATAAAAAACATGTATTTTACGTTCTTATTATTTTTATTGCTACTTATAGTTTAAAGAAGATCGTGTAAGTTTCAATATACATAGGTATCTTTGTTTGATTTAACATATTTGTAAAATTCAATGCAGTTATTGTTATAATCATAGTTAAAAATGGTCATTAGGTAATTCACTCTTTATCAAATCGAGGGTACATTTGTTATCAGTCCATTTCAAGACCATCTGCGAAAAAGTCCTTTCCACAAAACAGTTGGAACTAGGGATACCTACTGAAGATAAACGATATAATTAGAAAAATGCTAGGGATTTCATTCTTGGAAAACACTTTCATGATTTTCTTCCACTTCTCAATGTCAATTAATCTTAGTGCGATAGATTTCTTAGTAATAAATCAAATAAGATTTAAATACGGGACAGTCTGTCCCGCCGGGACGTTCTTAATTACGCTTGAAATACGGGATGTCCCGGGAAATACGGGACGTATGGCAACGCTAAAGGCACGATCCAATCACCTCGCTTGCTGAAGGCGGGTTGGCGATTTCAGACTTATATTAAGTCCAGGTTTCCTTTTCTAGGTGATAGATATAGAGAGAATAATAATTCGAAATAAAAATTTGTTTTTTTCTTTACTTTTTACGAATCTTAATAATTAATTACAAGTAACAACTAGTAAACGGAACAAGGAAACTGCAAAATAAAAATAATACTTTACGCCATTTTCCTGCACTTTTCTTTGTTTTACAAGCACGCGTACTAAACGTGAGGCTTCAATTCAATTCCATCTTCAGACATTAGTAAAGTGTTTGCAATAGTTTCCACATAAATATCCGAGCACTATAAGATAATGTGTCCGCGGATACGTGACGGCTGATGGCGCACGTCTGCGTCCAAATCTCGGCTATTTCAGTTCTAGTGCTAGACGAGTTTTATATCCGACTACATCCGTCCGTCTTCACGCTTGATGGAAAACTAGGGATGTGAAGCGCGGATATTTTTTCGGATATAGGCCGATTTTTTTTTTCTTTAAATATTTGTAGGATTTTTTCCTGACCATATCGGATGGCATGGTGCAAGCCTTTACTAGTATTAAGTACAAGTTAAAATACATTACCCTCCTCTCTTCGCCGCAGTCGCGTGAAAATATAAGAACGATATACCCATAATTCTTTCCCCAAACACACAAGCAATGTTGTAGTTAATTTAAAATTAGGCAATTGTTTGAAAGAGTTATCGAATTACTTCAATATCTATGCGGATAATCGAAACATTAAAAAATGATTGACGTTCGATAACGAGTGACGATACAACTGTAAGTACTTGCTACCTTTTCGCTAATGCATCGTCAGATCTAAAAATAAGTGTTCCATGTCAGATCATAATCTGATCGCTCCGAGATTTCTGAATGCCAGATAGAAGAGATAACAGAGAGTGCAAGTAACTATTTTGACATTATCGCAATGATTTATGTAAGAAACTAGCTGTTGCCAGCGGTTTCACTTGCATCCTAGAAAAACTACTTCGTGTAACATAACATAACATCACGCCTGTTTTTCCCAAAGGTTTAGGCAGAGGTGTAGCTACATAGTACACCCATATTTCGGCAGTTATGTTTAAGTCCCTGTTATAGTGAGTGTATATAGACTCCAAATTCCTAATGGAAAACCCCAATAACACTTTGCCAGCTCAGCAGTAGCGCTTGCGATCACTAGGCCAACGAAGAAGTCTAAATAAAAAATTAAAAAAACATAGTCGAATTGAGAACCTCCTCCTTTTTGAACTCGGTTAAAAATGAGTGACATGATAATTTAATACAGAATGGGATCACACCGCGTCTTATTTCAGATTACAAATTCAAATTCAGCAAGAAGGTTTTTATTATTCAATAAAAACTACGACCTTGCGTAATTGTATCCGCCTGCGTGATCGCAATGTGGGACTTACTAACTGATAAATAACTCAAATCCGCTGCATATTCATATCATAATTGTAGCTTGTTTAAACTACAAATTACAAAATCTTTTATAACATTCATTATGTCAGAAACAAACGTGTGAACCATTTTTTGGATACTTTCGATAGGAAACGTTGAAATATTTTTAAACACACTGAATAATATTGTTAACTCATATCCCAATTTGCGTAACATACTTCACACTTCGCACAATCCGAAGGATTTTAAAAGAAATTCCTAAACCACTGCTTCTTAGGCTTGAAAAATTCATCTCCTCGACAGCGTAAATAACGCAATGAATGTTGTCGATTTGTCAAAATCAAAGGCATTGCAATTGTTAATGTGTTAATCAATTACTGCGCTGTAGCTTACAATTAATATTCAGCATTTCACACGCCACACGAGACAATGTCCATCTTTAAGTTCAAAATCACACGCGATCACGTGATACGAATAAATGCGGAAGTAATTACACTTATATAGATATCCGACAGCCATCGCAGTTACAACACTATTATAAAACAACATCAATTTTATAGATCATTGATCTTTACCGGCTATTATTAAACTCCTGCGCACGTGTTCTCTATCCTACTCGCACACTACACTAACTTAAAAGCTAGAAAAAGACAGACATAGATCTGTAAATCCTTTATTGAAGCTTGCCATCTTTATCGCACTTTAGAATGCAGTGTATGTTAGACAGAGATAGAGATAAAATCGATTAGTAGTAGTGAATTCCAAATTGAGTGTAGTTACGTAGTGTTGGCTAAGATTATGAAATATGTAGAAGTGATTTGTGTTTTGGCGTGTGCTTATAATCGGATCAAGATGGATTGAACGCGGCACGATTTAAATAGAATCTAATGCGATTTCCACAGAACATCTGCCTTCTAATGAGTAGTGAGCAAACTGCATTAAGGCTATGCATTCCTGGTACCGCTGTATGAAAAGGGATGTGAGAATTTCCGGGATATTATTAATATAAAGTGTATTCTCGGTAATTAACGTGTATTTTCTTCGTAGCAATTTATTGGAGGAGTGCCAGAGTGAGGAGTCCTCTTTGAACTACCGCGTATGACGCAGTTTTAATCCGCGAGTAGTTCCTACGTTTATGGAATGTTTCTGATTTTAATTACCTATAAACTTAGATCTTCGTAATTTATTGACACTCATCTTCACTTTTCTTTATCATTTAGTGATATTTTTCAAACGAACGTGGCAGCTACGTACCTATTCTATTCTTTTTGACAGTCCCTCAATGAACACAGTCTATCTCAGTTCCATTGATGGACATAGGCCTCTTCCAGGCTGCATCACAACACCCTTTCCTCAGCCTTCTGCATCCAGTCTGTCCCAGCCACCTTTTTAAGGTCGTCATCCATCTAGCTAGGGGCGTCCCCACACTACGCTCGCCGTTACGCAGCCTCCCCTCCAGGACTCTTCCCTGGTTTATATCGGTTTATAACGTGTGATTCTTTATAATGTGCACATATCGAAATGAGGGAATCTATGCTTAATTTTATCGCCGGTTTTTTTTTTTTTTAAATTTTTCATATTAAAAATATTTTTTTGTTTCTCTTTGGCATCTTGTTGATAAATTTTACAATAATTGTAAAAATTTATGAAAAAAAACTTTTTACAAAAAAAAAACAACCGACTTAAAAAAAAACACTACAAAGTGAAAAATAACTTTAATTTCGGAAGTCGGTGTCTTTGGTTTTTAATTTTCGTTCTTTGTCACCGACTTCCAAAATTAATTATTTTTTTAATCCTGTAAAAAGTTTATTTTTTTTATATATATATATTTTTTCTGTCGTTAAAATTAAGCATAAATTCCCTCATTTCGATATGTGCACATTATAAAGAATCACACTGTATTATGATTCAATTAGTATTAGCTGGTCCTTTAGAATGAGTGATAACCGCGTGACGAGTATATACGAATACAACGTCCCGACATCAATCGTCGGGGCAGTTGCCCACCAGACAACCCCCGTCTGGAGGATCCTCCCTTTTCTGTAGAGGATGAGTGACCTTTACACTCTGTTCCTCATCATACCTCTATAGAATATACCTACTAATCCAATTTAATGCTTAGACTTTGACACCCGCCACGTTAAGAGAGGTGATGGCCAAAATAATCATAGCTAAACATAATTATTTTTGTTCTTGCATTGAAAAAACAAAATACTGTCCCATCTATACAATACCTTACTCTATGCACACACACACATCTACACGCACGCTCAAACGGCCACACACATTGACAAAATGATGGATGTATCAGTAGATCTTTGTAAAAGACTTTTTTTCTTCATTTCACGGCCACGGCAAGATGTATGAGCTACATCACTAAGCTTTGGCGACGGAATCCATTTTGACATTTCTTCAAAGGCCATTGCGTTTTTCCTGCTATCGGGTTCACGAATTTTTAAAACGTGTGAAGCAATGGATTTTACCGTTTTGTCACTTTTAAAGAGATTTTCATTCGTAGTGTTAGGTGAGGGTGCCGGATTTGTTCAAATGTCATATAACTGTCCATCCGTCGTGCAGTGGGAGTTTGTGACTGAGATATTACAGCAGGTGGTCGAATTAAACGACGGATGATAGTTGTATGAAAAACGTAGATTTTGTGTTTGTAGAAATGTCATCATTATTTTGTTAGCCTCGTAAATGTCCATTGTTAAGCTGTCTTGTTTGAACAATGCTGGAAAGTGTCCTGTTATTACCACTTTATCTTCTGCTCTCGTATCTGCCACAATAATACAAACAACACTGGTTTTAATCTCTAACGAGGAACTCAAGGACGTACCAATCACTAAGTTTTACGTACATACATACATAAACTCACGCCTTCTTCCCATGGCGGTAGGCAGACACTACAGAACGCCACCTACTACGATCCTTACATACTCCTTTTGCCTCGTTTACGTTCATACATCTGGTCATACACGCACGCCAGTTGCGAGTACTACGCACCTGACCTTTCGCATTGTCACTAGCTTTTTTTGAAGTGAAAACTAAAACTAAACCTAAAACTTCTACGACTTCTTTAGGCGCGTTGGGCATTTTTGAAATGGGACTAAACCATTGATTTCGCGACACTGTGAACGCGATTGTGCTCTTTATTTATATTAAGTACGTTACGGATCCATGTTCTATTCAAGTATTTTTACTATAAAGGTTTTTTTTTTAAGCTCTTGCATAGCTTTTATCGCGGGCTTTGAGCGCGGCGACCGAATCAAGAAATTCCGTAACGAAAATAAAACCTAACACCCCCCACTCCGCCTACCATGTAATGACGGTTCCCATGACAACGTGATGTTGTCATGGGAACGTAATTTTTGTTTTATGTCATCATCCCAAGTGTAGCGTTGACAAATAGGAAGTATGGAGGTTACAAATGCTATGCAATAGCTTTACCGCGGCAGTCCCCGAGTGCCACACGTTTTTTTTTTTTTTGTAAACGCGATTCTGCTCTTTATTTAGATAAGGTTACGGACCAATGTTCTATACAAGTATTTTCTTTCCACCAAGGCGATCTTGTTCAAGTTTTCACTTCTGTCGGCACTCCCGGAGTGCCACAATTTTTTACCATAACTTAGCACACATGTCAAAAAAAAGAAGTCTAGGAACGCGGTTAGACTTTGCGACCGAATTCTGTCGTATAGCGCTCGCTATCTTGTAACGCGTCGATGGTAGCAAATGCAATTGCTGAACGTCCTTGTTTCGATGTTCCGAGCTCGGGCAAAGTTAGGCTTTTCAGTCAGGATTTTTAAGGCTCGGCCTCTATTGCAGAAAACTAAAACATACCTGACGAAATGTGATCTACTGTACACCTAGAGGAGTGATGTTATGCCATCGTAACAGTATTGGCGGCAGTTTCAGTTCCAGATGTAACGGATACCGATATAATTTATGTCGTATTGTTGTCTGTTACACTTTGATGTTGTGTGATTGAAGCGAGAGCATATCTCGGGATATGCTCTGTTCGAAAACAATCTGATGTAAGTATAAACAAACCCTGTTCAGGTTTAATTCTTGCGCTATCACTCTCTAAAGCATTTTTTTTTTTTTTTAAAAAACGTTGCCCCACACTAGGAATTTCTCCTGTATTGTGGGTGCGTTTACAAACATTTAAACTCACATACACAAACAGCCAGACCCGGAACACTACTTGTAGGTCATACAAATATTTGTTCCGTGCGGGAATCGAACCCGCGACACGCAGCGCAGCAGTCAATCGCTTAACCACTGCGCCAACCGTGCCGTCGAATTAGTAAAATTAGTTACACATTCAATTGTTTTTAGAAGATTTCAACTATAAACGTTATCACTATTTCTAACAATTATTGTTTGAATAACTTGAAGTAGGTTTAGGGGTAGAGGGTAAGTAGTAGGTAGGCTCTGCGTCCAGCGCTCGGTGTGGCAACACGCCTTGTTCGGGTTCGCGACAAGTCAATCGTCATCCTGAGGATGCCTCGTTGAGAGGTGAAACACATGTCAATTTCTTTCAGGGTTTTTTACATCTCTTTAGAAATAGCTAAGCGGAACAGTCTACTGTATTTTTGAAGTAGGTACTTATTATTTTTTTATTCAAAAAAACATCGAGAAACCTCAATTTGTAAGGGCACTACTGGGTTTTGTGATCCATTTGTTTACATTTTTATGAGATACTTTTGAAACAGACTATAAATTGATTACTATTGCTGTGCTAGAGACCTTGTTTCAAATTGTGTACAAATATAGATCACATTAGTGCTGCAACTGGCAGTTGAGAACTCATTGGGTTATAATTTTAATCCTACTGTGATATCAGAATGAGATGTGAAGATGTGAGGCTGTTTGTAACTTCAACGCGCATTGATGAAGAGATTTGGATGGAGATAAACCATATCATGTGCTACATGGAGTATTTTGTTTGTTGGTAAATTGGCGTGTGCTAGCTGACATATCATGGTTAATACTTTCCATACTATTGTATAGAACCAAGTTCTCACTGAACAGACAGCTGTGCTGCTGGGGAGTTTGTTGTGCCACTTCTTCTTCCCAGGAATTTCTTGCGCGTTTTGGAGGACTGTCTAATGTAATTTTGGCATTCATTCAAAAAGTGCTGATTCTCAGCTTAATTTGAATAAGTGACTTTATTTTCTTTAAATTGATTTTGGATTTTAAAAAATACATAGGTAGTTGTCCTACATTGGTTGCGAATAAATTGGTTCTGGGATATATTATCGAATCTATTCTATAGCCGTGTTTCCTGCGCGTGTTTTTTCGAAGTATTATACAAAAACATCGCAACAGAAAGGCGTGGCGTACACATTTATGTATGCAAACACGATGTTTTGTATAAAAACAAATGTTTATGTGTAACTAGTTAAGCCCCGCGGTTTCACCCACGTAAGTCTCGATCCTGTGGGAATATCGGGATAAAAGTATCCTATGTGTTAATCCAGGTTGTAAACTATCTGTGTGCCAAATTTCATCCAAATAATTCCAGCCGTTTGAGCGTGAAGAAGAGACAAACATACACACACACTCACAAACTTTCGCCTTTATAATATTAGTGTGATGTTTTGAAAAAACGCGTCCGAGACCCGGCTTAATATCAAGCAGTACGTATCGCTGTCAATAAAAATAATAAAAACCATCGAGTTTCTTGCCGGCTCTTCTCCATAGGAAACGATCAATTGGAACCGTGCACCTAGCTTCTGACGTTTCACAAGTGCCAATTTGGTTGGTTTTGATATTACAACCGCGTGACATCTCTCATGACCACGTTCTACATTCGTGGAAGTGACCAGCGAGGGATTGCAGTATTATTAATCGGTACACAGTCCCAACCAACGCTCATTAAAAACATACCTCATACTATTCGATTTAAAACAATATTAATTATTTGCCAATAACCATTAATTATTAATTTCACACTTCACAACGTTCATTATTTAATGCACTTTTAAAACCCTCCATGTAAAAATAATAATTACATTTTAATGAATCGAGAAATTGTATAGAAATATTACATACCGTTAATTTTTTAATTCAGCTCCAGTTTACGACTTAAAAACTCCTTGGTTTGTCGACCAGCCGAATGTAGAACCAGCCGCAGTATGAATAGATTGATAACTTACCTGGAACAAAAAACAATCAATATTATCATGTCGCACTTCTAAAACTAAAATATTCACATCTCTTTCTAACGGGCGAAATAAGAGAGAGATGGATTATCGACTGTCAAAATGACAATTGTCCAAATGCCAGTGTGTTTATGCCATAATGACAAAGTTTTCAGTACATTTCATTTAATGTTTTCGTCCCATCCATGTATAGGATTTATTGCCTTTAAAGACACAGCTGCTACTAAGATATTCTTAATAGATAAAAATAGATAGACAATCACAATCCAAGAGTTTTGAAGGAAATTCCTAATCCATTGCTTCATGTTTAGAAAAAATCATCTGCTCGACAACGTAAATAACGCAATGAACGTGGCATTACTCTCAAAATGAAAGGAATTGCGATCAATTGTCATTTCATCTGTGTTACGCAATTACCCCGCAGGACTTTATGCTCAATAGTCTTTACCTGACCCGAAAATAGCATCTAGAACAGCTCAGCAGTAACTCTTGCGACCACTGGACCAACTAATAAAGTTCACCATCTAATACCGCGCCGATCCACGCTCTATCAGAAACTGAAAGTCGACCGCAATTGTTTTTTATGATTAAAAACAATTGTTGCGGTCGCCAACAAACAACAAAGAATTGATCTCTCTCAGAGAAAGTCACAAATTGCCAGCGACAATGTTCGGAAAATGCAAATTGGATGTGATTGGGTTTAACTTCACAGTTTACCATTTTAACTGCTTTCTCAGCAAAATTAAGGAAACCTCTAAGATTCTCTTACATTTAAGACAGCTAAAGCCTCGCCGATTAAAATTTTTTTGGGGTTTGCTAATAATAACTGCGATCGCCAATTCTGCGTATCATCATTTTAATGTCCAAATGTCATTTTTTTTTTTTTCTCTATTAATAAGAATTGACGTTCTTAGTAATTGATTACAATCTAGCCTAATAGACTAATAAGTAATTTAATTCTAACTTAATATATTACGAGATAGATTATGTTATATCTAAGAATAGTGTCAATTTGCACTTTTACACAAGGCCAATTTCGTAGCACTTTCTTAGGGTCTGATAATTGATAAAACACTTTGTTCTTGTGTTATATGTATAGCACAGCATTGTTACTATTTATTAATTCACTATTTACACACTACACTAACTCAAATGGTTTAGTTCTCTTTAGCCTACGCACTATGTCCGTGTTGTCTAGCAGCTGAATTGCCTCGACATTCACATGTCGGTGGAGTCTGTGTTCGTGGGCTTCAGCAAAAAATAAAATGATCAAATGTCAATTGACCAATCATTTTCTTGGTTATTAAGAAGTCCATCTTCAGATAGAGTTTCAGAATTGTTTTGCTTTTGTTTTGATTTTGTTCAGTTCGAGAATTGCAATATCTACCCAGAAAGCCACTGTGAGCATTAAAATCAAGTCACCCACATAGCAATAATTTCGTTCCTAATCACATGAGACCCAATACCCGTCACCAGAGTGTGTACACAACCAGTCTCTCTGCCCACCTCCTTCCGGAACAAGCGGCTCGCATATAAAGGTGAGCCGTAACACCGCTTTTATAGCCTATCCAGGTCAAATGGCCACTGAGGCGGCTATTTTCGCAAAATGAAAATAAAATCCACGCTAAAGGCTACTAGTAAATAAATTGCGAATTCAGCAACTGTAAAATAGGACTGCTAGAGGTACACCGCGGATATTTCCCGTTCGGATATCCGCGGATATTTTGAGTTCAAGGTTTCGGATATTTTATTTATCCCTTATCTCATACCTTCTTCCAATGGGGAGAAACTACAGAACGCCTCCTGCTACGATCCTAACGTACTCCTTTTGCTTCGTTTACGTTCAAAATAATATACATACGGTTATACACGCACGTCAGTTGCGAGTACTACGCACCCGACCTTTCAGAAGAACATCACCAATAAGGTCCTACTAGAGCGTCCCCTCTCGGGGTTTCCACTCACATCTGTCTTGTAAACACCTTTGTCGCCTTTCATTCATCCTGTCAACATGACCATTTTTCAATTATATTTACACTTGTCGTGGAATCGCTGTGAGCTATAAATTTTCTTATCTTGTGAATAGAGTTGTGTAGTGAGAGTTGTAGGTAGAACAATTTTACGATGATTTTTACGATTGTTCACTACTTTCTAGATAGTAAACCAACAATACTGTGCATTTATTGTTGTTCATGCGTTTCTTTTCTTCCATCGACGCTATAATAACTGATGTTTGTTGGTTTCTATAAATAAGCCTCCCTGCCTCGTTGGTCTAGTGGTCGCATGCGGTGGGTTTTTCCATCAGGAATTTCTCAGTAGCCCGGAATCTAGATTTGTGCCCGGTCGATGGCAATAAGCCCGCCCCTTATTACATGGGAGTTAAACATAACTGGTGAAATGTGAACCCTTCGGGGAACACGGGTGTGATATTATGTTATTTTTTTCAACCTATGTGACTATTCGTAACAGGAAATACCGCGACATGTTGACGAGTCAAAGTCTTTTTAAAGTCCACATGATGCCTTTATGGTCCTTTATTTTCACTTTTTACTATCTTACATTCTAAAGCATGCCAAACACGATTAATTTTAATTTAAAGCACAATCAATTTAAAGGACTTAGGCCTCTCCCAGGCTGCACCACAACACTGTTCATCGCCACCTTTTTTAGGTCGTCGGTCCATAAATCTGGGGAGCGTCCCAAACTATGCGTGCCGATACGCAGTCTCCCCTCCAAGACTCGTCTGCTCTACCCACCATTAGTCCTTCGACAAACATGGCCATCCCACTGCCACTTCAGCTTGCTTACAAATTTAAAGCATAACAAAAAGTCACTTACCGTGTGTATCAAGTGTCATTTAATAACAAAACCCTTCTCTACTTCAATATCAACGACGTCAAAAATCAATACATCTCTCATAAAAATCTCTACTACCATTGTAATCAAGTGCGGATATTTGAAAGCGCGGATATCCGCCACCGACCGCGTCACATCCCTACTTCATCACGGCTGGCGAGACCTCAACAGCCTGCACTACAAAGTCGAAATATTTGCATGTCCTGTCCATACCGCCGTGTTTTGTACGGAAATGTTACAGTTATGAGCAGGTGGTATGATGAGGTACCTACTTTTTGAAAGGTGAATTATTATTATTATTAGAGCTGGAAATTGTTTTACACGATCAATCATAATCTGAATCATTTTGAAGGATATTGCCAATCCATTGCTTCATTATGTTCGAAAAATTTATCTGCTCAACAACGTAAATAACGGAATGAATATTGTTGAACTGTCAAATGAAAAAGATTGTGATTGATCGTGTGTTACGCAATTATAGGGTGCTGTTAGTTTTAAAACTTTTTTATATCTACGGGTGACGCTGTGCTTGTCGCAAAAAATTCACAAAATGCTTTAGGATAATTGTGTATTTGATTCAAAAATGCCCTAATCGCGTAACTTATTGTCGTAAACGATAATGACAAATTTGTTTCATTTTGACAGTTCAACAACATTCATTGCGTTATTTACGTTGTTGACTAGATATTTTTTTCCAACTTATGAAACAATGGATTAGCAATATGTTTCAAATCGAAACAGATTGTGATTGATCGTGTATTACGCAATTAGGGTATTAGTTGAATTTTTAACTAAAAAATCGTTCGAGTTTACGTTACGTTTACGTCTCGCGTTCGTGCTATGGCCTCAAAAGTCAGAACACCATCAGTCAGCTAACTTATTTACGAGAAACTTTCCAAAATTGAATCAAAATATCAGAGTCCATCCCTTTCACAGCAAGACCCTTTCAAATTAAGGTCACAGTCAACTAACGTAGCTAGAAAAATATTAAACTCTCAACCCACTATGACGCCGTATCGACCGCTTATACCTCATTACGGTTGGCCTCGCCCCGGAACTCCGCGGGACTGTCGCTTCCGTCCGGACTCGGGCAAAGTCCCGGGAAACGGGATTACGGGCTGTAGGGATGGAACGTTTTTAGAAAAATATTACTAATGAGGGATAAGTAGACTCGAAGGGGGTTTAGACTTCAATCAGACCAGTCTACTCCTACTGCATCATGTCTTGCTCGATTTGAATTCATATTTAACATGAACTAGCTGATTTTATGAACAGGTAATGCTTATATACAATAGCAAATTATTATACAACTATTTAACTAGGTATCTACTAAATTAAATAACTAACTATATTTTACTTTATGGGTGTCTAGAAAAAGTTATAAAAGTATAATAATCTATCGGAGTCCACACGGAAACCTTTAGCACAACCTAAATAGATAGGAATACTGAATGCATATACTGCATGAGAATGCAGCCCGAATCTACCGAGGGAGTGTAGTATGAACTCTGAAATATGAACAAAAAAAAATTCTGTTACCAAAATTTTGTCGATGCGAACATAAATGTATGCAGCAGCTGATTTTTTTTCGCGATTTGATTTCAGTAGTTCGCTCCCTTAAAGCATGTCCCTTGTTTAACCTAACACCTGAATGAAATATCATAATATGAAATATCGTTGCAGCCACCTCTGCAGGAAAAAAAAAGAAACGGAGATAACAAAATTAATATCTAGTCATTTCTCGCGATTCCCGAGACTGTCATGTTCCCGGAAGTTCCCGGAGCCGCACCCCTTTCCGCGTCACTATCTCGTGTCAAATTGTTTAAAATGCTAGTTTTATTTAACACAGTAGAGACTTGTAGGCTCGGTGGAATCTCTGGAACGTTGCCAACGTGCTGTAGTAATGGAGAAATATCGATTGTTTTTTGTATAAAATATAATTTTGATGTGAAATCGATTCTGACCTTGTCCTTCCAGTCTCGTGTCGGTTTGTGATCGCGAGATATATTGTGCTTATAATATAGATTAGCTTGTTGTTTAAAAATAGATTAGTTGTGATGTGGGTTGTTGGTTTAGAGTCGGAAACTAAACTAAATAATTTTAGAGAAAAGAAAAATGTTGAAACGACTACAGTTACTCGTACATACACAACATACTAAAATGTTCTTAGTTTTCAAAGATAAGCATCTTGTTGCTACACAGAGGAAACTTGATTCGTGGATGAGGCTTCAAAGTTACCTCTGCTAAACATTACGTTGTTTTGAATTGTCACACTAATATTATAAAGGCGAAAGTTTGTGAGTGAGTGTGTATGTTTGTCTCTTCTTCACGCTCAAACGGCTGGACCAATTAGGATGAAATTTGGCACACATAGTTTATAACCTGGATTAACACATAGGATACTTTTTATTCCAATATTCCGACAGGATCGAGACTTACGCGAGTGAAACCGCGGGACGCAGCTAGTACATACATAAATAACCTCACGCCTTTTTCCATAGGGGTAGGCAGAAACTACAGAATGCCACCTGCTACGGAAGTAATAGAGGGAACGGAATGTAAGAGAAGGACTGAGTGAGTGAGTGAGAGAACGAGGGAGTCTGGAAGAACGAAGATGGCTCCGGTGTGTGGGGCGAGAGTCATAGGACGGTGTTGAAAACCGGTGTATTTTAAGGAGGTCAAATAAACGTTTGTCTTAGCATCAAGTTAAGTGATTTTATAGGTACTCGAATCCCAAACACTACAAATTTCTGCTAGGCTGCTACGATCCTTACATACTCACTCGAACTCTCTTCATCGTGTAACTGTGGGTACGTATCACACAGAGTCAGATATACTTTTTCATTCCATGATTTAGGTGCCTCATACAAGTTCTGTAAGAAAATTCACAATTGCTCCCCGATTTCCACTTCCAAATTAGAATTAGAACCACAGATTTATGAGAAAGGAAAGTACTCATGAAGAAACATGAGAGCCTATATAAAGTGATATTCTATCAGCGTCATTGGAAAAACTAATTTGTATTAAATTGACGTACCTATTAAGCTATATGATGGAAATGTTGAAATGTATTAACTATTTTCATTTCAAACTAATTATAATTAATATGTAATAAACTGTACTTTAATTTTAATATTTCTACACCGGCAACGGTAGTATAATGTGAAACTTTTTAATATTAAGATCTTAATGTACTATGTACTTGGAAATAAATTACATCTTATCTTATCTTAAAAGCTTACTGTAGTAATTCAAAACGCTTTGAAAGCGATTGTGACTTGTCTACGTCTTCGGATGTTACAGTCTGAAATCACCGCGCCAGTGAGCAAGCGTGGTGATCAACACTCGATCCTTCTCTGCATGAGAAGAGGCGTTTGCCCCAGGAGGACATCACAGTCGGACATTATTACGAATCATGGCGTAATACATACTACTAGTTATTACGATTGAAAATATAATAATGTGAATTAGATCGCTAACCTTGAATACAGCCGGAAACGGAAGGCATTTACGTCGGAGTGAACTTTGAAATATGCTCTATGATTCGAATCGGTTAATTTGGTCGAGGTAATGAAATTATATTTTCTATTTTTACACGTTTGTCGTTTGATATGTGAGTCATTTGGAGTGGGTGGGATATACTGCGTGGTGGTGTGTGGTAGGAGCTTCTTTCAAAGTGACAGTAACTGTACTGTCAGAGAAATTACTTGGTAGGACTACCATCTTAAATTGTCCGTAAATTCAAATCACAACTGTCATTCTTTGATAATTGTGTTAAATGGCTCTATCACGGCAAATAATTGACGTAGTGTGTCAATTTGCTTGACAATTAATTTTCCTGACTGTATTTAGACTAAAATCGGCCGTCCTCTGCTACGTAGGATGTGCATGGAGAGGTTTGCCACGTTAGCTGTACGGTTCATTTGTTTGGCAGCCACGCGTTAAACTGAACGATCCCACCTAAATTCATGAATACAAAGTACAATTAAAAAAAACTGGCACTCCAGGAGTGCCGACAGAAGTGAAAACTTGAACAATTTTATTGTGCTGGAAATATTTTTAATGAGGTAACGGTAACAGTGTCGCGAGTTCAATTGTTTTTCCCATCTCAAAAATGCCCAACACGCCTAAAGAAGTTTTCACTTCAATAGGTACACGTTTTGCCACAGCTTTGCCGTGGCCTGCTGCAAAGCGGCGCCTTTAAAGTTTAAAGCAATGACGCCTGCTATTAGCTTGGTAGGAGAGATACTAAGAAGCATAATAAACAGTAATAAGCATACCAAAGTGGTAATCAATAGGTGGATATGGTGCAACCACATTTCTCCAATTATGTTTGAGTAGGAGACTCGCCTATTGTCATCGACTGAGCACAAATCCAGTCTCGAGCTGCTACTGAGAAATTAAAAATAATCACCATATAATGTCCCCACTGCTGGGACACAGGCCTCCTCTCTGTGAAAGGGAGTGGGGTCGTAATCAGAAATTATTGACGGAAAAACCCAATACCACTTTTCAACTAGGGGATCGATTCCAGGACATATGAAGCAGTCTAGTTTGAAGCAGTCTTGTTCAAAGAGGCTGTCACACATAACATCACGACTATATGCCGCGAAGGCTTAGGAAGAGATGTCCCTGTAGTACTACCGAGTCCCAAACAGGCTGTCATCAGCCATTATTATGCCTAGCATTTCTTATGTATCCTAATCTCCATAATTTCCATCTCCGACCTTGCTCTGCTGCCCTGGTACAGTAAGTGGTCACGGGCATACGGCATATAATTGTGGCGTATACTCACCAGTCTAGACTGGCGGTGCTTTCACCTACGAGTACTAGAAGTGGAAGTGGGTCGCGGGGATCTGTACTTACGTGTTATGCTGCCTTAGTACTATTTTGTAGTTCTTAATACTGCCATCTCATATTAGCAATGGCTCAAAATTAATTATAACCAACAGGTACCCGGACTGGAATACAACGCTACAAGGTTATAGTGGCGCGTGGCCAAAGTCGGAACTAACGCCGCCATCTTGTTTTGTCTATACAATTCCATAAATGTTTACCAACAACCCACCTGTCAATGTCATTCAGGCGCCAAAATATCCTTGTAGCACTTTACCTAGTGATGTGTTCCAATACTAGTCTAAACCAAAATTATTGCTATCTCTTAATACTAGATAAAACCATTCAAAGACGAAAGAAAATGACAGCTGTCAAATTCGATTGAAGAACTAATACTTCTTTTGACAGCTGTCAATATAATAAACCTCTTTCTTGTTTTGCTTGTAATTAAAATACAGCAATAGTTTTGATTACAGTGTGGTTAATCAATGGAATTGCGAAAATCGTAGTAAGAAAACACAGAAAAATGTAACCAGGCACAAATTGACCCTTGGCCTTTCATGAAATAAGTAAGCCCAAGCCACAGTCACAGTATTTAGGTACTTCTAAACAGTACATAAGCGTTACAATGCTTAGTATTCATCCCTAACCTCATTTAACCCCCAAAGGGTGTCTGATTAAAAGACCTCGAGGTCAACTCACCCAGCACCCTGTAATTTATACCCGACGCGTCAGGGTTACAGGTCAATTAATTTGGGAAGAACCCAAGAAACAAGGCGCAGATGTGTGGGCTAGGGTCGGGAAAAATTCGGATATTTATCCGAAATATCCAATTTGTTTTTTAAGTATTCTATTCGAGACATGCGTTTATACTCGCATTACAAATATGATCCGGTGCATGTTTTATTAAGTGAACTTATAAATCGTGTAGGAGAAATTCGTAATCGAATATGAGTAACCAGTATCGAAGAAAATCTTAAAAGGATTGTGCCACCAATGTTTTAACAGTTTCTTATTCAGATTTCTCAAACAAAAGAGCTATAAATCTAAACAACGGGCAACACTAAGATGTGTCTGGTTCGAATACACAAAAAATAAAAACAAAAATTAATGTTTTCCTATCCAAACTATAAATAGTTCTTGTTAGAATCATAATATTTTAAACTTCGGATACTTGAGGAATTCAAAACAATTCGGTGCAGTAGAATGGTATAATATAGAGGTGGGTGAACCATCTTATTCTTTACTGGGTTCCGTACCAAACAAATGTCTGTCACCCTGTCTATCACATTATAATTTTGTATTAACACTGTTAACGTGGTCCGTTTAAAAAAAAAAAACAAGGTATTTCCGTATACAAGGCAGGCCTAAATCAGTAATGGCAAGATTTTATTTAACCTGGGGCAAATCAATTTTATTCTTCTTGTTATTCTTTCTTTATTTTTGTAAAAATCTAACTTATAAAAACTTAACCACTATCAAAATATCAGCTTTATCACAAATAAAAGTTCAGCAAAAATGACCCCAACATGGAATCCTCAGCACCCAACAAGACTCGCACTTACCAGCTTTTAAACTATTTCCTACCGCTGCCATTCCCTGTTAATTGGTAGCTGTTCGTTATTAATGTCCTGATTAGCGACCGTGTCACTATCGCCCTGCTGACTCGGCAGCGCGCTCGCTACTGACCTTAGAGGTCTTTTAATCAGCCGCCGTGTTGGATTGCCTGTTTTCACTTACAAAATATCCTGCGATTGGTTAGTTCTTTTTTCCATTATGTTTAGGAACGTTGGACAGAAATGGAATATTATGGGGAGATTTTTGCTCAAATCCAACCCTGTGTTGACATCAAGGTATAAAGCATGTATTCTACATTTTATGTCTACTTTTTTCGTTTATCCTTTATACCTAAAACAAGTTGTATACAAAATATGTTAAGAATATTAAAGTGAGCGACATGAACTCAAACTCATAGCATTTATTCCAAATAAACCAATTATAGGCACTTTTGAATTGTCAAGAGGTCGGTCTGTCAGAAAGATGAAGTTGCCTATTCCAAAGCGTAGTAGGTTCCTATGAAGAAGAACGGGCAAGAAATTTCACGGACACTATCTTAAATCAAAATATTGTTAGGTACTAAATATTGGTTACATCATTCATGTTGAAATTATGCATGTGAGAACAATATAGAAAGATGTGCACGTTTTATGCGACCATAATAAAAATATTAAAAAAAAAATTCAAACAAATTAAATGTTTTTGATAACTCCTTTACAAGACTTATCAAAAACAAGTACGTGTAAATGCGGGTAACAGAGGTATGTAATTCCTTCATAGCAAATTTTGTTTAACTGTATTGGTACCTACGTGAAAGTTTATGTCAGCTCGTCAATACAGACTAGCATATTTTAATTCTAAACACGACCGCAGGTGGCGCCACCAGTCAAATTAGATATTTTCTACGATGCCGATGGCGCGTGGAATACATCGATAAAATGCATTCTGTATTGTGAATCCGTAAAGTTATTGATCGGTCTTGAATTACGATTCCTCAGACGGAAATATTACTTAAAGCTTTAGGTCCCCGGTCGAATTTCGGATTTGTATCCGATAAATAGTACATTACTTTGCCAGGTTATAAAATTAATTATATGTAAAATTGTACAACGATCATTTGGCGCTTGGCCAAAATCAGAACTAATGCTTTAGTGGTATGAGGAACAGTGTGTAAAGTTCACTCATCCACCATAGAAAAGGAAGGATCCTCCGACCAGTCGGGTGTTGTGTCTGGCGGGCAACTGCCCATCGGTTTGCAGTTGAAATCTTGTATGTGTGTCGATCGCTCGGTGAACTCCAACTGCGCGATGCAGGATTTGCGTGACGTCACGTCTATGACGCGTAGTTCGCACGTGGCGGTGTCACCGCTACAGTGCCGCCATCTTGTTTTTTAATACAGTTAAATGTAATTTTTACAAAACAAATCCACAAATGTTTACCAACAGCGCCCTGCAGTCGATGTCAATCAAGTGCCAAAAGATCCTTGGTATAAACTTTATAAACTATGTATAATATAGGGAACTTAATATGTTTCCCACTAGCAAACACAATTTTTTATTTACAGAAAAGGAACGAGACAATGTCAGACCCTACCATCAATTCCAGATTCAGTAAATTCACACTCTACTAACTACTAGAAACATGTAAACAAGCCGTTAGAACTCAAACTATTACTAAACTATTACCCCGATACCCGCCATCAAACTTCGCGATGTATCGTATCTCGTCTATTAAATAACCTTTTGACTATTACCCGGGTAGATACTACCCGGTTCTACCCGGCGGTAACTTTCTTCGGTTAACCGTAACACTGTTAATTTTAATGGAGAGCCAGTATAACTTCGCTCTTATAAGTTAGAAAACATGCTTGTAGGTACCTACTTACTAAGTTTAAACTTACAGTACCCACCCGGTCGACCGAGCTCTGCTCAGGTGAAAATAGAAATAAACATATCGTCCAGGTATACTAACGTTGTATCACATTCCCGAGGCTGTGAAAATAGAGAAAACGGAGATATGAGACCTAGCTAGATCGATTTTTCGCCCTCGTAAACCGTTAGAGCCGATTTCGAGAACGGGAGTAGAAATCTATATAGGTACAAACAAACAAATATTAATACATACTACGATACATAAAAATATTGCTCGTTTAATAGTATAGGATTTCGAAAGTGAAAATGATAGATAGAATACTCTTTAAGATACTTATTATGTAATCATCATAATCATAATCATTTGTTAACATAAAGTCAAAGTTAAGTCAAATCATTTATTTCAAATAGGCCCATGTATGGCACTTTTGAACGTCAAAAATTACAAAATAATAAAATTGATTCTAGTCGCCCCTTCCAAAAGGTAGTTTTCGTATAGAGAAGAATGGGCAAGAAACTCCAGCGTTACTCTTTTATAATGTTTTACAATTGTTTGTATATGTACGTACCTACATTAGTTAAATAATTATTATATGTGATGACGATGCACCTAGAATAAAATTATTATGTACAATAAAATAGTTACATACATACATAAACTCACGCCTTCTTCCCATGGGGGTAGGCAGAAACTACAGAACGCCACCTGCTACGATCCTTACATAGTCCTTTTGCCTCGTTTACGTTCATACATCTGGTCATACACGCACGCCGGTTGCGAGTACTACGCACCTGGCCTTTCTGAAGAACATCACCAATAAGGTCAGTATATGTCCTCCTAGGGCGTCCCCGCCCGGCCTTTCCCTTTACATCAGCCTTGTAAATACATTTTGTTAGTCGCCTTTCATTCATTCTCTCAACATGCCCAAACCATCTCAGCATACCCTTTTCAATTTTTGTCACTACATCTTCTTTTAAATCACACCGCTGTCTTATCACATCATTCCTCAGCCTGTCATTCATAGTCAGGCCACACATGCTTCGCAAGGAACGCATTTCCACAGCATTTATTCTACTTTCATGTTGTTTTTGCCACACCCAACATTCACTACCATACATAAGCGTGGGCACCAGCACACCATTGTGAACAGCCAGCCGAGCCTTTTTAGACATCGACTGGTTGGTCACAATCGCATGTATAGCACCATTCACTTTGTTTCCCGCGTTTACTCTCTTTTCCACATCTCCATCAATCTTCCCATCCCTTTTAAACAGACTCCCCAAATATATAAACTCACTTACTTGCTCCACACTCTTATCATTTATTTTCACATCACACACCGATACATCCTCTCCTCTTTCAAACACCATGACCTTCGTCTTATTCACATTTATATTCATCCCTTTCCTCTTATATGCTTCACCCATCACAGTCACCATGTCTTGCAACTGTTCTGCTGATGATGCAAGTAGAACTTGATCATCTGCGTAGATAAGGCATTTGACAGGCAACTCATTCATCCTTAATCCGCACTCACCCTCTTTCAAATCTATCAGACAACTATCCATGTACAAGTTGAACAGCCACGGTGACGCTACACAACCCTGTCTAACACCCCTCGAGATGCAGAACCAGTTCGTGTATGCCCCATTTATCCTAACACAAGCACTGGAATCCTTGTATAAAGATTTCAGTGCCCGTACCAAGCGCCAGTCCACACCGTACTTCGATAGTGTCGACCACAGTTCTTCCCTCCACACACTATCATAGGCCTTCTCCAAATCAATGAAAGCACAATAGACGTTCTTGTGCTTTGCTAGATGTTTTTCGGTTATGCACCTTAGGGAGAAGATCTGATCCATACAGCCCATTCCCTCTCTAAATCCTGCCTGTACATCCCATATTTTCTCATCTGTCACTTTTATCACTCTATTTATCAAAACCTTCGCATACAGTTTGCCGACAACGCTCAAAAGACTAATGCCGCGGTAGTTTTTACACTCCTGCTAAGAGCCTTTTCCCTTATATAGTGGTACGATTACAGCCTTGCACCAATCATCCGGCACACGGCCATATCTCCAACACATATTAAAGATTCGGCACAACAGGCTTGCTACCACCCCATCACCGCCCTTCAGCATTTCAGCAGACACTCTGTCGTACCCTGCAGCTTTCCCAACTTTCATCCCTTTCAGCGCTCTTATAATCTCATCTATTTCTATCGCATCGTCATCTACATCTGAGTTTGGGTCTTCAAAACTGGCGTCTGCCCAGTTACCCACTCCTTGCACACTATCCTGACAACTAAATAAACTTTCAAAGTATCCCTTCCAACGTTCCAAGACGAAAATCCAAGAATAAAATAGTTGTTATAAAAAATTACAAGAAAGAAAGAAATCATTTATTTGCTGATAATGTAGGTATACATGTAAGTTGGAATATTTATTAAGTGCCCCGATACATTTTACCTTACGGCATGCAAAATATTAGGTTTGAATTAAATAGTAATATAGATACAGCTATTACGATCATTATTAGCCATAATCGAATGTAATAGATTGTTACAGATCAGACAACAAAACAAAAATTTGATGAATTACATATAAATCTCTCACAAATTATACAATGAAGAATATAAATGTAGAAATGTGTAATGTCAAAAAGCGCTATGTTATACCAGAAGGCGTACAAATATTCATGGATGTCATTGATACAAAAAATTTGTAACATAATTACATTAATCAAACGATATTAATTAGGATGGTCATAAATAATAATCTCGTAGAAAATCTTGGGACGTTACCTTCAATCTGCCTAGCCTTTTCTAAATTATGTTGGGGTCGGCTTCTAGTCTAACCTTGTACAGCACAATAACACGACGCAGTTACTGGGTGACATGATACCCCTTGGTAAGACTGGTAGTCAGACTTTACGAATGACAGCCGGGACCAACAGCGTAACGTGCTATCCGAGGCACGGAGGGGTCTCGGTAAGTAATGGATGGTTACCCATCCACGGACTAACCGCGGCAAGCGTAGCTTAACCTTCGATCGACTCTTGCGGCTGTTATTATTTAGCCACGAACCCCTTGGGACATTACCTTTCTATGATAAATGTCAAAGTTATGAACTTATGATGCAGTATTGTTTTTAGAGCAATTGGATCCTCTGAGAAAAGACCTGCTAAAAAAACAGTAGACTCAGAAATATTTCACATCAATAAAATAAATAAAAAACCGGCCAAGAGCGTGTCGGACCACGCACAATGAAGGGTTCCGTAGTTGGGATTAATTTATCCCAAAAACAAACTTAACTTTGTAGTTGATAAACATGTTCTTCCATACGGAATGTATGGGAAAACATGTTTTTGCAACTGCAAAGTTAAGTTGGTCAATTATTACTCGATAACTAGTAAAGCCTACTTAGCTGTGATAGTTTTCCTTTTAATTTCGTTATATAAACTACTGCTGTGATTTTTTTCACATATCCAGAACCAACCATTTAGCTGGCAGGGGGGAGGGACACTTGACTCTAACAAAAATTAGCACTTTAAAGCTTAATATTTTGCAAACGGATCCCTGAATCCAAAAATGGTTTTCACAAACTCATAATTTTTTTGTAAGACCTTTCCAATGATACCCCATACTATGGGATAAAAAAATAAAAAATTAAACATCACCACTTTACGTGTAGGAGACGTACCCTAAAAAAAAATGTTTTTCATAATTTTGTTTTACCACTTTGTCGACGTAATTAATATGTATACCTAAGTCAAATTACAGCTTTCTAGTACTAAGGGTCTTGGAGCTAAACCGCGGACAGACAGACAGACAGACGGACATGACGCAACTATAAGGGTTCCTTGTTTACTACGGAACCCTAAAAAGGCCTCCTTACACTTCACTTGGAGTTTCTTGCCGGCTCTTCTCCATAGGAAACAACCAATTGGAACCGTGCACCTAGCATCTGACGTTTCATAAGTGCCCATGTAGGTTTATGTGAAATAAAATATTTTGATTTTGGTTTTCACGACAAAAAATGGCAGCATGACTTTCTTTAAGGCAAAACATGACTGTGATATAATTTAATTGTAACATCTTGCATGCCATGTGTGTGTGTACTCATGTTTTGGACAAATAAATGATCTTTATCTTTCTCTACGGTACGTAGCTAAACTATTCAGAGAAGAGGATTTTACATATTTTTCGACGTGAGGAAATCCTCTTGGATATCATCTTTTTGGGGAAGGCGTAAGTGATCGGTCGATCCAATATAGCCTATCCCGTGCTGCCCTCCCCCAGTGACGTCCTAAGCCGAGGGCCGCCGGCCGTTCCCACAGGAGGTGCCCTAACTGTATAGTCTCTTAGATTATAAGTTGTATGCCCTGGCTGGAGGCCTTAATGGCTATAGGCAGTTCAGTCTTGGACTCGAGATGCCATTCACGTAAGAGAAAAAAAAAACGTGAGAAGTAAGGGACACTAGTTAAAAAGTGCAAAAACATCGTTTACATAGTGATTGTGCCAAATCGCCCCCGAACTTCTCTCCTACCGACTACACAAAGACTGTTCTTAGCATATACATAAAAGAAATAATTGAAGATACCAAGTAACTTGCATGACTATGTGCTACAACATAAGCCAGTGACATAACGTGGAAGGTGCGCCCGCGCCGCGCGTGACAGACAATGCGCGCTCCATTGATCTGGTTACAAGACCGACAGAGGTAACGTAACCATCCGTTATGTGTCCGGACAGTTACTGGTCTTTGGCATATCTGAACACCATTATAACATTACGCCTCTAGAAGTAGCCAAAGGTGTATAGTACCCTTTTTTTTTTGGGTGGGAAATTATTAAAAAACTTCTCCCGCTCTGGGCGAAGCGGGAGGGCGTGTCAGTCTCTTATTGACTAAAATCTACCCGTGTTCCTTCGGTTGCCCTGTTGCCGGGGGCCACGGTATCCCTTTCGGCTTTATTCGCAACCCCGGCAGGCATCCTCCCTAGCGGGCCCCGTCAGGCCTGGTCCTTATCAGACGGCGAGTTACCCATTGCTCACCGTCCGCAAGCCCGCGCCTACGGTGGCCGGGAATCGGCCTGCGATTCCCGAAGCCTAGGGCGTCTCCTCCTGAGGTGTATAGTACCCTCACAGTTCGACAATTATTTTTAAATCTCATGTAATTGGGGCCTGATTTCTCTCCGGTCGTGTCGGATTGCCGGCCCATCGGACTATGAGAGTGAGGGAAGAGAGAGTGCACCTGTGTCTGCGCACACACGCCTGCACTACAATATCTCCCGCGCCAAAAGCTATGGTCTCCGCTGAGATTGGCTGCCATTGCCAAAAATCGGTCGGGAGGAGTATTATTTATTGGTGACATCAACCGAGCACAAATCCAGACTAATTGTGAACTAATGATAGATTGATCGAAGGTAAAGCTACGCTTGCCGCGATCGGTTCGTGGATGGGTGTGCATCCATTACATATCGAGACCCCTCTGTCCCTCGGAAAGTACTTTAAGCTGGTGGTCCCGGCGGCAGAAGCCCAAGACTGACAACCAGTCTTACCAATGAGTACTTATCGTGTTACCCGAATACCCAGTCACTGGGTTATGGAGGTCAGATAGGCAGTCGCTTCATGTGAAACACTAGTATTAAGCTGCATCCAGTAAAGCTGCAAGCCGATCCCAACATAATTTGGAAAAAGCTAGGCAGGTTGACTGATAGATTTTGTATATGAATTGTAAAAGCGCTGCGTGAGACTCTTCTTGCTGCCCATTTCCCATGTTAGGTAGCTCGGGTCGCCCGGCACAATCGGCTTCTAGTCTCCCCAGTTAGCCGGCACGTAAACATTCATTTACATATTCCATTTTCATTATATCATCCCTCACACGAGCTATCCGTCTTTTCTTTGTTCTCACCCTCCCATATCTCCCTCTCTTTTCGTTTTAAGTAATGTTATCTTGAAACTGATAGCACGATACCTTTGTTATTAATCTAAGTACTCAATTCCAAAACTGAACGTCAAATTGTTTTGAAAACTAGAAACCGATTGTGTCATAGTAGAAGAGTAATAGAGTGACTACAAACATGTTACTTTTTTGTCAGTATTGATGCGGATTTTTGGCAAATTATTGATTTACTAACAGAACCACTTCATCCTTTCTTAGGGTAAACCCTAAAGATAATAATAATTCCGGGTACTTCTTAGTAATTAGGTAAACGTCAATAGTTTTCCTCCGGAAATAGGAACTGCTGGTCACGCCCGATTGGAGCGTGACCACTTTCTTTTGCACGCCACAGCACTCTACCGATTGTTTACTTGCAAGTACATCAGCAAGGCATGTTCGGGTCAGCTGACAGTCACTTTTTGATACCTCACCGAATCGATTACGATTTATCGTCATGGTAAAACCTCAGAATAATATAACTAACAAATAGACAGTCTGCAGCAGAGGTTCCCAAACTTTTTTTTCTCGAAGACCACTTTCAACATTTTCCTGGTTTCGGTGGATAAATTCGGAGTGGTAAAAATAAAATAAGCGTTACGGGACGGGCGGGCGGCGCTTTGCAAGTCTCAACAGGCGTTGTACTGAATATCAAATGTGCAAGTTTTTAGAAGTAACAGTCGCAAGTAAACTTCTAAAACACACTACTCAAAAAAAATTTTGGGAGATTTTAAAAAAAGGAAATTAATGCTAAATAAACAGGCTATCTACATTGACAGGTAAAGCCAAGCCAATTTTTTTTTTCTCTACTATCGAAATCAGATAAATTTTCATTTTCGTGGCCCCCACTTATAACTTGTGAACCCCCATTTTTATTTCACGCTAACGTAGACCCCTATCGTGTCTCCCGTATACCCCTGGGGGTCCTGGACCACTTTGGGAATCACTGGTCTACACTATATCCGTCGTGGCCACATTGATCACTAACTCACGGCGCTAAGATCGTCTTTAAGCCCTGGTGATTATGGTGCAGTGTGCCGTTTATCTGCGGCAAGATTCGCAGACCGCACTTTGACTTTGCTAAGTAAGCGTCGCATATGAATAATGATTCGTACACAGTAATATTCGCTTTAGTCGGTTGTTTTATTTTTTCTTATTACTTGCTCTTTATGCGCACATTACAACCGCAGCAGGTCGCAACGCGCCGCGGTGCAAAATTGCGTCAAAGCACATTAGGAGCCGCGTCGGACCGAGCCGCAACGCAGTAATAGTTTCAGGCAAATTCCAATTTGAATTTGAACTGTATCCAGTCCAGTGCAATCCAACGCGTTGTAATGCGGCGCGGCAGACCCTCATCTGCGTCTTTCTGGCCTTCCTCTGAGCGTAAATTACTACGGTAAATACTTAGTCAATTTGATTCAAGTACAAACAGTTTAATTCAAAATTATTCGCATGTTTATCCAGTTAAACTCATAACCCTTCAATTGCCATAGTTGGTTAAAAATAACAATAAATCTTCAAGCACGAGTGGCGCATCCAAATAAGGACAAGTTGATTGTGTTCATAAGTGTGTGTAGTTGTCAGTGAGTCACGCGGTCACCAACGATGTGTGATTATTAGGTAAACAAGACAATGAAGAGCTTTGTGTTGAGAAGAGGTCATTTGGCTTGCAGTGGATATCATCGGAGGATATTAAGTCAGCAGGTTTGTTTTATAAAGATCTATCTTCTGAGAACGTATCAACATACACCGACTAAAGTACACTAATGGTTGACTAAACTAAAACTTGAATAAACTAAACTAAAACTAAGTAAATTTCTCGTCGACTGATCGACACTTCACGTGACCCGAGGGCTGGCTCGTTCTTTGGCCAAAAAATTAGCATTGCCATTCAACGTGGCAATGCTGCCAGTCTTCTGGGCACGTTTCCAGATGACAGCGATGCGGACGAATACTTCGACGCCTAAGTGTCGTTTTTATTTTTATTTATACAGATAGTTATTTAGTCTTTTAATTTAATACCTAATGTAAATAGTTATGTTAAAAACTGTAAAGTTATTTTAACAATTATTGAAAAGAAATAAATATAATTAAAACTTGAGTGAACTTAATCTTACAGATTGACAGACACAACCAGCGCCTTAACTACGTAACACAGTTTCAAGCACGATCCGAGAGTTGTGCAGGATATTTCTTATTCATTGCTTCATAGGTTTAAAAACCGTTTACTCAACAACACGTCTGAGCTGTCAAAATGAAAGAAAATGCGATCAATTGTCATTTTATGTGTGTGTCAATTGCCATTACCCCGCTGGATCTGTTTTAGTTAAAATAAATGTTTAGAGATGACACCTCAGAAAATGACAGCAAGTTTGACAGCTCGAAAATTTCATCCGTCTCATTCTTATTTCATTTACAAGTAAAATACAGCAATAGTTTTAGTGCAGCTTAGATCATTCCTAAAGCGGCCATTAAAATCGAAAAAAGAAAATAGTAAAAAACAGTTCTCATTGATTTAAAACGAGAGGCTAGTAACAATGATTGCATGTAGCTCCACATAGCCGTGACTGTCAGTGTCACAGGTCAGCGACCCCTGACAATTGTCACACCACATGACAGGCAAGCCTTCCGGGTAGTCTGACATGACCCTTGCATAGAACTTCCGGGTTTTTGTCAGATTTTGGGATTATTTGTGACCCGATCAAAAAGGTCAAGGGTCGAACTTGCGTGTTTTTTTTTCAATGCTCAATATCTTTATTGCTTTACCATAATGTGCACTTGGGTGGTAACTATATCATTTAGATCACTATGGACCCTGTAGCGCACAGCAAACAGGGTAGGAGAGAGGAAGTCCTGTTTTAGGAGATCATTAAGTTGTTATTGTGGGAACAAGTTTTAACTTATAGTCAGGAGATCGCGAGTAAGATACTAACATTTCGCATCTATTATTTATGTTTTATCTGCAAAAAGTACTTAAATGTTTTAAATGTTACATCGATTTTTCTTGGTCAGGCTGCCAATCCAGCTTCTAAAGCTGTATGCGTCACAAAGCAACGTGTGGGATGTTGGACAAAGTTGCACAAAGAGCGGGCAACGTTGCTGGACGACACCGCATGTAACTGTTCTTCAAAGCTGATTATATTTAAATTTTTCCTACTTATGTTGATAGGTTTCCTGAGGTTTTTGAACAGAGATATTGCTAAACAAAACCTGATCATAACATAACATCACACCTGTAACCCCCGAAGGGTTAGGTAGAGGTGTTCCTACAGGAACACCCACATTTCGCCAGTTATGTTTAAGTCCCATGTAATAGGAGGCAAGCCTGTTGACATAAACCGGGCATAACTCTCCAGACTCCGAAAACCAATAATAACAGTAGTAATGCTTGCGACCACTAGACCAACGAGGAAGCTGTTGTATCATTTTGATGTGCAACCATTGTTGTTGTCTAATTAAATCGGGACTATGATTGGGCTAAGTGCCATTGGGTCAGGTGGCGTTCGCTGATTATTCTAACTACATAATGTGCACGATACCTTTTGACCTTCACAATTTCTGAGTCATATAACAAGCAATAATTCTAAAGCAGCAGTTTGATTTACCGTGATACTTATTCTTTTATACGATTTGCATGACATTAAGAGCCATTTCATCATCCTTTAGTGTGCGGTCAGCAACCTAAGACAGCTGACTTGTGCGGGACAGACAACGCAGTCCTTCAAAAAGTAATAGTAATGCAGAAGAATTTAATAAACATTGGCAGCACAATTTAAGTCGTGATTTCGAGTCGTGTCGCTGTTTTTGGTCTGAACCACAAAAAATTATAAATCCGTTTTAGGAATTGCAGCGCAAATAATCTAAAATTTTGCCAAAGTTAACTCTGAAGAGGAAGCCAAGCAATATTTGTTAAAGTCGGGTTATCCCAGGGAGGCAACGGACTTGAATAACAACTTGGATTTATAACTGACTTGGAAGTTCCCTAAGATAACAGCAGCGGTCAAAACTCAAAATCTTGACATAATCATGGACCTCAGTCACTTACTTCACTCTCACTCATACTCTTTTGTAACCTGAATAAGACTTTAACTTTACATAAGTCATCAACAAAGTCTTCTAACTGTAATCTACCAAGCCAGACAAAGGAGTTATCACCCCTGCGTAAGGCTTTGTTTGGAATTCACCAATGTCCTTTCTGACCCTCGGCGCATCAGCGATCTAAAGTTAGACCCAGGAAGAGTTCATCAAGGAAGATGCTTTCAAATCACCTCCGCCTGCAAAGGCTTTGCATGATAAGTGATAAAAATATGCAACATAACGTGCAATGTCCTACCAGGGGCGCAGCGCCGCGAGAGGACCGGTCGGCCGTGAGCGAGGTCGATGACCCACGAGTTCATTGTCGACTGTCGAGCGAACTGGCGACGGTAAGGTCGGTAGAGATCGCGCTGATTGCGATCGCGTATTGTCTTCGCTGTTTGTGAACTCCTAATAGGCGAAGGCAGATTTGTTCTTAGGAGATGGCAGTGTTCTTATTGCCTGGCCATTTCATGGTGCAAAAAATACTGTCCAGCTACTGAAAAGTTATTTAACACTCACTTTGAAAGTTATATCCAAAACGTATACATCCGAAATTCAGGACGGATGGTATTAGGACCATGTGCGCCTAATGCCACTTGTAGGAGATTACCATCTACCCGCGGCTTCACTCCCGTGGTCTATCCTACAAGAACCGTGCATTTTTACCAAGATAAAAAGTAGTCTGACCTTATAAACCATCTCTATGCAAAAAATCACGTCGATCTGTTGCTCCGTTGCTACGTGAAACAAGGGCAAACCAACAAACTCGCTTTTGTAGTATTATGATGATTAATAGGTTAATTCATTTGCCAGGGCAACCAGGCAACCAAACCTAGGTTTTAGCAAGTGTCAAGATTAAGTTGTTAGCCTATTAGGGATACTATTAGAAGTTACCACAAGTAAAGGTACAGACGAATGCGCTTCTTCGATAGAGCGACACATTCCTCGGAGGAATTTGATCTTTATCGCCACCCGTTGCAAAAAACGCTTGTTACGTGCCCAGCTAAAAGCTGTTTCCCTTCTCAAAAGTACAAAAATGCTGCTCTTTAGTAATTATACCCTTAAGCCCCATGTCTCACGCCACTTTTAAAACATTCCTCAAAAATGCTTGGCCTCATCATCTCAAAAATTCCCTGTTCACAAAAGAACCGCAAAAACATATTGTACTACAATATTACATAGGCAAATAACTCATTTAGACCATTCAAGTTTAGGTTGAAAAGTACTAAACTCCTAGGTCTAAACATTAAGGTCACCAGGCAAGCATAGGTAATCAAAAGCCACTGACCTGTCGCCTACAAATAATACAATAGGCTAGCTGGTCCTTCGAGCCGCTGAGTTAATTGAAAATGTATGAAAACCAGTATTTCTGATAACAAATTAAATGATTATTATAATTATTGTATGACGGTATATGTACGTGAACTCGTTTAAACTTTTCGCAAATACTTCGTTGGTCTTGTGATCGTAAGCTTGGCTACGTACTAGGTTCAAGTCGAGCGAAGAGTTAAGGGTTTCCCAATCTGGAAGTTCTCAATAGCAGCCTGGATATTTTCCTGTTAGTTACAACAGGCTTATTACCTGGAGCTTGATATATCTACACAGCTCTGCCTACCCCTTCAGATAACACAGGTGTTTACACTAAAACTAGTTCGCTCTACAAATCGCGGCATACTTCCTGCACTAAGCATTGTTCATGACGTATGATATGATTATTATTACGTCTGTATTCACATCACCAACCAGCGCCCGTGACCTTGACGCGCAATTTAGACGAAACACTCGTTTACTACCGTCAGATTTTGGAAGATATCACTATAAAACATGGTGCAGAAGCTCAAATGTGCACGATATTTAGAATGGCTTTTAGAATAGTTACCCGCATTAGATCCGCGTGGGCCCTCTCACAGAAAGGACGCCTGTGTCAGTGCAGTGGGGACATTATATGAATAAATGAAATGCACCGACCCCAGCATGTTTTGACCAGACTCGATTACTCGAATGAACCCAAAGATTTGCACTAGTCCCTGGAGCCTTATGTTATAACGGGCTACAGAGACCGTTGCATATCAAGGAGTAGACCGGGAGACGCGGTAATGGTAGGGAAGACGTGCCCTTAGGATATGGAAGGATTTGCGAGCCGTATCGGATATGCATCCTAGAGTACGCATATACCAGTGGGAACATTATAGACTGAATATGCTGAGCTATGCGAAATGAAATATGGGTGTACCTATAGGTGTGTGGCTATATCACCTATGCCTAACCTTGAGGGGATTATAGGCGGGCGTGATGTTATACTATGTATAGGGAAAGACCAGAAAACGATATAGATAATGCAATCCACGAAGACGCGCCCCACTCCGCTCCGCGCCGTACTAGAGTTCAACTTACAGTACAGTAATCGCGGAGTAGGGCGCGTCGTCAGGGATTGCACTATCTATAGATGGCTTATGTGAAAAATGATATGGCTAGAAAGGGAGTAACTCTGAGATGACAGCTGCTAGAGATGTATGGAAGAAGAAGACGCGCATTACGCTGATCATAAACACATTGGGATAAGGACGGAAGGGTGATGATGATGAAGGATCATTTTGGATTTTTCCAGACCACTGATAGTTGATTTAAGTAGTAAGTACTTTCATGTAAACTAGGAAAGAGGAACTAAGAACTATGCCTATTTTTGCCTACGCAACGGCAAACCCCATTATTGTAGAAATAGGCCGTTGTCAACATGGGCTTGTTACATGACTGCTCAAAAAAGGAGTGTAATGTTTTCAGGGTCCATGTATGTATGTGCCTTTATTTTCAGCTTATTGAATAAAAAAGTCGGACGTTCAAAGTTTATTAGAAGTGACAGGTATGAGTGAAATGCTTTTAACTGTATCCGAAATGTATCATCGTATTAGGTATACACAGCGAATGTTATCGAATAGAATTACTCTATGTTTCAACCATGACAGGCCGTCCATAGACTATCTATAGACCATAAGACCGTATATTATGAATGAGTCTTCTACATTGTCTATTAAGTGACAGCTCACTACCGCCACAGCTGCTAATGACAGCTATTAAGTTTTATAATCTGTGCACGTTAAGTTCAAACTGACGAAATTTGAATGAGAATGGAATGTTCTTATTTTGAACTCGATGCTTGTATGAGACCTTCTTTAGAAAGATGAAACATTTTAATGGGCATGTAATACTTTCTATGGTGGTATAATCACTGATATTTATGTCTTTAGGCCTTTGTGCAATGACGCCTACTATGTCAAGCTTGTAGATTGCTATATACTAAGAATTTTCTAGCAAGAAACACATAGAATCCAAGTCTAGAAATGTTGGTCCTTATGCTGTTGCCTCTGCCACCAAGGACCAAATAATAATAATTTTGATATCTGTATATTTTTGAACAAATAAATTATTATTCTTAAACTTCTAAAGGATATTGAGTGACTCCTTCTTACGTACATTATCATCCTTGTTCTGCCGTTATCCTCATTTATTGGAGTCATATCTGTCGTCGTCGTCAACTTGGTACTCACTCCCTTTCTAGCCATATCATCTTTCACGCAGTCCATCGATCGTCTCATTGGTTTTCCCCGCATCCACATTCATACTCAAAACTATCCTAAAGACATTTTCCTCACTCCTCCGATTTTTAGGTAAGATAGTATTAGCGTTACGTAGGTATACAAATTCGAGTCAGTATCTCTTTTATTTATTACGTTTTCACGGCTAAACATTTTGGCAGGCGACAGGTAACATGGGTACTTAAGGAAAGACAAGGCATTTTCCCTGAATAATAAAAACAAAACACGCTGTCGGCTGAGTTACCTATAGTCAAACAGAAGACGACCTATTCTGTCTTAATTTCACCGTGAAACTTAGGTGAAGTTAGCTGTCAATATCATCAGGTGGAATGACAGCTCACTTCAATCTCACTTCACCAAAGTTTTTTTGAGGTTTTGACAGAATAAACCGGCAGATCTATGCTTCGTTTGCTACAACTTTTCCCGCTAAATGGTAATAGACCATCAAAATAGTTTGCTAAATTGCCCATAAAACTAATATTAAGTAACAGGTTTATTTATGTCTAGTCTGCTGCGTATTACTTTCACTGATTGATATAACATAATTGAATGTAATGGGAACTTGTATGACGGGTTTCGACGCTTTCAAAGATTAAGCACTATACACACATACATTGAAATCTTCAACATTTACATAAATAATTTTTAATACAGACGTCTGCCTTTTTTTATCTCGGAAAACGTTTTCACGCTGATAAGCTGCGAGCTAGTTATACCGTGAGAAAGTCCACCGTTGCTGCCCAGAGTTTGGATTTGAAAGGTTTACCTCTAATAACATTAAGGTGACTTGAACATTATGATCATGTCTAGCTTTCCAGTCAAACCGCATGTAGCTGAATAGTAGTACTTTTTATGGAGCGACTACCTGTCTGATCTTCACAACCCAGTTACTGGGTAACACGATACCCCTTGCTAAGACTGTTTGTCAGACTTTCGGTCTTCTGACTACCCGGAACGACTGTCAAAGATCTTCGAACAGCCAGGACCAACAGCTTAACGTGGTTTCTGAGGCACGGAGACGAGGGGATATGGGTCTTGAACATTGGTGAAATGTGGGTGTCCCATAGACCTCTGCCTCTTTGGAGAAACACAAGTATAATGTTATGTAAAACTATCGAAAGATCTCCAAAGCAGTTTAAAAAGGCGGAGTCTTTGACCGAATCCTGCAATAAGACTTAGACAAATAGCATCTAGACAAAAAATATGTTACTGTCCATCATACAGAACAGACATATTTATCGCTCGACCTAATAAATAAAAGATGTATTACATAATATAATAATTCGCGCCAAGACTTCGTGTTCCATCTGTCAGTCATATGGGTTGGTCGAGTTATATCAGTTATATTATTTATTTTACATCACTATTTTTAAAACCAGTATTTGACTGACTAAGCTCTGAAAGACAAAAATGTAAGGAAAAGACAACAATGGTCTCCCCATCATCAGCCTAGCCTTTTCCCAACTGAGTTAAGGTCGGCTTCCAGTCTAACCGGATGCAGCTGAATACCAGTATTTTATATGGAGCAACTACCTGTCGGACTTCCACAACCCAGTAACTGGGTGACACGATACCCCTTGATAACCCTGGTTGTAAGACTTTTGGGCGTCTGACTACCCGTAACGACTTTCAAAAATCTAAGAATGACAGCCGGGACCAACGGGTTAACGTGCTTTCTGAAGCATAGAGGGGGTCGCAATATGTAATGGATGGTCACCCAATCACGGAACGACCTCGGCAAACTTTTGACCGACCCATGCGGCAGCCATTGCTGTCTCTTCCTTACATATCTGTCTGTCTGTCGTCCAAATGTTTAAATCTGTCTGTGTGTTTTCTTATCTGCCAAACGTGGTGACTTCCATACTGTGGTCGTGAACTGGTGACCGCAGTATGTTGTTATTAGCAGACAGGAGGACGCTGCTGCCAATCCTGACATAATAACCTGTTAGCCGCCTTTTTGAAAACCATGTTTAGGAATACCGTATTCGGAGCGTAAGAGTGACACATCGAGCTGTAGAATATGACTGTCACAGGTGTGAGTGACTGAGATAACGCGCTACAAGGACGAACTCATTATAAACTTCGTTCATCTTAACTTGTCTATGGTAAGCTAAATGAAGTCGGCTCAGAATTTGGTTACGAGTTTGGCGCCATTAGTAACGTCAATTTGTTCCTGTAACGTACAGACGACAGCACGTACCATAACCTATCGCTTGTGGAACAGCTCTACATTTACAGTCCAGGGCGGAGTCATCTACGAACCTTCACCTGAACAGGTTATCCTTGCTTCGGCCAACCAGTCAAGAGTCTCGATGTGCCATATTTTCGGTCGGGGACTGCAGTTATTTCTATACATTCAAGCTAAATAACACGGTTTTAATATCGTAAATCATAATTAACCAATCGACAGTAATTCGTCATAGTTTTTAACTTAATTATTTTTACAAGCGTGCCTTATGCGGAACGAATTTATTAAATTATTTGCTGTGGTTTATTCTAATTAATATTTCTCTCATGGTTCTGTGGGCATTTCAAAATAAACTGTTAATTCCTTACAAAACTCTGTGGTTGGTATTAGGTCAGGTAGGCAGGTAATAGGCGCACCGACGCAAGAAGGTTGGCATCCTTCTGGTGGCTAAGGACCAGAAGAGGCCTAATTCCAGCAGTTGACTCCAAAGGCTACTTGACTTGAAGAACTGGCGGTACTAGTCAAACATTAAAGCCGGAAATGTATAAGTCGAATTTAGTGAGCACTTGAGAGATTGTCATAATTTAATTAGGAAGCACCACAAACATAACATTAATTACTGTCGAAACACGTTTTGAAAACAACACAGGTCGTAGATAATTAGAGCAATTAAGGGCCTTGATTGTCTTACATACTCATTACTACTTATTTATTTGTTCATCACAGAAAACCGATCGATTTACATCGAAGTGTCGACTACGCAGGATTCACACGCGACTGACGCAAAACAATAGACGCAGAAAAAATGTAGCAAGAAGTTTGTAAGGTCAAGAGTGAGGTTGTTACGTTTTATGGGAGCCTGGTTGTTGATCTCGACTAATCTCGAGTTATGTTAGGATTACATACGTTTTGTAATCTTCACGTTACGCTATTGAGGTAAGCAGCACTAAGTAAGAGTATCTACTTACGAAAATGTAACAAAAAGTTTGCAAGGTCAAGAGTGAGGCTGTTATGTGAGGTGAGCCTATCGAGTTATGTTAGGATTACATATGTTTTGTAATCATCACGCTACGCTATGAGGGTATTCATAGTTTTGAATGCTATATAAAAAGTTAGTAAGGGCAAGTATAAGGCTGTTATATTATTATGTGAGCCTGGTAGTTGCTATCGAGTTATGTTCGGATTACACATACGTTTTTTTAATATTCACGCTATGCTATTGGGGTAAGCAGGGCTTTCGAATGCTACGTACCCAAACACCGCAGGATAGAGCAAGTAAAATAGTGAGCGACAAAAATGTTGAAGAAAATAAAGAAGAGTAAAGTGCTATTATTATTATGTTAACCTAGTAGCTGTTAGATTATATTACCATTTTGTCAGAGAGGTAAGCTGAGCTAGCTAAGTAGGTGTTACTAGAGGAAACAAGTCGTAATAAATTGTAAAGTCAAGTGTGAGGTTGTTATATAATTATGTGAGCCTGGTACTCCGATTACATTATAATTTGTACACAGAGGCGAGAAACGCCAAGTTACGTGAGACATTGATAGAGCCTTTACAATTTTAATTTAATGCTATAAGGAGAGACGTAAAGAAATCTAATGTATGTTATTAAGGACCAAAAAGAAAACAAAGGCCATTTTCCCAACTGTGTTGGGGTCGGCTTCCAGTATTACCAGATGCAGCTGAATACCAGTATTTTACATGGAGCGACTATCTATCTGAGTTCCACAATACAGTAACTGGGTAACACGATACCCCTTGATAACATTGGTTGTCAGACTTTTGGACTTCTGACTACCCGTAACGACTGTCAAAGATCTAAGAATGACAGCCGGGACCAACGGCTTAAAGTTCTTTCCGAGACATGGAGGGCTCGCAATATGTAATGGATGGTCACCCAATCACGGAACGACCTCGGCAAACTTTTGACCGACCCATGCGGCAGCCATTGCTGTCTCTTCCTTACATATCTGTCTGTCTTCCAAATGTTTAAATCTGTCTGTGTGTTTTCTTATCTGCCAAACGTGGTGACTTCCATACTGTGGTCGTGAACTGGTGACCGCAGTATGTTTTTATTAGCAGACAGGAGGACGCTGCTGCCAATCC
This sequence comes from Agrochola lychnidis, assembly GCA_963680765.1. NCBI lineage: Eukaryota > Metazoa > Arthropoda > Insecta > Lepidoptera > Noctuidae > Agrochola > Agrochola lychnidis. Next base: position 15,710,569 of record OY796877.1, read on the forward strand.
TGACATAATAGCCTGTTAGCCGCCTTTTTGAAAACCATGTTTAGGAATACCATATTCGGGGCGTAAGAGTGACACATCGAGCTGTAGAATATGACTGTCACAGGTGTGAGTGACAGAGATAACGCGCTACAAGGACGAACTCATTATAAACTTCGTTCATCTTAGCTTGTCTATGGTAAAGTATTAGGACCAAAAGAGGAGACAAGATACGTCGAATAATTTTCTTTTATTATTCATCTTGCTCAGCAAATGATGAGCAATATTTAGTCAAATTGACGTGAAATATGATTACAGGAGGTGGAGCTGTGGAAGTCAGTAATTATACCACGGGAACATACGAGTACTACCGGAGTCAAAGTATGTTATGTCCTAACTCAGTTCATGGTCTACCTGCGGGCCACAAGGCCCACGAAATCCATTCAGCCGTTCAAAATCAAAATTCTTTATTTACTTGTGTAACGTCAGAAGCTTGGTGCACGGTTTCAATTTGTCGTTTCCTATGGAGAAGAGCCGGCAAGACTCTACGGTTACACTTTAAAAATAATTGGCTTTTACAATGTTTTCAAAGTACACTGGTAATAGGTATGGGAGGACGGTGTAGGCCTCTCGAACCAGGAACGTATACTACGATTGTAATAGCGTTTAAACGTAACAGGCAGAGAGAGTTACTTTTCTATTTACAATATTAGTATGAATAACGTTTTGATTCGATAAACCAGAAGATGTCCAACACATCCTTATAGATTGTATTCGTAATGATTTTGAAAGGCAAAATTTATGTAAAAAATTAAAATTAAGTTCATTCGATTTGGGTAAATTTCAAAGTATTCTGGCTTACCCTGCAAGCAATAAAGCTAAGCTTATTTATAAATTTATATTTAGTCTTAAGAAAATTTTGTAAGTAACTTACTTAAGGAAATGATGGGGCTGACATGACCTGTTAATGGTACAAGTCCCTAATAAATAAAGAGAAAAAAAAAAAAAAATCGTTTTGATTCGATTTCTTTAACGAGTTAACATAAAACATAATCTAGATAGCAATAAATAGTTAACAATAAACGCTGCAGAACGATACGCGTGTAAGCGCAACAAACTGATGAAATTATGTAAATCTTATGTTTGTACTTTCTGTTTCTAGTCCACGACGTGTTCAGCGGTGTTCAGCGGCGTGAACATCGGCTGAACATTACTTATAGTGATGTTTGTATGTTAACTAGCTAGTAATTGTGTGGCGTTACACTGGAATTGGTAGAGTGTGGAGATTTATTTGATGAAGGACGTTCGTAGATTTTTATAATAGAACATTAATTGATAAAGTATTTGGCGTAATAATTACGGCCGCGCGACTTACCTGTAGGTCGTGGGTTGGAACCCAGGCAGGCGCTTTACTTTGTGTAAATTATATCATCACCATCACTGCTCTCGAAGCGGTGAAGGAAAACATCGGGAGGAGGCCAGGTGTCCCAGCACTTCAGCAGTGGGAACATTTTATAGAATGTTTTATTCTAGGACAAGCCATATGTCCTAGATCCAAAATTTCGGACACATGTGACATCTACCAACCCGCACTGGGCCCACGTGGTGGATCACGGCCCACTCCCTCTCACAGAGAGGAGGCCGCAGTCCCAGCAGTGGGAACATTATAGGCTGATTATGCTTATGCTATAATAACGCAGATTTCCACCAACCTAAGTACTAGGGTCTCATAAGCCTGAACTATTGTTAAATGTAATATCATACTCTTAGTACATCATACTATCGACAGACCAAGCACCGCTATTTGACCCACATCACAAAAGTAAGAGCAAAATAACCTATAGCTATAAATTTTAGGCTTTTCGCTATCGGAGTAATAACTGTTTGTTAGAACTAGCCTGAACTCGCGCTGCTGAGAATAAGAAAAATCGTTTAAAAGGCAGTTAGTAAGTACCTAACCTGGTTACTGCAATATTTTTGAAGTGAAAACTTCTTTAGGCGCGTTGGGCATTTTTGAGATGGGACTAAAGTCTAAATCATTTGATTTCGCGACACCATGACGACACCTCATTTTTGTAAACGCGATTGTGCTCTTTATTTATGTTACGTTACGGATCATCTTTATATATATAATTCTTCTGTGAGTGTGTATGGCACTGAACTTCTCTCAAACGACTGGACCGATTTTGATGAAATTTTTTGTGTGTGTTCAAGGGGATCTGGGAATGGTTTAGATTCACAATTGGACCCGATAGGTGGCGGTATTCGGTCAGGACAACGTCTGTCAGGTCCGCTAGTTTATTTATATTACGTTACGGATCAATATTCTATGCAAGTATTTTTACTTTAAAGGTTTTGTAAACGCGATTATGCTCTTTATTTATATTCCATTACGAGTCAATGTTCTATGCAAGTATTTTTACTTTAAATGTTTCGAAAGTTTACTTAATTTTTTTTTGTAAACGCGTTTGTGCTCTTTATTTAGATAACGTTACAGACCAATGTTCTATACAAGTATTTTTTTTTCCACCAAGGCGATCTTGTTCAAGTTTTCACTTCTGTCGGCATTCCCGGAGTGCCACCACTTTTTTCTTGGCCTGCCCTGGTCCTAAAGTCCTAAACTTCTTGGGTTGGTGCAATGTGAAGGTTACTACTTCGTAAATCTAGCTTTTGCTTGGAGGAATATTTGAATGCCGTCACTAATATTCAGGTTCGGGACTTTAGCCGTGGTAAAGCAAGCAGTAAGCCCAAGTAGGCACAGGCGCTTTTTAAACGCGACCATTTTTTTACTCACGACGGAACGGAAACGGTATATGCGTTTGGGGTGAGAAGATGTTTGTGCAAATCTATGTTGCCATTTTTTACCATACTCTGGATTTGGAACAGAACGCATTAGCGCGTTGTCAAAGCGCACAGTTGGATTTTTAATTCTCGGCTGCTGCTGTGCGTTAAAAATATAGAAAAAAAAAAACGCGTGGCACTCGGGGACTGCCACGGTAAAGCTATTGCATAGCATTTGTAACCTCCATACTTCCTATTTGTCAACGCTACACTTGGGATGATGACGGATGATGACATAAAACAAAAATTACGTGATGTTGTCATGGGAAAGTAATTTTTGTTTTATGTCATCATCCGTCATTACATGGTAGGCGGAGTGGGGGGTGTTAGGTTTTATTTTCGTTACGGAATTTCTTGATTCGGTCGCCGCGCTCAAAGCTCGCGGTAAAAGCTATGCAATAGCTTTAAACGTCGCCATAAAAAGCGCCCGTGCGTACGTGAGCTAAAAGTGCAAAGAGTATTTTTCATCTAGGAACAAGTAGACTCACGCGCGGAGCTGGGGGCACAGCTAAGTTATTTTGGTAGTTTAATATTATATTCATTTATATTTAGGGGAGCTAATTCACCACAGGGGGTTGCAAGAAGTGACTTATTTAGGTCACTTGAAGAATACAAGAATTATTGGCTTTCAGGTCAGATAGATTGCTTCATCTGCTCTGATGTTAGACTCTTAGAACAACACAAGTTAGTGTTAGAACAACGCAGCAAAGTGTTAGCACTTGGTACATTACGTGCGGCCGCCATTCCCCTAACGGCACTTGTCTGACAGTTCGCCGATCGTCGATACAAAGTTATATCGAGCGCTTTTTACAACTTACATTATGCTACCAGCGACCCGCTGCTGCTTCATACGGTTTTTACAACTGTAGGTTTAATATTAATACTACATACAAATAAGCCTTATTATACCTTCCGGAATAAATTCTCTAAATATTTGCGAACATTGCATCAAAATCCACGAAATTACAACTTAAATGAGACTGGGCAGGACAGGTCTGCTGCATGCCGGACAAACTGTGGGCCCAAATAGTACAGAACTGGTGCCCTGAGACAGTGAGGCGGGGTCGCGGCAGACCACGTAGGAGATGGCGCCACGAGCTGGATAGGTTCCGTCAAAACTGGAAGGAGGACGCGCGGGCTCGCGAAAGGTGGAAGGAGTGGAGGGAGGCCTTTGCCCAGGAGTGGGACAGCGAAGGTTAGAAAAAAAAAACAGTGACACTTCGGGAGTACCGACAGAAATGAAAACTTGAAAAAAAAATCGACACCGCGGTAATCAACGCGTTGATGTCTTTTACTCCACGCACCGCGGTAATCAACGCGTTGATGTCTTTTTAATGGTCAAAAGCTGGTGTCGTCACAGTGTCGCGAAATCAATGGTTTAGTCCCATCTCAAAAATGCCCAACGCGCCTAAAGAAGTGTTCACTAAAAAAATATATATATATATCCCACCTAGACTGCGTCGTTGGTCTAGTGGACGCAATCGCTACTGCTGAGCATGAGGACCTGGGTTCGATTCTCAGGTCGGGCAGTATTATTGGGTTTTTCTATCAGGAATTTCTTATTTCCAGCCCAAAGTCTGGATTTTTTGCCTGGTTGATGGCAATAGACTCGCCCCCTTGGCGAAATGTGGGTATTCTAAGGTGCACTTCTGCTTAACCCTTCCGGGGATTTACCGGCGCGATGTTGAGTGTACAGGTAATGTAGACAGACTGAGGCTATAAGAAAATATGCATGGATTGTGTGAAAGATGTTATGGCTAGAACCGGAGTGGCTACTGAGACCACGACTAATAGAGAAGAAGAAGACATGCTGCCCCCACCGCAAATAAATTAGCCGGACGTAAAAATATCGCGGCGGGATTTTTTCGCACACTGGAATTTCAACGCTCTGCTTAGCACCGAGAGTTGAAAATCCAACAGTGTGTTTTTTCGACGCGCTGGGATGCACTCTGTTGATTTCTCAACGCTCGGCTTGACACCGAGAGTTGAAAATCTAGTGCGCGATAAAATCCCGCCGCGATATTTTTACGTCCGTAGGACGACGATGATACTGGGTGACAGAAACGTGTTTTTCTTCGAAAAATTCATTTGGTAGTCATCACTACATAGTATAAAACAAAGTCGCTTTCTCTGTCCCTATGTATGCTTAAATCTTTAAAACTACGCAACAGATTTTGATGCGGTTTTTTGTAATAGATAGAGTGATTGAAGAGGAAGGTTTATATGTATAATAACCCGGTTAATACCCGTGCGAAGTCGGGGCGGGTCGCTAGTTCTCTATATTTCTCATAATAGAAATCAGCCAGAAATCGTATCACACACAACGACTACACGGCGTCCATAAATCTTAGCAGATCTTTTAAATGAACTATCCAACTTCCATCGGAGAAAAAATAATAGAATAATTGCTGTTATTTTAAATCCGACTACCTTTTCGTTGTCCTTCAGTGTTCAATCAGACTCAGTCGGCCGCGACCTTCGCTGCACGATAGAGTACTGCTTCTAAATAATTCATACGCGATCGACCCGCACTCTCTCTAAGTCTCCAGCACTTTCAGTGACGCAACTTAGGGACTTCTTGCTTTCTTATGAGCTCCTGGTACCTGGGTCATTCATGCTGCCAGGTGACGCAAAAAGCTTCCTATAAATTACAAGTGTAATATAATTTATAGCACAACAACTTTTATAAAAACCTCGTCTGTGTAAAGCCTTGCCTCTGCCACTCATGTCTGTGACGTGACAGTTTCTTTCTATAACTTCATGTGCTCTAATAACGCCTGGATACCGAAAATTTTCTTATAAAAAAAAATGTTAGTGTTTGCTTACCAAATTGTGAGTTGGCCTTTTTTATATAAGTCTGAAGTCGATATTTACCTGTAAAAGATGAAAAGGAATTTAGTATGTAAAGTTAATAAGCTTCGATATTAAGGAAGACATGAGAGTGCTAGCCAGCCATGACATAATAGAGCGTTGCCTAGTACAGGGGCTTACAGGGCATAATATTATTATGCTTCAACTTCAAGATGAAAGTCTCTTCATCTTATTCATGACAAATAGTTTAGTGGCATGAAGAAAACACAGGGTTACAGTTACAGGGTGTATAGTTCACCATAGAAGGGAGGATCCTCCGACCAGACGGGTGTTGTGTCTGGCGGGCAACTGCCCATCGGTTTGAAGTTGAAATCTTGTATGTATGTCGATCGCTCGGTAAACTCTAACTGCGCGATGCAGGATTTGTGTGACGTCATGTCTTTGATGCGTAGTTCGTATGTGGCGGTGTAACCGCTACAATAGATAGTGACCAAAGGAATCAAGAAATTGTTTTTGGAAATCAAAGTTTTTGTTCGTATCGATACGAGAGAGGAAGGAGAATACAACCAATAACGTTAGGAATCGAGCATACAACTAAAATAGCGTATCATTTCCTAACATAAAACAAAACATTACGCCTGTTATCCTCGAAGGGTTAGGCAGAGGTAGGTTGCGCCTACATTTCGCCAGTTATGTTTAAGACCAATGTGATGGGAGGCGAGCCTGTTGCCATCAACGGGGCACAAAGCCGGGCTCCGGGCTGCTACTGAGAAAAACTTAATGGAAAAACCTAATAACTCTTTGCTTGACCTGGGAATCGAACCGACCTCATGCTCATCAGGAGCACCCACTAGACGTATGAGGCAGTCTACATTATTATTATTTCCTACTGTAGAGCAAAAGCTTTGAATCACAAACGGAAAGAAAAGTAAAAAAGAAAATTGTTTTTTATCATTTTTTGTAGATTTTTCATTGAAGAAAACCCGCGTAAATTAATGACAAAGCACATTTCTTCTTCTTCCCAGCTAAAGGCACTAGGAAGTGGTGAAGGGTGGGCGTTTTGGGGGACTGTCTTATGTAATTGTGACGTTCGAAAAGTGCTGATTCTCAACCTAGTTTGAATAAATGACTTTTGAATTTTTGACATTGACAACACATAAGATTCTCAGCTACCAGGACAACAGCGTCAACAAGAGACCATCGTAAACATTGACACGGACACGTCCATTGCTGGGTGGCGTCCAACTTATCCGAAAGATATCCGCCGGATATCGCACAGCAACGCGGACTCAGCCGTGACCCATTTAGTAGATGTTATGTACTGTATACATTTGGTCGTAAATGGGTTTATATAGGACTAGATTTTCTTGGTACAGTCCACCGCACATCAATGGTAACACTGGCACTATGAAAAGCACCTTTACTGCTACGACATGTGCGGTCGACTGTAACATTTTATTTTTATTTTCTGAGAAGAAAAATCTTGTTGTCAATAAGTTTCCTTACCAAAAAACCCGCCGAAGAAACTTTTCCCGTATGAAATATGTATGGGTTTGAAGTTTTCTTACCTGAGAAATTATTATCAGTCAAGTTTGGGAAATCTAACAGACTATCGAGTACTTATATCTGTTTTTATCAAATACAGCTGAATTTTAGTAAGTAGAAAATTTGGTATTTGATTAACCTTGGGTATGTTTTGTACGAGTCATTAATTTGACCATACTTATACGATAACAGGTAACCTATAGAAAAAAAAACCGGCCGAAAACACGAAGGGTTCCGTACCACCGTACATTATTAGGCAAATAAATGAAAATACTAAACGAAGAATATTATAATTTTACATCTTAAATTTTAAAAAAATCGCAAAGATATATTTGTATTTCATAATGATATTATGAATTACAAAGTTATTTTTACAGTTGCAGAAATCACAAATCACCCATATTTAAATAAAATACCTTATGAATCGGCGTTTTTGATTATAAACAGTATAATTATGGTACATGATACACAGAAGTTTCAAATTCCTGACTTGTTCAGTTGTTGAGATAGAACTCGTACAAAAATGGTCTAAGACTACTTTTACGGCCCACTATTTCATCATTTTGAAAGTCTAAAAAAAATTGTTCTCTACTCGATGAACTCTAGATAATGACACCCCCCATGCCAGGCTTAGACATTTTTTTTCAAAATCAAATGTTTATTTGTTGTTATAGCGGCAATAGAAATGCATAATCTGTGAAATTTTCAACTGTCTACCTATTACGGTTCACGCGATACAGCTCCCTGACAGACAGACGGACAGCGGAGGTTTAGTAATAAGGTTCCGTTTGGCACCTTTCGGGTACGGGAACCCTAATAATCAATTACGGTAGGTAACGTACTAGACACCGAGCAAACTTTGAAACTAATTCAAAACAAAATGCCAATATTATTTATGATGTATTTACCGATAATAGATAAATAAGGGCTTAAGAATATGCATTTTCTGAACTTGTTAAGCAATGCCGAACTCCTGAAAGCTTAAATTGAAGTCGACAGTAACAGTCGAAGTCGGCAGTCGAAGTCGTCCGAAGTCTGTTTCGGTATCGCGATGTAAGAGCAGCCGTGACCTATTTATAACTAAGACAGGCCGCCTGTCACACCGACGCGTACCGACGAACATTATATGAATTAATTTTCTTCATGAATAATTTATGAAATCATTCTGTAACAGCAGTACCTACTAAAAATATACTTGGTTATAAACTTATAAATTACTAGGGTTTAAAGGTAATGGCCAATATAGAATGAAGAACGGTGATTTAAAAAATTGAGCCATCGGCGACGCGGCGACGCCTGGCAGATGTGAAACATCGAAACTGTTTTGTATAGAAATCTGCATGAGAGGATGGTATATTACAGAAAATAAATATGGCATAATCAAAAACTAAATCTTCAGTTTTTTTAAGAAAACAATATAATCTTTATTTAAAAAATAGGTACTATATTAATTTAATTCAAAAAATTTCAAACTATTTCCTGCACAAAAACGGCACTTAAAACTTCGAAGATTGAAGTCTTCGAAACGAGATCCAGTGTGCGTCGCCACGCCAACCAGTACCCTAATTGCGTAATACAACACAATCACAATTTGTTTTGATTTGAAACAGATTGCTAATCCATTGCTTCATAAGTTGGAAAAAAAAATCTGTTCAACAACGTAAATAACACAATGAATGTTGTTGAACTGTCAAAATGAAACAAGTTAGGCAAAATTGTTTACGAAAATAAGTTACGCAATTAGGGTACCGGTCGCATCCGCCGCATTAGATGTTTCACATCAAAAACGAAAGGAAAGGAGCAAGCGTAGTGACCAATGCTCGATCCTCCTCCGTATGGGAAAACGTATATTTGTCCTACAGCGGGACAATTTACAGGTACATACATAACTAGTTTCTAGCAACTTTGTATGTTTATTCATGCTCCTCGCAAAGTGAGAGGGAAATCACTACATATTATAAAACAAAGTTCCCCCGCCGCACCGCGTCTGTCTGTCTGAACGCAATAAACTCAAAAACACCTGAACGGATTTTCTTACAGTTTTCACCAATGGACGGAGTGATTTATGAAAAAGATTTAGGTGTATAATTCATTAGAGTTTTGTGTAAATTGGCTGAAATATGATGATGTAAAACACTCCAAGTAGGATGAACATCAGTTAAATTTGAACCTTACCCACATGCTTGACGCAATAGGCCCATTCGAAACTAGGACAGAAAAAAAAAATTGCCATAAATGCTCTGCTACCCGTGCGAAGCCGGGGCGGGTTGCTACTGATTATTAATATCACTGGTCTTCAAGGCAATAATCTAGTGAAAGCTGAGACAGATAAGCTAATATCTTGATTTTGCACACGAGGTTGTCGACATGCGCGATGTGGACTGGACAGCCACTGCTGCGATAGTTACAATGGCCAGTGGCCTACTATAGCCACGAATTTCGGTCAATACCTTAAGAGGCTCTCATTGAGCAGCTAAGATCCCAACTCTGGAGCATATGTTTTGCGGATATATTAAAATTCCCAGTGCCTGGAAACTACTTTAAACTATTTCTCAATTTCATGTTTGACTGACAAAAGGAACAACAACAAATCGTAGTTGATAAGAGAACTGGCATCAGATTCACTAGACTCCTCGGCAACTGTTGTTTTGTTATAAAAGCCATTGAATGTATCGTCAAAAAACAGAACATAATAAAAATTGATTAATAATGAATACTCCGGCGTAACAGTCGCCTGCTCTTAGTCGTCGCCGACTAAAAGATGATCCGCTGACCATCGCGGTTTGTGTCGCGTTACACTTCAGAAACTACGCGTCGTTAACTAAGAATTCAATTATTAATAAACAGTCATAATGTTACATCACCAGCCTTTAGTTATTTCAGTAGAGAATCTTCTCGTGTAGAGAAGGAGCATTGGTCACTACGCTTGCTCACTGCATTTCGACGATTTCAGACTTTTAATCACAATTCGAAAGATTTTGAATGAAAATGGTGCCGATTCCCTTGTTCGCAAACTAAACTAAATTTAAGTTCAGTGCATCTTTTTCTTTCTATTTCATTAAGAAAAGGATAGAAGATAAATTTTAGTTTAGTCCTGTCAAATTAATCCGCTGGATGCAGAAAGCACAGAATCGGTCGAAGTGGCGGTGCTTGGGGGAGGCCTATGTCCAGCAGTGGACGTCTTTCGGCTGAAATGATGATGATGATGAAACTAAAATTTATCCTCTGTCTTTTTCTTAATGAAATAGAAAGAAAAAGATGCACTGAACTTAAATTTAGTTTAGCTTGTGAATAAGAGAATCGGCACCATTGCCAATCCATTGCTTTATACGTTTTGAAAAATTCGTCTGCTCAACCACGTAAATAACCCAATGAATGTTGTTCAATCGTGAAAATCAAAGGCATTATCATTGTAAGCGTAGCGTATAACCTCTTGAGGAAACCTGCGCCGTAGTTGCGTAACAACGCAATCACCCCGCAGGTTTCCTCTAGAGGTTTACCTTCATCGCTGCACCGACAAATCAAATCAAATCAAATGGGATAAGAAGGAAGAAAGTAAATCGTAATCGTTTGCTCTCAATTTTGACAGATCAACGCAATCTATCGCGCCGGATTCACGATGACTAACTCAACGCAATGGATATTGCCCAACTGTCAAAACGGAATATTTCAGCGTATTACGCAATTATGTTGCTACTGTTTTTCAATTAATACAACGGTTAAAACCGCTTGTCAGCCGTCTGAATTCTTATGTAACGTAACGTTCACATGTAAATAATGTTTTCAGCGTAAAATTCTATCAAGTGTAGTTCATTAAGGAGTTCATATTAATAAAAACGCCGGCATAGTTTACATTACGTGCTACACAAACAATCGCTCGTCGTGTTTACACAGCGAGCGATCAATGTAAACAAAATACTATTGATCGACGATTTTTCTAGGAGTTTTAAAAGCGAATGCGTTGTGTACATTTACGAGATAGATAGGTTCAGAAGGCCGGCTCTATACAATGAGCGAAAACGCACGCACACATAAACACGCTTCACGTACAGCAAGTGTAAGCGCACTCGCGACTAGCATTTGGTTGATATCGCCGCACGTAGGTGCCTGTGTGCGTGCGCGTGTTTTCGCTCGTTGTATGGAGCTGGCCTTCTGTACCTGTCTATTCTGTGGTACATTGTAGGTTGTTAGTGCTTGAGTGCTTGTTATATCGCTTATTAGCGCTGATTGATGGTGGTTTCGCTTATCAATCATTTTGTAAGCGATGGATGATGGATAAACCACTTTTGAACATTTAAATTAGGAACCACATATGTGTCTGTCTACTCTTTAAACAATGTTTGTCCCGGTGAAAAAAGTTGCTGGAAAATGACTGAAATGTGATTTTATATAAATGCTGCGTCCACCGAACCAGCCGATATAATAAAAGAAGAATCTCATCGTGTTAACTTGGTGAAGTGAGCTGTCAAAAGTGTCAATCTGGTCGAATGACAGCTCACTTCACCTAAGTTTTCACAGTGTTTTTTTTTTACAGAATAAACCGGCTTAGTTCTAATTTTCATCTTTCTAATAATTTTGTCAGAGACACTCAACATACGGAGTGTATCACTTAATTACTAAATTAAGTACATTACTAGAAGCAGCTTTCTTGCAAGTAAAAAACACAAACATTTACTGGAAGCAAAGTTTGAGTACTTCCTCGAAGTAAATCCTCCTCAGAGGAAACTCAACTATTAATCTTATTAGTTTCATTTTAGACTTATTCCAACATCAAAGCATTTTCTAGAGCTCTGCCCTCCCCCTCACCCCTTTTATAAACAGTTCCTAGTTATCATAATTCTCATTAAAGTTACCGAGAATTGCGGACTCAGTTACCTCTTCACAACCTCCCCTGGTACAAGTTTGATTAGATTTTTCCTTCGCGAGATGGTTCAAAGGGTAACCCAGTGAAAAGTCATAAGTATAGGTCAGACAAATAATTTAAATAAAGTTCTTAATGAGCTGCCAGTCTGTCACCAATCAACATGATCTTATAGCCCATGTCATTCAAGACATCCATTTTATACAATTTATTATTAACTGTCTGCAACTAACAGGCATGTCTGATTTTTTGTATCCTTTAATACTTGAAACCATTAATGCACACATAATACCGTCGAACGTCCAATGCCCTTGATTCTCCTCAACCCCAATACTTGGCTCCCCTTATCGTCTCGTCTCGGCTACTTGCTTTCAAGGCACCTGTTTTTATTTACATTGCATACATTTTGTATTCGATCCGAAATTTGTAAGAGACCTATCTTTTTTACTGTGCGAAAGACATCGTTATAAATCAAGGTTATTATGAGTCAGCACAATGTGTACCCAGTAAACATTTTCCAATATCAAAATATTTCCTTTTCTTTACAAGTAGGTACATTCATATCAAACAAAGTGCTATCGCATCCGACCTGCCGCCACACGCATATCACAGCAATAATCATTGTACATCTCGCATTACGTTACGAGCAGTTCCGACGCATGCCTTCGACACTGTAGCGCCACCGATCTGACGTCAAACACATCTGTTCTCCGATACACACCTAACCGGAACTATACCATTGTCTCCTCTCTCACTCACACAAACGAAAGGAACAGGAATTTCACGTCAAGAATGAAAGAGACAGAGATACCTGTTGGGCGTCCCCTAGGGAACGATTCTTGGGACACTTTATTCTCGTTTTATACATTGTAAAAGTTTGAAAGGGTTGTTTTGGTAAAACATTTGTTTCGTCGAGTTGTTACTTTTTCTTATTGTCTTTGAGATTGGAGTCCTCGTTCTGGGCTAATTAATTTTCGGAAACAAAGGAGTTTTTTGAGTAATTGTGAGAGGTTGTTTGTAGGTCATGCTTTTTGTGATGCCACTTAATTATTCTGTGTTTTGAGATGAAAATTTAGGTCATTTTAGTGAGTGGTAATGAACACGGGTTGGAGTTGCTTTCATTTTTGAGTTTCTAAAAAATAAAATTTCTCACGTTATCGTAAAACTGATTTCTGTATTTTTCCCAACTAAAAAAATGTTTCGTTTTTGTGTTGGGGTCGATGCAAGGTTGCAAGCAGATAAAATGTTTTTGAGACTTTCTGTCAAAAAGATTAAGAAGCAAGTACCCTAATTTAATACTTTTTAAGATGATCCTTCAATTATCATGGATATGTTGTCAATATAAGAATACACTGATTGAGTAAGAAAGAACATTCCTTAGCCTTTCAATGCATGTTTACGATTAACGACTGACGACATTCGCGTGACTCGACATACGAGTCCAAGATGTAAATAAATAATTAACGTATGACACGCATGAGATTCCACTGGGTTTAATAACAAAATTCAACAGTGGCAGTAAAAGAGTTTTTCCGGAAGAACTAAACCCTTCTTTTATCCAATTTTTGCTGAGACAGTATTGCTCTGCTTTGAAGACTGGTACTGCGAAATGGATGGGCTGACGACGTTACCATCGCAGGTAGAACCTGGATAAGGCTGGCTCAGGAGCTTGGGGATTGGCACATGAAGAGAGAGGCCTGTGAAGTCGGGATGTGGATGATGATGCTAATGACTGCGAAATCAAAGGCACTTTTGACGTCTTAATTGTGTATCTAAGATTGGCATGACAAAAAAGTTCTCTTTTTGTTTTTTTATTTTTATTGTTGATAGTCACTCGTCTCTACTAGTCATTTACTCGTAAAATTTTGTGCTAGTTAGTATGTTTTAGATAATTCACCATAGTTTTTCTATGCTAAATAAGCCCTAATTCCACAAGCTATTTCAAAAATGGTCTAGCACAAATCAGTTTCTAGTTTCTTCGAGTGAAATCAAAACCTTTTTCTGATGTTTTAATACTTTCCAAATTGACCATGATGACTATAAATTAACATAAATAACATCTCATTGTACCAGGGCCGCAGACAGTGCAGGATCTGCCCAGTGAACAGGGAACTCGACACCGGCGCGGTTGCCGCTCCGGGCAGCGTGCACGCAGCGGCAACGTCGCACAGGTGAGGGGCGCGCGCCCCGGCTGACGTTTCATTGCAACGTTACTTGAATGGAAGGGGGTTGGTCATTTTTAATTATACATAATTTATTTTTGGTACGCGTGCACGCTTTTTGCATGCATATTTTGAATTTTGTCAAGCTGATTTTTATTAGCTATACAATTTGAGTTTAGTATAGCTTTTTAGCCAATTTGTATTGCAGACCGAAGCATCAGAAGCCAGATTGTGTGAATGATGATATGGTTAGAAAGAGTGTGAATACTGAGTCAACTTCTAATAGAGATGTATGTAGGTATGGAAGTGGAAGACATGGTGTGTCCACAAATAAATTGGTATAAGTTCAGGGGGATAACGATGTTACTAAAGTGAATCATAATGATTTCGTTACTAAATAAGATGACTTTGAATAGATCTGTCAAGATTTTGTACCTTCTATCAACTCGGCATTGCACAACATTCCCCTCTTGTCAACTTCTTGTAATGTTTTTAACAAACTCCGTAAAACTTGGGTTTATGAATATTCATATTTTAAGGTCGATTTGCTAAATTCATTCGTGATTACAAAGTTTGATCGACTGAGGTGTTTCTATTCTACTGGGTATGAATTATTTTCTCTATAGCTAGAAATAGGTCACTAGTTTATAAAAAAATATTTATACCAATCGTACGTCAACTAACGTAAGATTTAAACTAACTTCTTTTGATTTCGGACGCCCTCGTACCGCCTCTTTCAAATTGATAAATAGTATTCGCAAAAAAATATTATAAATTACATAATCAAAATAGATTTTGATAAATGACGAACATAAGTTATTATAAACTTATAAATACACATTTGTACGCGTCGGGATTCGACCGCGGGACACCGCAGTATCAAATTACTAACCACTGAGCTAGGCTATGGTAAATTATAAATTTATAATATTTATTAATTGAAGATTTAAGTTTATGAAAATTAGAGAACTTAAGTCCTATCCTATACTATTAAATGAGCAAAATTTGTATAAATATTTCTAATCATGTTCTCGAAAACGGATCTATCGATTTCGATGAAAATTGTAATAAAGGTGGTCTCTTAACTGGGAAAATTCGTTTTCTCTATTTTCACCCAAGCAGAGCTCGGTCGCCCAAAGTTTAGAACAAGATAGGCTACCTAAGAATAATGACATGGCAGCATGGAATTAGTAAGTACTCACTATCATGGCAGCGTGGGGTAACGGAAAGAGAATGATGATAAGTTTCTGAAAACCAAAGACGCGATGGATGGACCGTGTGTCAGTTGAAACGTAATTATGTTGCGCTGACCAAAAATAGATTCCGATGAGAGCAGAACAAAGAAGACGATGGTAGATGAGAATCGTTTAAGAAAACTTGATATTAAATTACAACACAATGAAGTATTTATTTTGCTACCGAACGAACTTCAGATCAGTCGAGTTAATATTTGTAAGTATGGAATGTGCTGACTCAGGCGAGTGAAGTTAATATGTTCCCAGTCAAGGCCATATTTTGATAAAATGCGAGTGAAAGATAATTATGGCTTAGAAGTAGAATGAGGACTGATACAAATATTGGAAAGAAATTAACTACGGCAACCTTAGGTAATGAAATGGGGTAAAGACTGGTAATGAATAGATATAATTTATTCAATATTCATCTACGAAAAGGTAGATATTGATTAATTATAAAACTCATTCAAGGAACATTAGGAATGATGACGAACTCGACATTATTACAAAACAAGGTTTTTCTTTAGACCCAGGACCCATATAAAAACAAATGTTAACCCTATACTTTACTTAGCACAAAGTTCGAATTACGAAAACTTGCTAGAAGATTTTTTCAGCTTGGATCAAAGTGAGAACACGTTTTGCAATGAGATGCTTATTAAATAGGACGAAATAAATGTCATATATGAGATTGTTTCATAAGAAGAAGACAGAGACGCTGCAGACATACCATACTAGGAAAACATTATAAAAAACACACCGGAAAACACAATTCAAGCATGGTTTTTTCACACACATATAATTTTTTATGCTATATTTTTACCTTGAACCCTCATCCAAATAAAAAACCAAGACAGCTTTGCGAACAATACAGTGATACCAAAACTACACCTCCGCTCTCTCACACGCACACATTTACAATAAAACTACACCTCACTAAGTGCACACATGTTTACGAATCCGGCCTCACGTCACTGTTCACAGCGCTATGTCTTGGCTTTTTATTTGGTCTGAGCTTGAACCGAATAGAATCGGCCATATAAATAATATACTCATAAAATTAAAAGAAACTCAATCAGTTCTCATTATGCCACTGCTTGTATATGCAAACTAGGTATCGAATAATTTCCAAGAATCGATTACAATCGCTTAGCAATCGATTGTCAGGTAATTGCGACTCGCTTTAAGTTTTTAATTGAGTTTTGTGTTCGAGTTCAAGCTACACGTGTAACTAAATACTAGGGAAATATAGTTGAGGAAGTTGGTTTTAGATAAAGAACATGGTTTTAAACGATAAGGGACACTTGACTTGATGGCATCCCTTTCTAAAACCCTTAGCTAAAAGGAGAAAGAGATGGGATCGAGAAACCTGTCGCTTTGTTGCCTTGTAAAGTTGTAATATTTTAAAGAGTTGTGTTGTGCGTCATACAGTTATACCCCATACTCTGTTATTTTTAGATGGTAAGTAATCATCATCCTCCTTTCCCCAATTTATTTGTGGTCGGAGCAATACGTGTTTTCGTTCCACATATCTCTATCGGCCGTCATCTCAGTGTATATTTTTTCCTAGCCATATCATCTTAAACAATCTATCCATCTTTTCTTCGGTCTGCTTTTTTGTTCTAGCTATCCACATTCATAATTAACATTTATCTTGTCACAAGCTCCTCATTCCTCTGCATCACTAGACTGAACCACAATAATAATACCTTGGCTTTTCTATCATTATCATACTTTCAAATTTGTGGCTATGGATAGGAAATACCGGGTTCAGAACTGTTATTTTTATACCTAAATGTCTAGGTATCGCTTTACTAGATTCCGATATTGTTATCAAATAAATCTAGATCTTCTTCCATTGTTTCTGATTGTCAACAACGATCTGTGTTTTTCAGTTCAATGAAGTCGTCGCCATCTTTGTTCGTTATCGTACAATCAAATATAGTCTCAATTACAGGTTGAATTCAGAATCTAATAGAATCTTTACAGAGCGATAATTAAAATAGAGCAGTACAATAGAACGGACTTTCTATCGATAATAGTATTCATTGCTGTTATAGAAAAAGTGTAGGTATTGTTATGATCGCCTGGTGTTGGTGTGAGCGAAGAAGTGCAACTGTGCCAGAAAAATTGGCCATTTGACTCGTTTGCAAATGCAACTGGAAAATATGTGATCCAGAGTTTGATTTTCAGGATAGGTAAACTGATTTTTGCCATTATTTGTACGGAAATTCTAAGTAGCATTGCAGGATTGCGACCGGATTTAGAAAATTTGCTTGCAACGAGTAGTCGTATCTTTGACCTAAGATTGGGTCTTCTAATCTATGAAGTCTTCATTCTATGTAACGCAAGTGACCTCTCTGCCGATCTCTTTTTGCAGAACCTGCAGTACATTTACCTGCAGAAATGAAATGAACCTGCAGTATCCTCAAACGAAACAAATGTAAAAATTCAGTGACTACGTACTTGAAAACACTAGATTATCAGAGAACGGAGAATTTGTTGATCCCTCTCAGATAGACTACCTCTACTACTATTCATCCCCACTGCTGCTTGTACATACATACCATCATCCATACTCACACCACACTCACTCAAGCAACCTCTCACATCTCTTTTTACACTTCCTCTAGGTACTCACGCACTCACACACACTGGTATTTCCACTAACTCTTTTTATGTTTTTAATTTTATTTTATTAATGTTCTTAATTCAACGTTAGTTAAGTATACATTGTCCTCATGGTCCATATCATAGGCATCTAGCCGCGGGAGGGCCCTGGTGACCTGTAATACAAGTTTTTATTTAAACCTATTTCAGGCACCAGTCTCTCACAAAGTTAGCTCCTTGTTCGTGCACTATTATCAAACACTAGCATTAAGTACATAACTTGTGTAGAGAAAATAAACGTCTTATTATATTATATTATATTCACCATTATCTGTTATACTTATACTTCCAAACTTCTCTATTAGTCGTCGTGTCAGTAATTTATTTATTTTATTTATTTATTTATTTAGCAACAACGGTTGTGTTAAACCAATTACAGTAACTAAGATAATACCTAAGACACATTAAAATGTACAAAATAAAACATGAAAAATTAAATATAAAAAAAGCAAGTAACAACACATTCACAAATTCCACTCACAGTACTCCTGACATATCAATAAAAACTTCGTCCATCCATCCGCAAACAGGTCGGTTGTAGGATTAGAATCCAAGAGATCATTAAGCGCAGCCAGAGTGCGAGGAATTGGCGACTTAGCACGTGCAACAGTACGACATGGAGGCACGGCAAACAGCCTGTGCCTTCTGCCCCGGCAGTAATTGTTTGGGACAAAGAAGCGCGCCAGCACATCAAGCAGGTCAGGAGCGTCAATAGCGCCACGCAGCGTCTTACAGACTATTGTGAGCTGACCTCGAGCTCGCCTTACCTCTAGCGAGTTGTATCCAAGGCAACCCAGTAAGAATTTAGTCGGATAGAGGTAAGGATAGTAGCCGTGCTTCTGCTTATATAGGTACCTAAGGAACGCTTTTTGTACCTTTTCTAATAAAAGTGCGTAGGTACTTTCATGTGGATTCCACACGCAAGAGCTGGTTTCCAGCTTGCTACGTACAAGTGCATTAAATAATATTCTGATGGCATGAACGGTGCGAAAATCGCGGCAGTTACGTAGAACAAAACCTAACCTTTGGTAGGATTGTTTAGCTACCATGGTCATATGGTCGTGGAAGGTGAGTTTTCGGTCGAATGTGACTCCCAGGTCTTTTATGGCTGTTGACTTTGTGATGGTATTATTATTTAAGTTATAATCAAAATTAACTGGCTGCCGCATTCGACCGAATGTCATAGCAAAGCATTTGGACGAATTAAACTCCATCTTGTTGTCAACGCTCCACTTGTATATTGCATCAATGTCTTGCTGCAGTGCGAAACTGTCACGCTCGGAGTTTATTTCCAGGTACAGTTTCAAGTCGTCAGCATACAAGAGACATCTTGCATGAAGCAGAACTTGAGGAAGATCATTGATCATGATGAGAAACAACAAAGGCCCCAAAATTGAGCCTTGACTCACACCGGAACGCGTGTGATAGGTACCCGAAACGTACATACCAAGCCTAACAAATTGCTGTCGATCACGTAGGTAGTCTGCAAAGAAAAAGAGGAGAGATGGTGAGAACCCTATTTTGCTAAGCTTCATTAGCAGCACGTCATTGTTGACCCTATCAAACGCCTTCCGGAAGTCGAAGTAAAGAACGTCTACCTGACGCCCGCGGTCCAAACTAGTCGAGATATAATCCACCAGTGTTAGGAGATTTGTGTCGACTGATCTTTTGCTTCTGAAACCATGCTGCTCATTACAGAGATACTTGTTTATTTGCTCATAGATAGCACTATGCAGGATGTTCTCGAAGACCTTCGCTGGGGAAGATAGAATTGCGATAGGGCGGTATTCTTCTACGGAACATTTGTTTTTGGTTTTTGGGATGGGTGTAACTCCAGAAACTTTCCACTCAGAGGGATATGTACCAGTCTGCAAGGCTAAATTAAAAATGTGGCAAAGAGGATCAATGAAAATATTACTTAAGTCTTTAACTATGAAGGGGGGGATGTTGTCGGGTCCAATAGAACTGTTAGGTTTAAGTTTTTTAATGCCTTTAACAACGTCTACATGGCTCAAAAGGGGTAAATGAATACAATTGCTGTTACTGGAGTGGTCGGACACACGGACATGGTCAGCATTAAGCTGCGGAACGTCAGGCAGAAAAACAGACGAGAAAAATTCTGCAAAAGCCCCTGCCGCCTTAGTACCTGAAAAAGTTAAACCCTTGTATGTTATATTCGGTTCAAATCCACCTTTGGACCGCAGGCTGGAAATGTGTGACCAGAATTGACGAGGGTTAAGTTTAATTTTATTCTCTATGTTTCTCATGTATAAGGAATACGCATCTGCAATACGGGTTTTAAGACTTGACCTGAGGTCAGAAAATAACAAATAGGCAGTATCACACTTAGTTAGTTTCCAATTTTTATGGAGTTTTAACTTGAGCCTTAGATCATGGATGATATCGCTTGTAAACCATACAGGATATCGCCTATTCGCCGAATTCCCTCTGCGTTTCTTAGGCATGCACTTGTCAAAGAGATTATAGATAATGCTGTAAAACTTGAGAGTAGCACTTTTTACATCCTTAGATTCCAAAACCTCCTCCCAGATATTTTCATCAGCGAATAATAAATAGAGTTGTACGAAATCGCATTTGCCAAAGTTCCAATCCTTGGCACTGTCTATATTGCTGGGTTCAATAGACTCCGAGAAATGACCTAAATCGACTCTTACCTCAATGTGTAGAGCCGGGTGATATGCATCCAGTGGCACTATACCCTCGGTAGCAGTAACGAATGTTTCTGGTGCGCTAATGCTCTCCTGAACCAAAACAACATCTAACATACCTCCATGCGAATTCTTCACAACGTTCATCTCATTCAGACTACAAAATGACACGAAGTAACAATAATAATTCTTAATATTTAACGATGCACTATTTAAATTTAAGTCACCTAGAATTATAACAATGCCCTTTAAATTAGTTATAAACTCTTCTACTTTGCAAAACCATCTCATATAATCATCATCGCTTGCACTAGGTTTTATATATACAACACATACGTGAACAGTACGTCCGCACCAAGTAAAGTCAGCCCATAAGTCCTCACCACCGTCCGTTTCGAGATCACGGCGGCGGGACAGCACGATGGGGGCACGCGCGGCGAGCATCACTCCACCGCACAATGTTCCCCGGTCACGTCGCATCACATTCCAATCGCCGGCAGCAAGCTCCCCATCCTCGATAGAGGCATCAAGAAAGGTCTCTGTAGCTGCGATCAGATTATGTTCCAGCTGTAACAAGTTCGTTCTCCACGTCGACAATTTGGTTTTGAGACCACGGACATTTTGATATAACACATCAATGTTCTTAGTCTTGTTAAGAGGCTGCTTAGGCACGAAATGTCTGGTGCGCTGGTTGGGCCTTAACAGAAGCCTTATCTTTTCTGGTATGGCTCGGGTTCTCATAAGTAACCCATGGGCCCAATCTCGCATTCATAGGCCATACATCAACAGAAAAGCATTTTTCATAATAAATAACGGGGACACCAATCTTGAACGACTTGTAACTTCCTCTAGCCCGGAGCTCGTCGACCGTACATGTGGCAGTGGGGCACAGTTGATGCAGATAGTCACGAATCTCGTCTACACTAGACTCCATATTCCACAAGTGCATAAATTTACGTGGTTCGACTGCTCTTAAAGTAGTTATGTTGGGCCCAGCGATACCGCATAGAGACGCGGGTTTCCGGAGTTTATTTTTCCTTACTTCCGTCCAGCTTAGAGCGCCAGCAGACATAGAAGAATACGTGCATCCGTCGGTAGGAGTGTGGCCCTCAACGCAAGCGGTGAGGTCATCGGCAAGAGAGGTGTGGTCGTAATCATCCCCTTTATAGCAATTTCATCTCTCACACAGTTCATCCATCATTTCTTTGGTCTTCCCCTATTCTTACTGTCACATTCATACAACCAAAACTTTCCTCACGACATTCTCCTCATTCCTTTGCATCACATGCCCATACCATGACAACCGATTACCACACAACTTTTCAGTCACTACAGTTTTCAGGTACCGTTTTCAGACTTCCTCTCTTATACACTAATCTCTCCTCTGCCTCTTATATACCTGCAGTACATTTATAATTGCTAAAAATCATTCTAAAGTACAACAAAACCAAAGTGATCTCGTTTCGTGCTTGACCAAAGTTTTTTTTCTTTTTTCATCAAAACGAATTTGCGAAATCGATATTACTTTCTAAACCGTCACCGCACTGCTCTTGTAATAATGAGATTACATTCAACCTGCTTGCGGTTCTGTACGCCTGGTACTCGAATGCAAAATTGTATCGAGTTTTTTGCTTTTAATATCACTCTTAAAACGGTAATGGAGTAGATAACATTTAACATTTAACATTTTAAACATTTATTTCTCTTCCACAAAGGCGCCTTAAAAATATAAAGATTACAATGTCTGATAAATCCTTTGTGGGAGACTGGTATCTGCACTAGGAAAACCTGTCACACAGATTACCAGGCCCCCCCCCAAAAACAGTGTTTGATCATTAAATTATAAAGATAATATTTACAAATTATTTTACCTATATAGAGAGAAACAAAAAAATAAAAGAACAAAAGATACAAAATTAAAAGTTATTATTGAAAAGTGTTGGTATCTGTGAAGTATGTTGTAGTGTAGATCGTGTGGTGTGGTGTAGTGTGGTACAGTGTGTTGCAGTGTGATGTAGTGTAGTGTGATGTGGTGCGGTGTGGTGCGGTGTGATGTAGTGTGGTGTATAGGCCAGGCTGAAAAACACATTTATCTTAAAACAATAAGGAGCCTTTCAGTGCTTTCGTAATCAAGGTTCAGGAAATAAGTGGTGAGAACTTGCTTGCACTTTGCTTTAGTAAGAGGGTATATTTTTAAAGTTGAGCTTATAACTTACCTAACTATAGAGTTAGATCATAACTTTTTATCTTTTACATAGATTATTTGCTATTTTGTGAATGTGAGAACGTGGTTGACCTTGTAGACTCATAGATACTTCGATTTGTTGAACATTTTTTTTATTTTGTTAAGTAGCTAGTGGAGTGGCGACCGCGTACCGGAAGACGTAGCGTTGGAAGGCCTCCCACAAGATGGACCGATGACCTTGTGAAGGCCGCAGGAATCCGCTGGATGCGGGAAGCACAGAATCGGTCGAAGTGGCGGTGCTTGGGCGAGGCCTATGTCCAGCAGTGGACCTCTTTCAGCTGAAATGATGATGAAAGTAGCTGGTACTTGTTGACAGTCAGGAGAGCGTCACGTTGAGTGTATAAATGACTTTTGATTTTGGCCTACACTGTCCTCCCATACCTATTAACACTGTAATTTGAAAACAAAACCATTTATTTTTTAAAGAGTAACCGTGGAGTTTCTAGCCGACTCTTTGCCATAGGAAACGACCAATTGGAACCGTACACCTAGCTTCTGACGTTTTATAAGTATAATAAGTGCCCACGTAGGTTTATGTGAAATAAAATATTTTGAATTTCACTATTTAAAACTAATCTATTCGACAGTTATCTATTTGTATTTAGGAAGGAGGAAGTTCTTCCTAAATTAAATATTTAGAAACGCAATGTGTCAACATATCGAACCAATAGCACACTTGAATAGATAAACTCTTATTGAAATATCCAATAACCAAGCAAAAATTGGTATTAATTAGTCAGGCTAACTTTGATAGTTTCAGTCCAAAGCCACTGAATATCACAGTATGTTTAGTTCACACGCCGCCTGCCGCCTGACCTCTGCGACCCCACTAGCGAACTAATTCGATTTGCTTCCAAATCCAAAAGCAGCACACTTTCAACTCAGATCGTTGCATAAAAGATTGGATAAAACGAAACTCCGACGAAAAGAGATTAGTTTTTATCTTTTCTAAATATAAACAGGATCGATATTGACTGCTTTTGCCTACAGTAAATATTGGGTAACTTTAATGTTAAGTACACCAAAGTTGGTTTAGTGTCCACAAGCTCGAACTGCTGAGTATGCGGTCCTGTGCATCCCCGGGGTACTGTCGGGCAAAGTGTTTTTGTAAGCAGCCCGTAGTCTGGATTCGTGCCTAATTGATGACAATAGGCTCGCCCCTATTACATGGGATAGGATTTAAATATAGCTGGCGAAATGTGGGTGAGATTAATACATTTGAAACCAAGAAAGAAAGAAAATAAATTTATTTGACCCAGAATAAGGCATAAGCACTCAAAAAGAACAGAAAAACTTAGCTATAATAACAGTAACGGGACGGACGGACGGACGGACGGGTGGACAGTGTCTCCGACCCTTTCTGGGAATACATGCGGTATGGCTTCTGAGTGTTGAGTACCTGAAAACTATCAAAGATATTCGTATGACAAACTTAGTCCCTGACCGCGTTTCACACGTCCGAACTCAAGGCTTGCCAAACGGCGGTGGAGCGAAGTTTATTGGATGTTAAACTCAGTCCCCGAATACTAACACACCACGATACGACTCGAAACAGGAATCACCGGCTAGGATTTGGGAGGATACTTTTCCCAACAGTGACACCAAAGAGGTAAAAACACATTAAGTCCCGCAACTTGCACCACAAATTATTTTGCCTCTGTCATCTTCAAGCGATTGGCAGAAATAAACCGATGTTTTAACCTTATGTAGTGATTAGTGGTCCAAACGGGCCTCAAAAGAAACTCAATAAAAGAAAAAAACCGGCCAAGTGCATGTTGGACCACGCACAATGTAGGGTTCCGTAGTTGGAATGAATTTATCCCAAGAACAAACTTAACTTTGTAGTTGAGAAACATGTTTTCTCATACATTTTGTATGGGAGAACATGTCTTTAAAACCGCAAATCTAAGTTGGTCGATTATTACTCGTTAACTTGTAAAGCCTACTCAGCTGTGATAGTTTTCCTTTTAAATTCGTTATATGTATAAGCTACTGTTGTGATTTTATTCACATATGTGAAACCAACCATTTAGCTGGCAGGGGGGGGGGACACTTGACTCTAACAAAAATTTTCACCTTATAGCTTAATATTTCGCAAACGGATCTCTGAATTCAAAAATGGTTTCGACATACTCACAATGTTTTTGAAAGACCTTTCCAATGATACCACATTTGGTGGGATAAAAAAATAAAAAAAAAACATCATCACTTTACGTGTATGGGAGGTACCCTAAAAAAAAAATCTTTTTCATAATTTTGTTTTACCACTTTGTCGGCATATTTAATGTATACCTATGCCAAATTACAGCTTTCTAGTACTAAGGGTCTCGGAGCTAGACCGCGGACAGACAGACAGACAGACGGACATGACGAAACTATAAGGGTTCCTTGTTTACTACGGAACCCTAAAAAACGGTCATCCGTCCCCAAACTGACCGCGGGAGACCGCAGCTAAACCTAGCAGAGCGAACCATCCGCACGGCTCTTATTCGTCCATAAGCTTTGATGAAACTCATCAAAACCTCGATTTCACAACCATGTGACACGAATGAATTATAATTCCCACCTGCCTGTAGATGGAGCCACCTGTCGCGGTCGGGAGGATTCAGTTAGCTGTACTTAGCATGTTTGATTTGATTACGAATTAGCATCTGTACGTGAGGATTCATTTATTTCTTTAGCATCTTAATCTGTTGCAGTAACCAATTACTTAAAGCATTACGCCTTTATATCTCAAAAGGAAAGGCACAGGTGTAATTAAGTTCTTTTAACATAGACAGATCTGTTGCTGGTCAGTTTGTTGCGCCACTTCTTCCTTGCTAAAGCATTAGGTGGTGAAGGGCAGGCGCTTATGTTATGCTGATTCTCAGCCTATGTGAATGAATAATATTTGACCCTCCTTCCCCCCCCCTCTTAGCCCGCTTTCTCTCTCCTAATTTTACTGTGCCCGATAGGGTCCATATTGATCTTTTACTTTGTTATACCATCTATATTGAATGCAATAAAGAATTAAGTATTGAGTATTGATTTTATATTGTAATCCACATTTCACCAGTTATATTTTTTAGGGTTCCGTAGTAAACAAGGAACCCTTATAGTTTCGTCATGTCCGTCTGTCTGTCTGTCTGTCTGTCCGCGGTCTAGCTCCGAGGCCCTTAGTACTAGAAAGTTGTAATTTGGCATAGACATACATATTAATTACGCCGACAAAGTGGTAAAACAAAATTATGAAAAACATTTTTTTTTAGGGTACCTCTCATACACGTAAAGTGGTAATGTTTATTTTTTTATTTTTTTACCCCATGGTGAGGGGTATCATTGGAAAGGTCCTTCAAAAATATTGGTGAGTTTGTGAAAACCATTTTTGGATTCAGGGATTCGTTTGCGAAATATTAAGCTTTAAAGTGCTAATTTTTGTTAGAGTCAAGTGTCCCCCCCCCCTGCCGGCTAAATGGTTGGTTTTGGGTGTGTGAAAAAAATCACAACAGTAGCTAATATAACGAAATTAAAAGGAAAACTATCACAGCTAAGTAGGCTCTACAGGTTAACGAGTAATAATCGATCAACTTAACTTTGCAGTTGCAAAAACATGTTTTCCCATACATTCCGTATGGGAGAACATATTTTTCAACTACAAAGTTAAGTTTGTTTTTGAGATAAATTCATCCCAACTACGGAACCCTTCATTGTGCGTGGTCCGACACGCACTTGGCCGGTTTTTAAGTCCCATGTCGAAGCTTCAAGGATGAGCCTTTTGCTTTAAATTGGGCACAAATCAAACCTTCGTACTGCTTGCTGTCTTACCCGCTGCTTTGAACGACCTAGGGCAAGATTCACCACACTTTGACTTTATTTCGCTCTGTAAAGTAAGCGTCTCACACGAATCTGAACTTTATATGTGTGTACATCATTAATGTTCATATTCGTATGAAACGCTTGATCATATTCGCTTATTCGAAAATAAACATTTATTGTTTATTTGAATCTTGCCCCTAGTATGGCGCTCAATCTTGGGTCGATCCTAAGGCTCCACACCCACGTTTGCAACCATTAGACCAATAAGATAGTCTGTTGTAGTAATCGGTAGTATGTCTGCTTTAAAAGTCTCCCAATCCACACTTACTACATTTTTTTAACTGTCTACCTATCACCTTTTCAATACTTTTCACGGCTTAAGGGTCGGCTACAGGCAAATCGTGTTCTGGGTTTTGGATAAGTTTATGTAGAAAACTTAAAGTAAGTAGTAGCCACGAAAAAGACCGTCTGCCTAGCTGCAGAGTTTCACCAGTCAGTGACAAAATCGTATTGAGGATAAACCTTGTGGATTATTGTGAAAAAATATTAATATCACTAAAACGTGCAAAAACCACTGCCGTATTTAAGTACTTTAAGTTTTCTAAATAAACTTATCAAAACCCAGAACACGTTTTGCCTATAGCCGACCCTTAACGGCTGAACGGATTTCGATGAAATTTAGCATATAGGTACACCATGACCTGGGTTACAGAGTTAGGACATTGGATTACTTTTTTATTCCAGTAGTACGTTCCCGTGAGGAGCTCGTGGCTAAGTAATAACAGCCGCACGGGTCGATCCAACAGGTAAAGCTACCCTTGCTGGGGTTAGTCCATGGATGGGTGACCATCTTTACATACCGAGACTCCTCCGTGCCTCGGAAAGCACGTTAAGCCGTTGGTCCCGGCTGTCATTTGTAGATCTTTGACAGCTGTTACGGGTCGTTAGAAGCCCGAAAGTCTGACAACCAGTCTTACCAAGGGGTATCGTGTTACCCAGTACCGAACTGGGTTGTGGAGGTCAGATAGCTCCATGTAAAATACTGGTATTCAGCTGCATCTGGTTAGACTGGAAGCCGACCCCAACATAGTTGGGAAAAGGCTAGGCAGATGATGAGTACGTTCCCGTGGGATAATTTCCGGCCTCAACGCGGGTGAAGTCGCGGGCAGAAGCTATGTTTGACTATAAAGATGAATCGATTCTCAGATGACCAACGTTTTTCGGTAAATGAAAACTCATTTCACCGTGTAGGTCGATATTTTCTTTGTCTCTCCCAACAGTAAATATAATATTTCCATCGATACTTTGGAACATTTTTGTCAAAATATTAATTTGTCCTTTTTGTGTCAATACAAAGCTGTGTATTGGGAAACAGTATTTTGGCAACCTTCGCGGAAACAGCTACCTCTGCGTGACGAGGATGCTAATGCATGCATTTTGACGCATCGCGAGGAATCCATTGTTTGGTTTACGTTAAACAGATTAAATTATTTCCCTAATCTGACCTTACATTGGCTGACCTTGATTCTGATTTTGAGCGACGAGTTTGCTGATCTGTATATTCACAAAGTTAACACTGCTACTGCCGCCTATTGGATCTGTAGCATCCAAGGGATGAATTGCCAATACTGACCTAAGTGACAAGATTGATAAAATGACGATCTTTCATACAAACTTTCATCCCCTATTTCCGCCTTCCCCTTTCTAAGACAAATTTTCAAAATACTTTATTTAGTGCACACTTTCGTTATACGTGAAAGGAATCCTTGTGCTGATTTCATGCTTCTAAACAGCGGTTTAGGCAGCACGTTGGCATGAGTGAATGAAAATAAATAGTTAGCGATGCTACTGGGCGGTTTCCGACATATTTGTGTTCATTACTTTTTTTTTTTTGCCACCTGACAAAAAGTAATTTTCTCTACTGGCAAGTACTAAGCCAACATGAATGAAAAGAGCTTTCACCGTCATTCCCTTCGCCATTGTAGCCATCTGTCACTCATCGGACCGAATCACATTAATCTGCCAAAATACAGCTTCATTTTAGCGAAACCATTAATTACAATGTACCACAAGGCGTTCTATGAAAAACCGCGTATAGCGCGCCCAGCAGATGTTTTGTTTGACAATGAATTGGCACTGGATCGCGGTTTACAGGAATTGTTATTATTTATACCTTCATCAAAGTCTGTGCGCCTGGTACCATTCATCATCATGTACTTAAATATCAGCCTGTCCAATGCTGGACTTAGGAACTTCCTAATAACAGTTTTTCTCAGCTTGGCTCAGTCAGGGATCAGTGATTGCCATTTGTTGTTATTAATAGAAGATTTTAACATCATCATGATCTGATGTGTCCGACAGGAACTACCGAGGGCCTGGACATGCTACAAGCACGTTCGAAGCATTTCGTATTTCTACAGTGAATTTCAGTAGGATTGACTTAAGCTTTTCGGAAGCTTAATTATATATGTCAATCCCATACATTTATGACGTTTCCCACCATTTATCGCTAGTAGAATGTTACTTTGTCTAGGCTCTCTGGTTGTGAAGAGTACCTACTTCAGAATGATTACTATTAGGAGGCCACTTAGGGATTATTAAATTCCCAAGTTAAGAGGCTACTAGTGCAGTCCAATAAGATGCCCCTGACAGGACACTGTGTACGACTAAAATTATTAACATTTATATGTCACATATAAATGTAGACAACACTGATAAGGTTGTTTAAAATATCAAGCTGAAGTTTACCACCATATATGATTGGTTTTATACCTCTAACATTCTTACAACTCTGTCTCTTCTTACGTAATTTAGTTTAGTCGTTGTCCAAAACCCTGGTCTAGTGGTCTACTCCGTTCATCTGCCCTCCGGTCTCCACAGTTTTGTATCTAGCTAAATTAAACTTACGCCGGAAGGGACGACCAATAATGGTGATGTTCTTCAGAAAGGTCAGGTGCGTACTACTCGCAACCGGGTGGCGTGCGTGCCATGTATGAACGTAAACGAACCAAAAGGAGTACCTACGTAAGGATCGTAGCAGGTGGCGTTCTGTAGTGTCTGCCTACCGCCATGGAAAAAGACGAAGAAGAAGTGAGTTTATGTATGTAAACGTACACTAAATCAGCTGCTGTTGAGTGTTGACTATTATTATGGCCTCATAATAGTCACTGGCACAGTCTGTAATCAATGCGATGTGTGTGTGTGTGCTCACACACACACGTGCTGACATTATGTGGACAGTAGTCTGTGTTTAGAGTTTTAGACACAACAGGAGAAATTCAGAAGTCTTGCATGCTTTTCATTGACAACTAGCATATTATTATTAAACACTTAATTGTATTCCATATAAAACAATTGTTGGACAGACGGACTTGACTAAATTATAACAGAGTTCTTTGTTTTACTACGGAACCCTCAAAAAAGACAAATTTTAATATTTAAAGCCAGTGTTCAACGGGCTATCTTATCGCAGAAGGCGATCACTGCTGACACACCTTTAAATTAATCGCTTTTAGGATATTGATGTTACAATTTAAATAATGGCTGTTTTTTTTTATGAGTATTTAACGGAGGGAAAAACTTCCGAAAAGTAGAAATTCAATCATGAGTAAAATGTTTAATGGATGTAATTTTCTTGGGTTTGAACGATTAAAGCCCGATTTGCAAAAGCGGTTGTCAACTTAATTATGTAAATTGATTAGCCAGGTCGGCTTGGAAACAAGGGAGGAATGTTATACGAGAGCACTTTAGATGAACCGAACAAGCCCGATTTCAAAAGTATCAGCTGCGAACTGATACTAAGTAATATAATTTCAATTTCAGTAAGTTTTTGATGTGTCTTTCCTCTCGCTCCCCTGCAAATCTTTCCTCTCGCTTTCCTGCAATCTGTGAGAGTGATTTCGTGAAAAGGGACGGAAGTGTGTAACAGGAAGCCGGGGAAGCACGCGCTATTCGATTGACCAATGAGCGCGCGCAGTGCTAGAGTTGGCCGTCAGATGGTACCAACCCATTTTCCGAGAGGTTGGTATAACTGGCAGCCGAGACGTCAGATGTTACACATCCTATGCGACTACCGTAGGGCTCGCTGTTTTTTGAATGCTTAATTAAATGGTTTGAGAAACTATTTCACATAAACCTAACATAACATCACGGCATTAGGTACACGTCTACCTAGACGTGTACCTATTGCACAGTACTTATCGCTAGTTATGTTTAAGTCCCATGTAACATATAATAACCCATGTCACATTATCATTCGATTCAGTAACTGATCTAAGATAGCCCCATGTCAATCTTACCCACCAAAAACATTTTCATGTAAAATGTTGCCAAGACGAGACCATATGGCTCTCACTGTCAAAAAGTTATCAGATCTCATATAGAGCCAAGCTTCTAACTCTCCACGCCCTAACTGTACAAGCCCTAACTTCACAAACTATACACCTTAGTCAAAGTATGTGGCTTGGCCATAGTTTGTTCCATTAAAGTTAAATTGTGTAGATAACATAACATCACGCGTGTATTCCCCGAAGGGTTGGGCAGCGGTGCACCATAGTACACTCACATTATGCCAGTTACGTTTAAGACTCATTGTAATAGGGGGCGAGTCTATTGCTTTGCCATCAACCGGGCACACATCTAGACTCCAGGTGCCACTGAGAAATTCCAGATGGAAAAACCCAATAACACTTTGTTCGACCCGGGAATCAAACCTCATGCTCAACAGTAGCGCTTGCAACGTATATTGTGAGCGGTAATTCTGACCTCCCCACAGTGTGGTCCATTTCGGCGACGAGTACAATTAGATAGATTGTATTGATTCGCTCGTTCGGCCGGTTGGACCAGATTCTCGTGTGTTGTCGTTACATAACATTACTGAATGTGTAGTCTTATTGTTTATAATACCACTAACGTATAATAGAAAATTAGAGGGTTCAAGTCTAGAGTGTCGGCGATTTCACCGGGGCTCCTTCTAATCGGGACACAGCAATGCTTAACGGCAGGAAGGGTGGAATAATTTTTGCAGGAGTCTTTCACGATAACTCTAAGCTGGGAATGTTCAAGACACGAGTGCATAGGTTGCTTCTAGGCAAACGACTCCATCGTTGCTTTACATCAACAAAACGCGAATTAATTTGGGGTTGGGCTCAGTAACCACATATTTTTTTCTTCAATACCTCTATCAGCCGTCATTTCAATGTTGACTTCCTTCCCAGTCATCCCCTTGACTGTCACGGGCTCTCCTGGAGATCGATAACAATTAAAATTCTATTGTGTCTCGTCTGTCTGCCTCGTTGATCTAGTGGTCGCAAGCGCTACTGCTGAGCATGAGGTCTTGGGTTCGATCCCCGGGTCGGGCAAAGTGTTATTGGGTTTTTCTATCTGGAATTTCTCAGTAGCAGCTCGGAGTCTGGATTTGTGCCCGGTTGATGGCAATAGGCTCGTCCCCTATTACATGGGACTTAAACATAACTGGCAAAATGTAGGTGTACCTACTACAGGTACACCTCTGCCCAACCCTTCGGGGAAACAAGGCGTGATGTTATGATGTGTCTCATTAATGACAGTTGAGCTCCTAATAATCATCATTTATAATTTATACAATCCAACCATCTTCTCGTTTGATCTGCCGTAACTTCACATTCATACTCTGCTTCGTTCAATCAATCAATCAATATTCTTTGTTTCGTTGGTCTTGTGGTCGCAAAAGCGCTGCTACATGATGTCCCGGATTCGATTTCCAGGTGGGACAAAGCATTAATGGGTTTTTCCCATCAGGAATAGCTCAGTAGTAACTTAAGTCTACATTGTGTGCCCGGTTGATGGCAATAGGCTCGCCCCCTGTTACATGGAACTTAAACATAACAGGCGAAATGTGGGGGTACTCAGCTTAACCCGGGCGCGATGTACCTAAGTATGTCATACTTTACACTTTTCTTTTCTTAAAACACAGAGTTTCGCACTAAAATAATACACCCATTCTTTGTAATCGAGAAATGGTGGCATTGCTTTCCCTGAAGATTTGTGTCACAAGGAGCTCAGCTACCAAAAATCCGTGTTCCGTCGCCTGCCACAGTATGTTCGAAGTAAATAAACATAGTCGTAAAGGCTGATCCGTTAACCGTTCGGCGAATTTTACGAGTTTAGCCGACTCCGACCGAGCTGCTGACATCTTTTATTATTCTGATATTCTTTTACTTATTTCTGATAAGTTACTGAGACTGCTGATATCGGAAAACTGTCGGTTGGATTTTGAGCGGTTCCTATATTTTATAACGGACCGTTTTATTTTACAATAAGTTGCTCTTTTCGGTTCCTATTTCATTAACGGATCCTTTTTTTTCAAACAATGGTAAGATTGTACGTAAGTGTTCCTCGAACCGTATCGCGTTAATAAACGCTTCGAAAGAATGAAATGGTCGCCTCTGCTAACCAATGAAGATTATACGTTTTGATAATAACAAAGATATGAAAATGCATAAGTTATTGATGGACATTTGGTCCTAAGAATCAGAGCATTCAAATTCTGGGGTTGAAAGTTTTACTACCTATGTTTGGCAGAATCTCGACGATTCTGCTGAATACAGAAGAATAAAGTCGCGCACTATCTCGCGAGACTTATTATCACTAAATTAGCTCTGCATGATTTTGTTAGGAAGTTCTCAGTACTGTAGCCGGAAAATGGCATAAGGCTCACCCCAGTGTTATCGGTGACCTAACGCCTACATCTCTACCTAATTATTCTGGCGTAATAATGTGAATGTGTGTGAAGTCTGTGACTACAAACATAATCTCAAACTTCTGAGAAAAGTGGTATATGACACCATGTTTAGATTGCTACTACCAGGAAAGTATGAGCATAGAGAGTACGTCTGAGTTTAGTCTGTAGTGAAGTGAATTAATCAGTTCAATGGCGAATATTTTGTAGACGGTGAGACGTGACCAGGGAAGCATGGCACAAAAGGGGGGAGGACAATATTCAGCAGTGGGTAGAACAAAGTTGCCAATGATGATGATGATGATGATGTTGAGATGCCCTTTTCAGAGTTCTTCCTGTCTAAATACGATTTGATTTACCAATCGCATCTACTAGTCTTCTGAATTGATGTCATCTTTATGTAATAAAGTTTTTAATGGATGCAAATAAAGAGTAGCGGTAATAGCCTAAAAGTTAAGACGAAGACTGGTGAAAGAGAGGTCATGATTTCGATCGTCATCCGCTGCATTTTTGCACGCTCCCTTAACACATGCATGTTTATGTATTATTTGTCATAGATCGTAGATTCGAACCCAGGCAGGCACTTTACTTGGTGTAATTTATTTCATCGCAACTGCTCTCGAAATGGTGACGGAAAATATCGTGAGGAAACCGCCATGTCCTAGAAGGCTAGAACCAAAAAGTCGAAGACATTTGTGACATCCACCACCCCGCACTGTGCCCGCGTGCTGGATCACGCTCCTCTCTTGAGACTCAGGCCGACCCTCTCACGGAGAGTATGCCTGTGGGGCTGTGGCCCAGCAAGGGAACCTTATAGGCTGATCTTGCTTTTGCTAATGTGCGATCAACATTGCCACAAAAGTCTACATCGGGTTTAAAAATTCAAATCTCAGAAATCAGTTTGAAATTGGTTAGTTGTTTTTTGCTCATCGATTCTTTGTGCGAGCGATTTCTACAATTTTGTTTATAATAAACCAGAAGCATTATAATCGTTTCTTCTTGTATCATGATGTAACTGAGCGTCCTCCACATTAATAAAACAATCGGCTATCAGACGCTTGTAAACTTAAACTCCTATTGTTTATGAAGCCCTCGCCGCTATTTAGTCTTTTCGCTATTGTGCGCGAAACTAATAAATACAAAACATAGCGATTATGATTCCCTGTATCTGGAGTTATTTAGGTGCGGGCTGCAGGCACTTTATACATTGGTCCTTCGTTCCGCTGCTGGTTTTGAGGGTCTCCCAGAGGTGTCTGAGGTGGTAGCTGTGGTCACAACTGTAATCTTAGTAGTACTTAGATACCAGGATAAAATTCCTTCAGTGCAAAATAACATTCTATTATCTTAGGCATCATCCATGTCCTAGAATTTGCGAAAAAGTCCAAAAGGGATACCGTGGCCCCTGGCAACATGGCAACTAAAGGAACACGGGTGAGTTTTAGTCAGTAGGAGTCTGACACGCCCTCCAGCTCCACAGTTAGAGAAGTTATTTAATAATTTCCCACCAAACAAAAAGGCACCATTCATGTCCTAGAATTTAGAACATGAACGAACATAACAGGTTTACTATCTTGTGTCTTTGTAGGTATCCGAGATGTTCTAATGTTGAATTTTTTCGTCCCCAAAGAAAAACTTCATAGAATTCTTAAGAAGTTATTTGAGTATACTTTAGAATCCTGTTTAAAGGGAAAGCTAAAAAATCCCCACGACTGACGGTTTTCGTGTACGTGGGGCGCTGCCTGGCCACTGTGCAGTCAATACCGATGCCAACCGACGCGGACTGGGTAATCTTTTCACTCTGGGACGTGAGTTATTCACGTATAGATCGCGAATGAAAAGAATTTGAGCTTGTTACCAAGTATTTGACATTGGTAGGAAGTATACTGCCGTCGCCGGCGCTTTCTACTGGCACAAGATGCGAAGGAATTCCAGAGAAGATAAATGTCGTAGTTTAGATTCCTTTAATGACATACTTTAGAAAAAATATAAAAAAATTGTCGATTAATGCAAATGAAAAAACGCAGAAAAGGTATAAGTGGTCCTTAGAGCTGGAGATCCTAGAACCCACAACTCGTTGGAAAAACTGGTATATAATGTTAGTAGTTTTCAAGTAAAACTATTTATTCCATCCAATTGTATTTTTATATACCTACCTAGGCATGGCGAGTACTTACCTACATTTACATTACATTTTAATTAACAAAATCGTGTTTGCTGCAATAGCATCCTGATATTATGCGATCCTGGTACCTCGCGCGCGGATACACTTACTCACATACAGATTATGTACAACACATACATACATTGTACGTACGTAGGTGCCGGTAAACCAATGCTCATTGATTTATCATTAGGCAGTCGTAATATCGGTCGAAGTCATTTATCTAGTAGCAACACAGTACTTATTGAATAGTTTCGTTCAGGATTTGACTCCATTTTCAGTGCAAGGCAGAATATTTTTCCAAAAGTTGTCTTCTGCATGCTATACTGTGAAATTTTAAATGTTACGTTTAGCCCAATGTTCAGCCACGCGAGCTCCGACCGCTGACGCAGTCATAAGATCCTCAAGTGCACAAGCGCAAGAGGGAGGTGGGCCATTGTCTGCGCAGAGACGCCGCCGCCGCATATACCATAACCCCCATTTGTGAAGATTCGCTTTGCTACAGCCGACTTGGTTTCGTACTCCAGGGATTTCCAAGTCGCCAAATTGTGAGAAAAGTGGTCTAGGTAACAATTTTTGTGTTGGCCCACCCCAGTCAGTGGCTAGGATTAGTCAGTTTAATAGGAAACTGTCTTAGACCGCCATTTCCTTTGAGGAAATGCCGATGTTAGGTAGTTACCTAATACCAGTCACGATTTATTAATGATTAAGTTGTGACACATTATGATTAATATTTAAAATCATACACAGATTCAAGATATCACACTAATATTACGAGTATAAAGGCGAAAGTTTGTGAGTGTGTGTGTGTATGTTTGTCTCTTCTTCACGCTCAAACGGCTGGACCAATTTGGATGAAATTTGGCACACAGATAGTTTATAACCTGGATTAACACATTGGATATCTTTTTATCCCGATATTCCCACGGGATCGAGACTTACGCGGGTGAAACCGCGGGGCGCAGCTAGTTAGACATAATTTGTAAATGCAAGCAATGAAGGATAAGAAATATCAATATTTTATTAATTTTCACGTGTTTGTTAAAAAAAAATCGGAATAGTACCAGTAACAAAATGTTGTAGGGTAAATCACCCAGTTATTAGACTTTAACTTGATTTTGCAACTAAAAAATAATTGCATATTTTCTAAATATGTAGGGTGAGTCACCCAGTTATCGATAATGTGAAATGACAATGTTGTTGGTAAGTATATTTTATTGCATTTTGAAGTTGCAACAAGACGTAGTCTGTAAGTAGTTTCGTTTCACCACTTTCTGATATTAAATAAATACATACAACCAACCAGTGCTACGATGGAAATCGCAACCTCTTGGTATAAAAGAAATCAATTTATTTCATCGATCTTTTTTGGTGTTTTTCCTTAAAATCGTTTGATACGGTCCAAATTCGATGATTATATTATTCTTAAGAAGTGCAAAACGGTTTCGATTGACCACAAAAGGACTTTTCTATTCAATGCAAGTTACAAATTGGTTAATTGATGACAAGCTTAGATTAGACTTCGGAGCTCACTGTTGGAATCACTTTTAGCGAACTTCGGAATTATTAAATTCTTACTAATCATTTATTTTTGGCGTTAAAGAAAACTTAACCCAAAGTCGAGCTCCTATCGTTTATTTGCATACAATGCAACATTATTTTAAGACTTATAGCCGATCATTATTTTAAAACTTCTATGTAGTCTAAATTAACCATGTCTTAATATGAAGGAAAAAAGCCAGTCAGAACCACACTCAGCAATGTGGTTCAAACTGACTCTCGTCGAGGCTTCTAAATGGTCTCTATCTAACGAGTAGACGACTCAAAGATACAAACATTAATTATAAACCAACTGTTTCGGTTATAGCTATAAGGGTCGTTCTGAATTAACTCTCTCCATAGTTCCTTTCTTCAGTGAAAACATACACAAAGCGAACAGAACGATTGTTAGCAAAACGAAACAATAAAAAAGTGGTGTGGACAAGGCTTTGTTTAGCCAAATGAGGGAATTAGGCTGCAGAGGACGAGGGAGCCAGTTATTCCATTATACTATAACTATTATAACTCTGGGCTTGATTGTTAAACCAGATACGCTGGGCGTGATGGGTAAATGACCTCGAAAGGATCGCGGTAAAGACCTAGTTGTAATGAACGTAGGACGTTTAACGTTGGTACTAAAAGCAATGGTTTGTGACTAGGAAGATAAGATATCGGTATTTCTCTTGTTGGCCACAATTTATGGCCCTCATTAATTGATGTTGTTTCGTTTTAAATCCTCGAAAAGTTTTGTCCATGCTTAGTGCAAGGGTACTAGGGATGATAAATGACCATTAAAGACCCCCAAAAGTTCAGGTTCTAGTCAGAATTTCTTCGTTAATGTAAAAATTAATAGTAATACTTAAACTGCAGACGGTGGGCGCACGAAACGTTGCCCAACCGCAGTGTTCTAACGATTTGCTCTGGCACAACTAAGTTAAGCCCTGTATAGCTGAGCTATGCGGCTCGGCGCAACAGGAAGCCGCCGTGTTTACAGCGACGCGACGTGCCCGACACGGCGACGACTCGACACGCTTCCAAGAACAGCCGGCACGACGACATCACACATCGATCCGTGCGAAACGATTTATTGACAGAAGGGGTCCATTCCATTCCCATTCATGTTGAAACAAGGTGCAAAAGTTGAATCAAGAAATTGAAGCAACAGTTTTCTCTCACGTTTCTCGTGTTTTCGCAACACAAAGCAATCAAAATCGATTCCAAACGGGAATCGATTTTGAACTCAGCCCTGACACGAGCGAATCGATTGTCTCGATCAGACGGCAATTGAATGGAATTTAATACTATTTTTAGTAGACGGTAGCTTCCGATGCTATTGCTTCGGATATCGAGATTGAGAGGAGACGCCATCGGTCTTGACCGTGCGCTGTACATGACTCGGTTTGGAATCATTCACATTGAGATCACTCGGAACACAATAATGGTTGGTTGGTTGTGAGAAAAAAATATAGAGCGACGTCGTATCGACGTTTCATTCGTCGGTCGCTGGAGCGTTACTGGACAGACGCACTGTCGCGGCTGCGGCGCGCCCGCCGTACATAACAACACTTTATAGGCATTTTTTATGGCTTCGGCAAAAACTAAGAACACTGGCACTTGAACACAACGTGCGGTGGTCGCAGAGCACCGCGTCACACACTGCTCACCTGAGCCTCACGGGCGGTGGGATGTTGAACGCCGGGTACAGTTTCGCGTTGGGACTCTCAAACAGCATCGCGATTGTTTTTTTCACCGTGCACGCATCGTGCACCCGTCCGCGCGAGTTTGCGGCCGGCCGTACACTGCCGGCGCTGCGCCGCGCCACCCCGCGCCCCTCCGCGCCGCGGTGCCCCGCGCCCCCGTGACGTCACGCCCGGAACGCTAAGCTAGGCTTCTTCGTGTCAACCGTAGCGCCCCGTCCCTCTCGCGCGCTCTACTCGCAAGCGGGACGTAGCATGTCTTTACAAAGGATATTGCGTCGATGCGTATTAGCAGCAGAGTACAGCCCGCTGGCGCTGGCGGGCAGCCCCTCCACGTTAGGGCTTCGCGGTGGATGTGGAGCGCAGGCAGCTCTCCAACTATTTTATTTAAGCTCGTGTGACCTCCACGCGTGGGGCTTATGAAATATGAACGTGTGCTCAGCCTAAGGGTGATGTAGATCAGCTGTGTGTAAGTACACCCCTCGCAAGCGCCCGCACGGAGCAAGGTCGAGGGTGCCGAGGTGCTCACAGCGCCACGAACGGCTAACACACGCAACACTGACTACCATTCGATCAACTAACTTGAAATAACTTTC
Organism: Agrochola lychnidis; assembly: GCA_963680765.1. Classification (NCBI taxonomy): domain Eukaryota; kingdom Metazoa; phylum Arthropoda; class Insecta; order Lepidoptera; family Noctuidae; genus Agrochola; species Agrochola lychnidis. Next base: position 15,750,090 of record OY796877.1, read on the forward strand.
ATACATTTGTTATCTTCAAACTGGATTGCTGAGGAGGTAAAAAATTTTAAACGTGCAAGTCATGAGTAGTCATGACAGTACTCGAACAGAATAAAGTCCGTAATAAGGTCGTGGGTGGACAAGCACTCGAGCAGTTGACTGTACTTCAATAATGAGATAGGTACTGTAACTTCTGTGATACAATTTTGGAGAGGCCTAGCAGTGTCTGTAAAAACCTTTACTGCTTACAATAATATTATAGCAGTTATAATGCCTTCTATTTGAAAGTATAATTTCTACCAATCGTATATTATCATTGCCACTGCAGCTAAAGGATTCCCTACAACCAGTAAAAAAACCTATGCCACAATCGTCAAAGCTGGCAGACAAATAAATTGGCGTATTATTGGGAGACAGCACGACGACGCTTCTACTATTCCTCTCGACGCAGTCTCTTAGTCACCATTCATGACTCCCACGCACGGATGAAAATGGTAGCCTTAGCTAAACTGAAAACTTCACGAAACACTTCTTGAAAAACTCGGTACTTGTCGTAGTTTCCGCGCTAAATAAATGAGAAAGAAAAAGGCGTGCGATTTTTTCACATCGTTGATAGCTCTATATGTGACTACTCAGCTCAACTCAACACAACTCAAAGCATTTATTTCAATTAAACCATTTACAGGAACTTTTGAATTGTCAAGGAATCGGTCAGTCAGAAATATGAAGCTAGTTGTCCATTCCAAAGCGTAGTAGGTAGGCAGCCTCTGTTCGCCTACTCTTCTTAACATAGCCGTAACAGGAAATATCCATGACCGTGACGCTTAAGATCAGCGCCGCAGGGCGTCATCTGTCTAATGACAGATGATTGTTTTCAATATTACTATTTGCAACGTAAACAAAGCGATATAATGACTCTGAAAGATTATTGTGACGGCCGTGAGAATCTATCGAACAATAACAGCGTAATAAGAAGAATATGTCAATGACACAAGCGTTCTTTTTACAAAATAAAATTATTATAATTTTAATTGTGAGACAAGAACTGGTACTGTCACCCTACCATTGTTTCTTAGGATTTTTTTGGCGGCAAATATTTTTTATTTGAACTTTTATATGAATTATATTTTATTTGTATGGTCTACCTAACTACCTATCTACCAACTGTGCTAATTAATAGGTAGGTGATCATAAAATGTAAATCCGGAATTACCTGCCCGAAATTAATTTACAAGTCATGCTTGTAAACTTACAATAATGTAAGTATTGCTAGTATGAGGAACAGGGTGTAAAGTTCACTCATCCTCTAATAAAAAGAGAGGATCCTCCGACCAGTCGGGTGTCGTGTCTGACGGGCAACTGCCCGACGGTTGAACTTTTTTCTTTTTTTTGTATGGCATCTTGCAGGTCAACCTAGGAGGTTGTCGGCTTTTTAACCGGACTTTCCTGAGGCTGCCTCAATAAATTAAGGCCTCCAGCCAGGACATAAAACTTAGAAACTAAGCGACTACACGCTAAGGGCACCTCCTGTGGGGTACGGACCTCGGCTTAGGGCGTCGCTGGTGGAGGGCAGCAGGGGACAGGCTGGATTGGAATAAAATTATTATTAGGAGAATTTAAAACTACAGGCTCAGCGGCGCGGGCTGGCTCGAGCAAGGGTCGGGGCGGGGATGGACGGGAACGTCGCGGCGGGCCTCGGTGGCGAGAACGAAAGGACGGCGGTCGGTTTTTGTTTTTATGTGCTTAAGTACTGGTTTCCCTACTACTCTCCTGGAGGAGGATTGTGGAGTCGTCTGGGATAGTGAGAGCATGCCTTGGTGGGCGAATCTTATGCGGGAGGTAGTGTAACGGGCGGCTGCCGCAATCAGGGGATTGGGGTGCTTTATAGCAGAGTCTAAGAAACGCTTTGAGAGGCATTTCATGAACTGCTGGACGGTGGGCATTTTGAGATCTTAGTGAAGATCCAAATTGCGGACATAGAAGGGGGCTCCCGTAACCCTTATAAGGAAACGGTTTTGGAGGGTCTGCATCCTATGGCGATGGCGTGGATTAGCGTGTGCGAAGACTACGCACGCGTAGGTCATGATGGGACGGATGACCGCGGTGTAGATGCGCAATCTGCACTTGAGTGACAATTTGCTGCGTGCTTTCAATATGAATTGGAGCCTACTGAGAGCGAAAGCGGCGCGCGGACGAGTCGTTTTTATGTGCTTACTACTTCAGTCAGATAGTCTTATAATATGTCGTTCGCGCGGTAAACTCTAACTGCGCGATGCAGGATTTGTGTGACGTCATGTCTTTTGATGCGTAGTTTGTATGTGGCGGTATAATTGCTACAGTAGAATGATACAAACTGAGCATGCACCGACGTAGGTACATATTTTAAGTGGTTATTCATTAAGGAACCAATTAAATAGTAATTAGTATGTTTGTATATGTTTAAATATTCGTAAACAAACCTAATTTCAATTATTTTGCTTGTTTTGTGTAAGAACGTAACTAAATATGTATGCGTAAATCTGTAACAGCTTCCTGCAACTGCAGGGCATAGGTTACTTCTCATACAGGGAAGGAATGTGCATAGAACGCCCTTTATCACTGCGTTTTAATTTAACGATTTCAGTACATTCAGACTAGGTTTCACGATGTTTTCCTAATAATTGGCGATGATTACATTATGTAATTGCTTAGGGCAAGCTTAGCTTTAAACAAACAAGTCCACTAAGCTACCATGACTATTACGGAGCTAAATAAAGCCAAGTAAAGGAGGTCAATTACCGGAATTAGGAACTATGACTAGGGAATACAATCCCGATCTTGTGGGATCTCGATCTTGCGAGATCTCGTGTTATTTTTCAAGATCAATCCCGAAGCATGATATGACGAGATCTCGCTCGAGATTGACGGGGTTGGACGGCAGTAGTCAGCGACGCGACGCTCCAAGCGTCCACTCGGTGCGCGAGCGATGTCGGCCGGGAGTGTCGAACAGCGAAAGCAAACTATCCCGACTATTTACGGCTGGTCGCGCCGGTGTCTGGCTGTCTGTTTGTTTGTTCGCGCTTATCTCCGGAACTACTGAGCGGATTTTCATGTAGTTTTCACAGGTAGATAGTTTAATTTGAAACAGAATATTGGGTTTATTTAATTAAAATCGGATGTTGCAAAAAAAAGTTACCGTCATACAAGACGGTATGTTCACGACACGTTGTGCACAATTTCTGAGAGTAACCTAACAAAAAGTATTATATACATTACATGATGACTGTAATACTCTAAGATAGTATCCCATTAGGATTTGGATGAAATTTGGCACATCGGTAAACCATAACCTGGGTTACGACATAGGATTCTTTTTATCCCGATATTCCCACGAGACTTATGCGGGTTTAAAACCGCGGGGCGCAGCTAGTGTAATGAAATGCTTGCTGTATAAAAAGTACCTAATTATAAAGAGTACTTACCTACTTAGAAAGACAAATTATTATTAGAAGACAAAAAACAAGACAGTAATTATATTATTTTATTTACTTGGTACCAGGCACACACAAAATAGGGATAAATGCTTTACATTCCGTGTTGCGTCCTCGCCGTTGCTCCGGCAACCAAATCTCAAAGATGGCGCTACCAACCACCATACCGACAGGTTTTATTCGCTTTTAACCAATCATTTTCGTATATAATCTACATTTAAAAGACGTAATAGAAGATTATTATCGAATGAATGAAAGCGATAAATAAAAGGTCGTTGTCATGGCAACGATGGGGGAGGGGGTCATTGAAGACGGACAAAACATCTTATTGATGTCCTTCAGTAAGGTCAGGTGCGTAGTAGTACTCGCTAGTGGCGCGTGTAGCTATGACGAGATGAAATGAAGCGGGCGATGCAAAAGGAGTAGGTACCTGCATAATGTAAGGCCCCGGAGCACGGCGATGATCAGTACGATATTTTATTGTATTATTTTGGGATCTCATCACATAGCAGCTTCATACTGCATATTTGTTTTTAGGTGTACGAACAGTAGGATGTTGAATGAATGAAATGCACCGACCCCAGCGCGGTTTAACCAAACTCGACAAATCGAATGAACCCCAAGATTTGCACTATAGCTAGCCCCTGGAGCCACATGCTTCATAGGACAACAGAGACCGTTGCATATCAAGGAGTAGACCGGGAGCCGAGGTAATGGTAGGGAAGACGTGCCCTTAGGATATGGAAGGATGTGTGAGCCGTTCTAGATATTTCTATCTTAGCAAAAATTCGTAAAATATTTGTTTACACTGTATTCGTAATTAATGAATAAGTACCTAAAGAAGATATGAAAATTAACGTATTTTATTTATGGCTTTCAAGCTATACACCGCGCCAATTCTTAAGGTCTTGCGTTTATTTTATAAAATCACGTAGAAAATCTCTAAGTATCCGAGTCAGGATGCTTCAACTTTCTAGCTCGCTTAGCTCGCTCTTGCATCCTCTTAGTAACAATACAATTACAATTTAATCCATACCGGTCCTGAATACTCCATTTTTCGTGCCCGAATTGTTTTTTTTACGAATAAAAACTTTTCGTGTTCGAGTGAGGATGCTCCAATTTTCTACTTCGCTACGCTCGCTCTTGCAATTGTTTTAGTACCTACCTAAAGTCACAATTTACAACAATTTTAATTTCAACTTAGCCTCCCGAGTCACAATATACTATTTTATTTTGTAACAAAAGCAATACCCTCCTTAAAAAAGGGCTCCCAATTTTTTTTGACAATTTGGGAGCTGCTACGCCTCTAGTGTGTGTGATCCCAACTTTTTACCGTAAAACTTTCAGTGGTTTCTGTCTGAAAGTAAACGAATTCCTTCATAAATGGTTTACTCCTTCTGCTAATTTTAGGAAAAGACGTCTCTCGAGGGGTGTCTACTATCTATCCAATTAATAAAAGCGTCTGCACGTATCAAAAGGACAATCTTTGAGTCTGTGTGTCCATTTTTTATCTATTTGGTAAAGCAGCCAATCGAAGTATATAATAATAATAATAAAATTAATTGGCCGGTTGGAGTGAGCACTGACGAGGAACAGAGCTCCCACCTCATTCTCGCCTTTATTGGCCGGCTTGAGTGGAGATTCGCAAGAGCAAACGTGCTCGGAGGAAGGAAGTATTTCAGTAAGTGCTCGTAGGGATCTTGACCATCTTCCGGGCTCTGGGATTGTTCTGAAAGCCGTGGAATACCTCTCCACTCCTCAAGCACCTCAAGACATGTTGCCCCCTTGTTGCTACGACACTTTGTGCTAGCGACCGTTTTCGGGGGCCCATTAATGAGTGTGCAAGTCACCCCCTGCCATTTTATCCGTGTGCATATAAAACATTGATCAGGCAGGGGCCATAGTCCTTCTATAGTTTCAGATGATCATTCTACTTTAGCCAGCCAAACCCATAGTCCAATATCTTTGTTTCCTTAATTACAATAGTCCTACACCAACCGGGGGTTGTCCTTGGCTGCACTTGCATAGTACGAACAGGGATAATCGTCGGTTGGTACCTCATTTCATTAAAAACGTCTAAGGGGCCTCTGCGAGTTGGTTTCGGCCCCTCGTACGCCTTCCAAAGGTCCGGGACCCTAGGGTCCCGAGAAATGTCAAAGACGTAAAAATAATAATAATATATTTATTAACAATAAAGTTTGATACAACTTATCTATCCTAAACAAAAACACAATGTACAGAGTTAAGAGCATTTTAAAGATAGAGTTAACGACGATGTCTGTGCTAGTATTAACTGTGTGACAGACATCGGCGCCTTCCTCCTACAATCATGGTTTGCTATTCGTTACAATATAATGACACAAAAATAGTCCTTGTACAAATTAAGTTACGGTCATTTTAAGTATTAAAATAATAAAAAATTGAATTGAAAATTGAATTGAATGTAATTAGATTGAAAAATAATTTATTTAGTTTTATATTAAGGCATGCAAGGAAATACGTGAATGTGTGTGTGAGTGTTGGGGTGTGTTTGCGTTTGTGTGTGCGTTGGGGTGCGTTTGCGTGTGTGTGTGTATGTGTTGGGGTGCGTTTGCGTGTGGGGGTGTGTTTGTGTGCGTTTGTGTGAGTGTTTTAGTGATTATTATTTATGAATTTCTGGCAAACAGTCTTTCAGTGTCATCGTAAGTAAGACCCTGAAGGTATTCGCTTACTACGGTCTTACACTTGAATATAGTTAGCATAGTTAGCAGTTTGACTTCTCCTTTATTTCTTAGTGGTAACGGCGGTTTTCGTAACTCAAGTGCAGCTCAAGTAGCAGTTAGAAGCCCGAAGGTCTGACACCCATTCTTACCTTGGGGTATCGTGTTACAGTTGGGTTTTGGAAGTCAGATAGGCAGTCACTCCATGTAAAATACTGGTATTCAGCAGGCCCCTCTTTTCCACTGGGCACTCTTGGCACGTGCCCAGGGCTCCGCGGACGACGGGGGCCCCGGCCTGCCCTAAAAAAAAATCATTCTGCATAGCCTTTATTCCATTCTACGCATCCTTAGTACCCGATTCAATGACAAAATAATTGATTTGCAGTGCGATTTACAATAAGTTTCTAGCTCCTATGAAATATTAGTAATAAGTTTCTTTTGTTGGTTTTATGTAAGTAATTTAATTAGATTCAGTTTGAACATTGAAAAAATTTAATTTTCCAACTATCAAAATACGTAAAATGGAACCAAATGCGGCAATGACATTGAATATTATCTAATTAGCACACTAATTAAGTCGAAAAACTTGTCCAGGGTAAACCAAATGCTAATATTTTGTATCATTACAGAAAATTAAATCATTTTTAGCACATATTTTTTTCTATACCTACACACATACCTACACAAAGAGTGAGCCTGTTGGACATTCTCTTTTAAAATAATTTAATAATTTGGCTTAGGTATATAGGGGCCCCGTGATCCTTTTGTGCCTAGGGCCCCCAATAAGTTAAAGACGGCCCTGGTATTCAGCTGCATCCGGTTAGACTGGTAGCCGACTCCAACATAGTTGGGGGAAGGCAGGTACTTAGATGATGATAAAATGTTACTATTGACTTGACGTACGACTGACCTTACAGTTTATCAGCAGCAGGTCAACTTCAGGCTGAAATGACGGATGTAACGACACGTGCTATAAATCTGGTGTAACATATCGGTAACATTGACGATAACCTTCGTTTTTTGAAGTCGGTAATAAACAGCAGATATCTTCATAAATACAGAGCGTGTGTGTCCCGGGAGCGCCGGCAGTGGTTTATGGAACAGTTTCACTCGCGGCTGGGGTGTCGTACAAATTGATGCTGTATATGAGTATCAAAATAAGCCTCCATGTCTCTGAGAGTACTTGGAGCCACCGGCCCACTTCTTTCGACACTATGACGTTGATGTTATTTCTAATGTTAAGTTATGTGATAGTGTGGCTTGTTGTGGGAGGTGGCGTGTGGTGCTACTTGTGTGATTTCTTTAGACGGTGAGTTCTCACCTGATTTAATTGTTTCTTCAATATTTGTAACAAGATATTTTTGTACTTCCTATATTCATAGCAATTAAACATATTGTATCTATTGTATTCTAAGTTTTCTATCAGCCCTCTTTTAATGCACACTAAAGTAGTCGCTCTGTGTTAAATCGATCGACAATGGACCGTTGAAAGAGTGCATGATGTACAATACTTTGGAACCTAAGTAAGCATTTGACCACTCTACTCCTTTTACTTAAATTTGCTTCGGCTTACTGTGTTCATCGTAAGATTTGCAATAGGTACTAAGTTGATTTGGTGCAACCAGAATCAGCGACAAATACTTACAAAAAATCTCTATTGCAATTTTCATCTCACTTTCGCAAACTTTGTGAGATGTCGTCATGGCGGGAAACCTTTTAATTCAGCAATAACAAACAATCCGTTTCATTTGTTACGTCACATCGCGGTCGCCGCAAGTCGCAGCTCTCGCCCCGTGACTTAATATAATTGGGGAAACAAATGAACGGTTGTTGGCAACGTGGCTATATCGATCGAGTTCGTTGAGCTGCTTGTAAGACAGTTCGTCTGAGGAAGAACAGTAGGCCGCACGTTCCTCTGAGCTGACCTGGCGAAGCACTGAGTTTCAATAGAATAAGAGGCCAGCTTTTACTGGTTTAGTGAGCACTGACGTGAGGGTTACCGTGCCGTTAGGACCGTAGGTCCGTTCATCTCTTTATTAAAATAAGTGATAGACATAATTTTAATACTAGAAATAAAGATAAACTAGATCAACCATTTTTCAGGTTATCTAAAGTACATACATCTTTTATGGGGTACTGTGTTAAATGTTACAACAAAATACCTTGTGACATATTGCAATTAAATGAAAGAAAATTTAAAACTCATATAAAAAGTACGCTTTGTAAACAAGCATATTACAAATTAGAGGATTATATCCAAGATAAGAGTGCTTGGAAACATGCTGGTCCTGCTCCATAGGACAATTTAGAATAAAGACAAAATCAAACTGGTTGCTAATTTAATTGTAAAATTTATTACTTTGTGTTTTATGACATTGATTTTACATTCTGTGATTACTTCCTCACACACTTATTAATTGTAAAATTTTAGGAAAATCGTCTACTTTTACAATGTTTGTAAATATGTGAGCACAATGTATCTATCACATATAAAATTATCTATCGTTGCTTCATTTTTAATTCTTTTTACCTATTGTGGTATAGTAATTTTATTCTAGGTGCATCGTCTTCACATATAATAATTATTTAACAAATGTATGTACATATACAAACAATTGTAAAACATTTTTAAAAGAGTAACGGTGGAGTTTCTTGCCCATTCTTCTCCATACGAAAACTACCTTTTGGAAGGGGCGACTAGAATCAATTTTATTATTTTGTAATTTTTGACGTTCAAAAGTGCCATACATGGGCCTATTTGAAATAAATGATTTGACTTTTGACTTTGACTTTGTTCCGGTACGTTTTCCTGAGTTTACCGACTTCAAAAAAAGCAGGTTCTTAATTCGTCTGTAAGTATAATGTATTACAAAGTCTGTATATGAATTTATGTGGGGTAGGGTACCACAGCTAAAAAGTTAAAATTAAAAAGAATATTCCAAAAAAAAAAAAAAATCGACATAACTTTAATTTCAGAAGTCAAAGGTGTTTTTTCACTTTATTAGTGATGTTTTTTTTGGAATTTGGTTGTTTTTTTTGCAGCTAAGTCATTGTTTTCCGGTTTGTAAGGTTAAGGTAAGTATGGGTTTTGAATTTTGGTAGGTCTATAGCACTCAATTGCGTTCATGTTGTTGCGTGGTAGTCCTGGATTTGATTGCGGTCACCTTTTTCATTGGACTTGAACCTGACTGCCGAAACATGGGTGTTAAATATAATAGTAATGTGCAGTCTGTTCCAAAGTTACTAGTACCTAATGAAAATGTAAACAAATTGATTAGAAAACGGTGCTGTGGATGCCAACTTATTGCACCACTTACACTTTGATTTGATTATTGGAATACTTAACCCGAAATTGTAATTTAAACATTTAACCTTTAACCCCGCGTCCTAAACAAAAGCGATCGTCGCGCAAGTTCGCGATCATCGCGCAAGTTCGCGATCGTCGCGCAAGTTCGCGATCGTCGCGCGAGTTCGCGATCGTCGCGCAAGTTCGCGATCGTCGCGTGAGTTCGTGACGCGCGAGTTCGCGATCGTAGCGTGAGTTCGCGATCGACTGTGATGCTTTTCATTTGACAATTGAAGTTAATTTTATAATCTCAATTACCATCGATAATTTTTCAATTACTGACACTGCAATGGATAAAGGGACACAGCACAGCGGATCGCTAGGTAACGACGCAGCTGATGTACTTGCTAAAAGAGGATCTAGCACAACAGTCTGTGGACCCGAGCCTTTCGTGCCAATTCCCTTCAACCAAATACGCAGGTGGCTACAGGAGTTCACCCAAACCCAAGCGGAGAATTGGTGGACCTCGACACCGGGCTGCAGGCCAAGGAAGCTATGCCATCCTTGGATAGCAGGCTAATCAGGCGTTTATTAAGCCTTGACAGGAATGGCCTGCGCCTGATGACGGGGACCATCACGGGTCACTGCTCGCTAAACAAACACTTCCACTCAATAAGCATAACGGACAGTCCTCTATGCAGGGCGTGCATGGAGGCTGAGGAAACCGTCGCGCACGTGCTCTTCGAATGCACAGGTGTTACCCAGATTAGAACAGAAACCCTCGGGTCACCCAAATCTTTCACTGATGTTCTGAACAGACCAGGAGTTTTAATTAACTTCTGGAGGGAGGTAGGCTGGTTGGAATAACCACCAAACGGCCGCCATGGCCCACGCACAATGGTCCACCTGACGGACTAAGTGCGGAAATCAAACCCCATAACATAGAACATGATTAGCTACACGCGTATATGTTAGCCTAGTTAGTTAGAATCAATTAATCAAGCCGATCAATTGTTCAGCGAGTGCGGCGCGTCGCAGCGCCCGCGCCGCCGCCGGCCACTACAGGGAAAAAACTAAGTAGTCTAATACTTGCGACATTGTGTTAGTTTCACCGACAACATCACTTAGGTGCTGTACGCAATGTTAATTGTAGTCATTATACATCGTAAACTTTGGCTTTAAAGGAAAATGCAATAATTGCAATGCCTATTTACCACCCATTTGAAATATATTATGACGTCGCAGCAAGTGGCGCCGTTTAGTCTCATTAAAAATTTACTGTATGATCCCTGTACTGTCCCTTTAGCAGAGCGTCGCATGGATGGTTGCGTGGCGACTGTCCTCTGTTCTGATGAAAGATGACGTCGGGGGAGTCGTTTTCGTACCACGTCCACGACGAGCTGCTCTATTCCGGCACAATCCTGATGATATTGAAGCTTCTGAACCACTACTACCACCACTTCTGGTAAGGCTAGCCTGCGCCGTTATTATAACATCTTGTAGGTACTTAGCGACGCACCGAAAGCGCCTGGGGGAGCTATTGGTCAATGAAAGATCTTCTAAAAAGAGATCTACCTACAACTATGTCTCAAACGGACAATTATGGACATGTGTATTCTACCTATTCTCACATAATATGGTGCTTGTTGTGTACGTGGTATTATAATAAAGCAATTGAATGAAATGTAACTGTGTTTTAATTACTGAAGCAATTACAATGATCAAGAACAAAGGACAATTTTCTCTATGAGCGCAATTATAGATTATATGTATATACATCCGTCTGAATCTTCTACAGGCCCGCACGTTTACTAGTGCTGTGTGTAACAGTGCTCAAACCTGGTCTTTGACACTTCAGCAGAGGTCCAAGCTCGATGTTTGCCAGCGAGCCATGGAACGCAGTATACTGGGGGTTCGAATTTCGGATCGTTAATGAAACACAACACTGCGCGCCAAAACTAAACGCACTACGACATCGCGGCAGACCGACACGAAGATGGCGGGACGAGCTTGATTCCTACCGAAAGGACTGGCCGACACTAGCAATAGACAGAATTGTGTGGAAAAGGGAGAGGGAGGCCTTTGCCCTGCAGTGGGACAATACAGGCTAGTTAGATTAGATTTAGCAATTAGCCGCGGGATTTCCCATCTGCAAAAATGACAAACTTCCATACAAAACATCCATCCCCTATTTTACCCCTTTAGGGGATTGATTTTCAAAAATCCGCCTTTAGTGCTCATCTGTATACGGAACTGTTGTGCAAAATTCCATAGTTCTAGAGCCAGCAGTTTAGGCTTTTTTTTTTGGTTGGGAAATTATCACATAACTTCTCCCGCTCTGAGTGGAGCGGGAGGGCGTGTCAGACTTTTACTGACTAAAACCCACTCGTGTTCCTTCAGTTGCCATGTTGCCGGGGGGCCACGATGTCCCTTTCGGCCTTATTCGCAACTCCGGCAGGCATCGGCCCTAGCGGACCCCGTCAATTCTGCTGACATTTCTTTGAGGCGCGCGTGGAACACTACGCGCCTTCGACCCGGGTTCGGTCCTTATCGGACGGCGAGCTACTCATGCTCCTGCGGCGGTTAGGGGCGCGAGTGCGCGAAATTTGCCTCTTCCTCACGCGTTCCGCCTCCTTCTTCGCGAGCATTATCGCTCCGTATCATGGCCCGAACCAGCGCCGGACGTGAGAGATCACCGCCGCCGATCGCCTCCACGAGGACACGGCGATGCTCCGCCCAAGCCGGGCAGACCTCCACCGTATGCTCCACCGTGTCCTCCGGGCGATCCACGCAATGGCGACACTCGGGCGTTTCCTCCCGCTTTATCCTGAACAGGAACCTCCCGAAACTGCCGTGTCCGGTGAGGACCTGCGTCAGGCGGAAGGTGAGGACGCCGTGGCGCCTCTCTAGCCACTCCTCAAAGAGGGGTCTTATCGCCGCAATTGTGGCGTGCCCATGCAATTTAGGCTGTGCGTTGTCTGACTGTCTGTCAGTGAATTAGCCTGTCTCGTTGGTCTTGTGCTCCTCTTACTAGCACGACTGCAGACTGTGAGGTAGGTACTGATTTCGATTCCCAGTTCAGGCAGTGTTACTGGGTTTTTTCATTAAGTTAAATTTCTCAGTAGCACCCGAATTTGTGCTCGGTAAATGGCAATAGCAATAGGCTTAGGATTCAGTGTCAAGTCAGGGTATTTATATTACTTATCCTTTCAACTGTCATTAACGAGACACAATAGAATTTTAATTGTTATCCGCCTCAATGAGGCGTCGTAACAGATGATGAGTTAATTATTCTGAGTTTTGCAACATTTTTTTATAATTTTTTTACACCTGAATGTGGTAGTATTTTTAATTTTACAGAGCTTGCAGACTTTTTTGTACGTATTAAGGGTCGGCTATAGGCAAATAGTGTTCTGGGTTTTGATAAGTTTATATATAAAACTTAAAATAGTAGCCACGAAAAAAAAACGTCTGTAGAGTTTCACTAGTCAGTGACAAAAGCGGTTTATGGATAAATCTTGTAGATGATTGTTAAAAAAAAAATATGGTAATAAAAACGTCAAAAAGGCACTGCCGTATTTTGATAACTTTGGTGAAAAAAATAAAGTTTAATAAAAAACTGTAACCCGACCACGGGAAAATAAAAATGATCTAAAAAGTACGAAACAAGCAAATATTTCAGACAGAAATCAAGACATAGGTACAAAAATGGTCAAGGTAAAGCCGTGGTCGCATGCCTGTATACCATGTTGGTGCCAGGAACACCTACAAAATTATAATGGCATGCGACGACGGCTTTACCTTGACCATTTTTGTACCTATGTCTTGATTTCTGTCTGAAATATTTGCTTGTTTCGTACTTTTTAGATCATTTTTATTTTCCCGTGGTCGGGTTACAGTTTTTTATTAAACTTTATTTTTTATTTTATACTTTTCCGTTTTTACACCTGCTAAACGTAAATAAGAGTAATTCAATAGGTCAGTAATTAACCTATTTTAAATTCCAATAGCAGTGCATAGTGCTTTAGACGAAACCATAGCGCGATTTATTTCGACGCCAACACCATACTCAGAAAGTTTTGCGACTAACAGTTTTTGTTTATGGGACACTGGCTAGCTTTGATGTCGATTAAAACTATGACTATTTATTTAAAAAATAAAACACAATATTCCAAATTCGAAGTTCCCGCCACATTTTTTTACGAGCAAAATCAAAATACTCTGTCTCACTGAAAATTGAATTTACAACGAGAACATTTTCGCGCGATGATTTTGTACGATTTCAAATGTCGACTAAAACCAGAAGAATCATTTGAAAGACTTCGAATGATGTTTATAGACAAAAGCCCTTCTAAAGCGACTGTTTTCCGCTGGTTCAACGAATTTAAGCGTGGTCAAGTAACTTTGGCGGACGAAGAAAGAAGTGGCCGTCATAGGGCTATGACGGCTGTTATATAAGAAAACGTGCTGGCTGTGAAAAATTAAATTTAAGTGATTTAGCATATACTGCAGGTTGGATCGGGAAGTGTACATGAAATTCTACACGGGCATCTTCAGGTAAGGAAGATAGTTTCACACTGGTTACCACACAATCTAACGCAGAAGGAGGTTCGGGTAGAATGGTCCCTAGACATGATAGCAAAATTTGAAGCAGGCTCGTCTCGGCGCGTTTACGATTTCATTACGGGTGATGAAACATGGATTTGTCATTTTTGTTCCCCAAAATAAAAAATCAACTCAAGAAAGAGGTGTCTGATGTGGACTGGAAAATGTGTAATGAAAATTGGTTAAGACGCATGAAACAGTGTATAGACGCCAATGGAGAGTTATTTAAAAAGATTTAATAAAAAAAATATAACCTGTAGTATATTTTTTTTTATTACCTATCGCAAAATTTTCTGAGTGCCCCGTGTATAAATATTAATATTTCGTTGTACACAGGGCTACACATCAAGCTATAAATTTCCAGTATTAGCTGACCTCGCATTGTACGGCAATCCTTTACAATGCCAGATCAGCTTAAACTGGAAATGTATAGCTTGATGTGTAGCCGTGTGTACTTGTTTTTCTTCATAGAGGAATTGAGGATGGAATTACAAACCGTTTTTATTTATTAAGATTTGATTAACTGCACGTTGGTATCATCTTGCGATACAACGTAGCACAGTCTCACTTTTGCTTGTTTTTAACAATTTAACATCTTTATTTACTTTGAAAGTATAACATTATTTACATATTTGTAATCTGCTTGTCAAGACCTTTCTTTTGGTACCAAACATGTCATGATCATATCATTTTAATTTTTTTCGAGGTAAGAAATTTACGTGTAAAATCCACCATATTAAATTTAGGGAAAATTTATATAGCCTATGTCACCCGGACTATTATTACAAATCTATTGATACCTCATTCATCAAAATCGGTTCAGTAGTTTAGGCGCTACGGTGGAACACACGTAAAAGCAAACATACATACATACATACATACATACATACAAACATATAAACATACATACATAGACTGCTAAAATCATAACCCTTCCTTTTGGCTTTGCCGTAGTCGGGTAAAAATAAGAAATCACCCAATTAATATTATAGGTACTTAAATAAAGTGAACCCACAGATTTTTTCTGTTTTCTATAACATTACTTATATTTTGCGTAAAATTTTCTGAAATTTTCTGAATTTTCACCGTAAGTCAATGTTACATTTTTGTGACCGTTAAAATTCCGAAAACCGAACTTTTTACGCAAAACAGAAGGAATGTTACGAAAAACAGAAAAATCTGTGGGTTCACTGTTCTTTGTTGTCTTTATTTAAGTTTAGATGACTGCTAAAAGTTATCAAGATACGGCAGTGCTTTTTGCACGTTTTTAGTAATATTCAATTATTTTTTTACAATAATCTACAAGGTTTATCCTCAATCCGATTTTGTCACTGACTGGTGAAACAGACGTTCTTTTTCGTGGCTACTACTTTAAGTTTTCTATATAAACTTATCCAAAACCCAGAACACGATTTGCTAATAGCCGACACTTAATGCGTAACGAGCTGGAGAGCGTCTAGCTAGCAATGAAGTATTGTCAGGTGTTGGGAATTTTGGATTCTATCGTCTATTTGCTTATGATTGATATGCAGTCATCTGTTTTTAATAGTTTTATGTGTTTGGTGCAGGCAGAAAAATTGAAAAGCTGGCGGACTCTGAGAACTTTCGTCTCACGATAAAGTAAGTCAGTAGAGAACCGGTACGGCGGTACTTAGGGCTTCTTAAAAACTACCTACTTTAAGAAGCGCTCTCTGTGCTCGTTCTACTTCTTTCAAGTACCTAGGTCTTTCCTTTTCAATACGACAATAAATGACTACATACGTATATCTAATGACGTTCCTAGTTCCCTGTCTGCGTACAACAATTCAATCAAATATATCCAATAGCTGACTAGGTACCTACAGCTAGTCAAAGATTGGCAAAACCCATCGTCCGCGTCGGCCCATCACTACTATTTATTTCCCTTTTTTAATGTCGATGTTAGGATTTATTTAATAGTTCCAAAAGCCAAATACTCGTATGCATTAGTATTGCCAGTGTTTTCAGATATTGTCGTGTTGTCGTTTCCACATCACATCAAATAAATAAAAGTCACTTGTTAAAGATTTGCTCTCTAAATCCTCACGAACCTACAGTAACCTGTAAATGTTTCGATGAGGCCTACCTCTCAGCGATGAGCGCGTGCAGTCAGACTCAGTCGAGCGCGGCGCTCTGTACCTACTATATTCTCGTATCGCATCGAACTGTCTGTAATGATGTAGTAGTTTCAGCAATCAGCTGACACCTTCATAATTTGTATGATTAATTTATGGCGAGTGCAACACTAATAATAGTGTTGCACTCGCTAATTGAGGTAGGAACTGGATTATTGAGTATTGGTCGTTATTCCGTCTGAGTTAAGGCTCGATTTTAAAAGATGTTACTCCACTGTTTACCAGTCTTTTCCAATACCTGGTACTGAAACTATGGAAGTGGTCGCTCTGAACTTGACTTGGGGCAAGATTTACAGATCGCACTTTGACTTAACTTTGCCAAGTATGCGTTAAATAGGTGCGTGTCTGTACTGTTGACCGCTGGGGAGTTTTCTCGTCTAGAGCCAATCCTGGGTGCAACAGTCAGGTCACGGTGAACTTTAGAACGGGCTATCATAATTGAATGCGTAGGTATATAATTATTTTTGTCTCTGCTGTTGAACGATGAGGAGTTTCCTCTTCTGGAGCAATCCTAAGTGCCGCAGCCAGCTCTTGGTAAACTTTAGAACGGTCTATCATAATTAAATGCGTATAATTATTACTGTTGTAAGGTTCCTTCGTCTGAAGCCAATCCTAGCTGTAGAATCAGGACAAGCATCATAAAAAAATGCATTGGTGCCGATTCCCTTGTTCACAAACTAAACTAAATTTAAGTTCAGTGCATCTTTTTCTTTCTATTTCATTAAGAAAAGGACAGAAGATGAATTTTAGTTTAGTTCTGTCAAATTAATCAGCACTTGTCACTACTCCATACAAGTTTAGATGTGATTAAAAACTTGCCTACTAAAATTACATCAATTTACGTCAAACGCTGATTAATTTGACAGGACTAAACTAAAATTTATCTTATGTCCTTCTCTTAATGAAATAGATAGAAAAAGAGGCAATGAACTTAAATTTAGTTTAGTTTGTGAACAAGGGAATCAGCACCAAAGTCTTCGAAACTGAACCAACACGTCAATTTTCAACTCCATAGGATAAGAGGAAGTGGTTTTAATTCAGCTTGCAAGATTTGTCTACTAACTAAAGTTAAATAAAAGCTTTTAAAAAGTCAGAAGCGAAGCTAAGCGAAAACGCACGAACGAACGAAGCGGGCGGGCGTTGCGCTGCGACGCGATGCTCGGAGGAGCAAGACATTTCACGTGGATGAAGTCGCGGGCACAAGCTAGTAGTTTATACATAAGACCAGGAGCGGGCTAAGGGGCTCAAGCCCCCCAAAAGCGCTAGTTCTTCCGTGACAAATCTTAAAGTGAACTTGATATTATTCTAATTTAACTTTTTAGCAAGTATTATGGTTTAAAGTTTTTTTTCTATCAGATAATTTGTTTACGTGACGAATTTAGAATCCCCGCGCCACTCTTTCTGCCACTCACGCTGCCCGGTTTGGCCGCCATGTAATATTCACAGAGATATCTCTGGTAGTCTACAACCTAACAATGTCATTGAGGAATTTGCGAAAAGTAATTCAAAGAGGCTTGTAAAATGTTGTGTGCTCTTTTAGTGTTTACTTTGCTAAAACCTACCGTCAGCGGGGTCAAGCCCCTCCCAAACAATCCGGGATCCGCCCCTGCAGTCTACGATCTGCGATCTGCTACAAATGTTGCAAGGCGATTCATCGCCTGGCAATGTAAAAAGTAGGAAAAGTCGGTCTGAAAAGAGTAGGGAAGCCTTTGCCCAGCAGTGGGACATTAAATAAATAAATAAAACTGGCCAAGTGCGTGTCGGACCACGCACAATGAAGGGTTCCATAGTTGGAGTGAATTTATCCCAAGAACAAACTTAACTTTGTAGTTACGTTGATACACAGACAGCCAGACGGACGAAGTGATCCTATAAGAGTTTCTTTTTTTCCTTGTGAGGTATGGAACCCTAAAAAACATGTATTTTGTCATGTGTGATGACGCGGGGCGAATTGAAATACCATTCTAGCGTGGTGATGCTTCGGTCCTTATCTGTATAAGAGGCTTTGCAAGCAGTGGGACAATACTGACAAGTTAAATATTCGCCTGCTTTAGGTACATACTGCTGTAGGAAACATCAAAACAAAGAAATAGTCAATCCAATTAATAAATTTTTTATTTAAACTCGGTCGCGACTCGACCAATAACACACTTTACACTAAGTACAAGATCGTACCTGAGATAATAATAATATTTATTAATAATTAACATCACCTTTATTATTATTATTTGTTACAACAAACTGCTGGAATATGTATTATTTTCTAATACAATATGAACAGTAGAGATATGAGACAATGGTGCCGATTCCCTTGTTCACAAACTAAACTAAAGTTCAGTGCATCTTTTTCTTTCTATTTCATTAAGAAAAGGACAGAAGATGAATTTTAGTTTAGTTCTGTCAAATTAATCAGCACCTGTCACTACTCCATACAAGTTTAGATGTGATTAAAAACTTGCCTACTAAAAATTACATCAATTTACGTCAAACGCTGATTAATTTGACAGGACTAAACTAAAATTTATCTTATGTCCTTCTCTTAATGAAATAGAAAGAAAAAGATGCACTGAACTTAAATTTAGTTTAGTTTGTGAACAAGGGAATCGGCACCACTTTTAACAATAATACAGAAATATATTTTTTATTGATAAGGAATGCGAACTAACTCACAAATTACGAAAGTGTTATTAATATATCTGTTACCAAATCTCATGTTAGCTGCAATTGTTTGCCAGAAAAAATCTTTCAATCACTGACAGACAACGCACAGCTAAACCGCTGCTGGCTGTAGAAGCGTGACGTAACGAACGTGGGGTTATTGAAGGGATGAAAGTTTGTCCAGTTTGTGTGGGTTTTTCATCTGGATATTCTCAGTAGAGCCCGGAATCTGGACTTGTGCCCGGTTGATGGCAATAGGCTCGCCCCGTATTACATGGGACTTAAATATAACTGGCGAAATGTGGGTGTACTATATAGCGGACCAGACACTATCAGTAATAATGACATTACAATCGAGTAATATTATGACTACTGACAATTTGGTTGGAATGATGACGTGCTCTAAATATTTCAATAGTTTTAAGTGAATATTGGCATGATATTGATGTCATTATTACTGATGGAGTCTGCTCCGCTTATGTTGGGGAACACAGACATGTTATGTTTATTTATGAAAGGTGATGTCCGCTTTTTGTATGGACGTCGGTTTTTATTCCGAGAAAAACTACCCCTAAATAAAAGCGACAAAAATATGGAACTAGGAACCACTGAAATAATATTTTTAGACCGCTCCATTTAAGAGAAATATTGTAAACTTTTTAATGTTATTTTCTCTGTTGATGGCAACCCAAAACACCTCCCACACACATTGAAAATGTCTTAATTGACAGTTAATACTATTTATCTGTTAAATATGATATAAATTGACACATGGTACTGTCATTACTGTCAATCAATTGACAATAATGACAGTACCATGCGTCAATTTTGAAAGGTTTACTATTTTTTGGGGTGTATTCACTTTATTGACCTAGATTATTAGAAAGGTTCGTTCGATTTAGGAGTAAATTCACACTAAAATAAAAAACGATGTCTTCTCAAAATTGGAGGTAACAAAAAATATATGATATTAATAAATGTTTATGTTTAGAAATAAAAATCAAATTTCCAACTATAAATATCAAAATAAAAATAATTCATATATTTAAAATATAGTTAGAACTACTAGTTTCTGGGATGTCTATCCAAATATATTTAACTTGTCCTGGTTAGAATTATTGAATAATAAAAAACCATTTTCGGACATGTCCTTTGTATGAAACTTCGTCATTTGACATCGCTTGTTATAACTTATTATAGTTGATACGAGTTTTGACAACAGATTTATACAGTTTCTGAAGTGAGAATTTGGTTCTGTCAACGTGAATAATTCTTAACTTCAAATCCTCAATTCCGGACACCAGGTGTTGGTTCAACAGCTTTCATTAACCGAGAGTTAGAGCACTGGGTTTACAATCATAAATTATACAGGGTGAGTTTCAACCTGTATAGTCCACAGAGCTAAAATAGTATTATTCTGTAAGTATATGTTTGATGATCGTGTATGATGGATGCTCGTGTGTCTATCGCCCGCAGCCGCCGCCGCCGCACTTGGACTTCTTGGGAGGCCGGTAGGACGACGTGGAGGCGCCCGCGCTTAGTGGCATGTAGTCTGGTGGAAAGTAAGGTTTTTAAAGAAATATAAGCAAGCTTGTTATTCCCTGCGTGGGCATCAAACCGGCTATTCGTTGTTTTAACATACAATACTGAAAACACAATGTTGACAACCTGGGGCTTTGGTTTTTTTTATACGAGCGTTAACTTTTTTGTTTTAAATGAGATGTGTATAAATTGTATGTTTTCATTATTGTAATTGGTTTTTAACCATTTTTACTAAGTAAATAAATGTAACACGTTGACAAAACAGCGCTAGTTGCGTTTAAAGTGCGTATACGAGCGTCGAAGGCGAAAAAAAAAACGCCATGTGCATAGATAGCTCTTTAGGTAGGAGCAAAGTTTTAAGTAAAGTTACATCCATTCTGGTCCCAAAACAATTCAGAACGCTCCACTCTCGCTACATTCATCTCGCACACAAAGTAGCGTCGTGCGTCGTGCGGTGCGTACCGTCGTCCTTCTCCCCGCTGCCGAGTCTCTGGCCGGCCGCGGCGCCGTACTTCTCCAGGCGCTCTGCCATTTCTGCGCGTTTACGTTCCTCGCGCTGTGAGACAATAAACAAAACAATTACTTTAGCTTCGTTATTTATTTATTTTGCAGGTTTACATTAACAGTGAGCAACTTTATTGTTGGTGTCATAAAGTTCAATGTTGTACAAACAGTCGCTTTTTGTTTGTAGGCTTCTCTACCACTCGTGTGGGCTAATTTACACTTTCACACACTGATTATAAGATTTGTTGTTTTTTTTTTATCTTTATTTAAGGAGCTTGGTCAACAAGACTAAGTCGCTCCGTAAGCCTTTCTTATAATTTAAAACACCATTTTATAAAGCTAATACAATTCTCTTATATGACTAACTATCTTCTACGAACACCAATCCGTACAAGGTTACATAGTAGCCTCGCTGTCTCTGACAAGGGGAATGCTAGAATGTTATTGCATCTTCCCACCTCTCTAACATCAACACCAAAGTATGTCAATAACTCAGCTCTGAGATCTTCGTTCCGGGCACACTCCACCATGATGTGAAGAACGTCTTCCACTTTCCCACACTCTGTGCAGTTGCGAGAAGGAACTTTTTTCATTAAGAATGCGAACTTATTTAAGGGGATATGTCCAGAACGAAGTCTGAGAGCTATCACAATTTCTGATCTGCCTTAAAAACTTGAATTGAACCATGGCGTTTTCCATGGTTAGATTTGTTGTTCAATACCATTAACGAAATCCTCTGCCCTGAGCTTCACATAGGTCTGAACAAAGCCCTTTCCAAATTCTTGGTTATTTCTTGTAAACCACTTTGATTTGAAACATCCCTCACATAAACAAACGACTAACAATATTGGGGTTAGTGAGTACCTCTTTCTGCAGCTCAAGCGCCCTCTGCGAGGCCTCGACGAGTTTCTGTTGCTGTATCTCCCGCGCGCGCTGCACCGCCTCCATGCGAGCTAGTGCCACGTCCGGGTCTGGAATGTGTAGTAGTAACGTACCAATAATATGTTAGTTATTAAAAAATACATCTCAACTCTCTCTCATTCGCCTATTCCACAATTTGGCCGCTCTTCAAGTTAAATACAGTGTCTATGGATTGGAAGGTGAAGTTAGACGAACTTTGACATTGTTTATTCACACTTGGTTGCTGGCTTCAATTCCATGGGCAGCAGGATTTGCATTCTAGACTGTGCCCGACAGTGTCCATAATGATCTCAATATATTTTAAGCAACCACCTAAGTACAACTGCAAATTGCAATAAATGATTGAGTATTGATAGTGATTGTGCAATAATAGTCATAAATAGGAAGTTGAATTGGAATAATTAAATAATAGTTAATAGATCCAATAGCTCAACTTCTGTGCCGTCTATGCAGGGGCTTCCCTGATAATAAATACTTACTTTTGTGGTACTCTGCGTCTTCCCTGGCTTGCTGCCACTTAGCCAGCACGGGCCGCAGCCTGTGGGCGACGTACAGCGTGACCGCCGCACCTCCTATTAGGAACCAGCCGTATGATGCCAGGAACTTGAGCACTGAAACAATTGAAATTAAATGTTTATTTCTGTAAGTAGATCTGCTAAGACATTTTCATTTGGTTAATATTTTAAAACTAGCAGACTTGTCCCCAGAACAAATGCCGAAACAAACTTGAGGTCATGGTCTCTTTTAAAGTGTAAACTTTATATTACCAAGATGTGTAAGTCAAACAATGCAGCCATGTCCATGTCTTTACTTTTAGATTGAGATGCATTTAGAAGGAATAATTTGAAGAACAGACTACTGCAGCATCTACAGGTAACAAAATTGTTGTTTTAAAATGTTATAATAATAATAATAATAATCATTTAATTCAGAAAAAATCCATATTCCGACACACACATTTTATAAACAATTCACATCAAAATAAAAACAAACAAAACAACATACACAAAATAAAAACCAGTTAAGGACACAGTTACATACACTAAGACCGGGAGGAACTGTCCACTGCTCACAGTGCAGTATGCAAACGTATCCAGTGGCGCAGCAGTGGAGAGTCCCACCTGTCCGCGAACACGCTTATTATACTATTGCTACTGGACCTAACACGACTCAGCAGCGACGCACACTGCTTCCTTATAAGAGCATGAAACCCATCGGTGTGCGCTTCTGCGAACATAGTCGAAGCACTGCAGAATCGTGGTAGCCCCAGCAGCACCCTAAACGCGTTGTTATATTGAACACGTAGGGCGTTGTATGACCCAAGTGTGTAGTTAACCCACAGGCTGCACGTGTAAAGTGTTTGGCAGTAAGACTTAAAAAGAGTCACTTTCACTTGATTACTGCTACGCGCGAACCTGCGGGCCAACATATTACACCGGACAGCCAACGCCCTACGTGCCCTCTCCACATCCGCATTATCCTTTAGGTCCTCGGAAACCCAGTGACCCAGATACTTGAACTGAGTGACTCTGTTTAAGGGGGTACCAGCTAAGGTGACTGTAGGTATAGTCACGTAATTTTTGCCCCGTCCCTTAAATACTAGGAGTTCACTTTTTTTCGCGTTATATCTGAGTCCATGGGCCTCCGCGTAGGACTCACAAATCCGTACCAGCTTACGCAAACCCCCGATCGATGGACTCAGCAGTACCATATCATCTGCATAACTAATATTGTTGAGGCAAACACCGTCTATGTAGCACCCGACACTGGCACTGCTGAGTTCACCGACAAGTCGGTTAATGTACAGGTTGAAGAGCTTCGGTGAAGTCAGTCCACCCTGTCTTACCCCGCACTGCAACCTGTACACATCCGAGTAAGAGCCTGCCCATCTGACAGTATTTTTCTGGTTGTTGTACCAATACCTAAAAATAGATGTGACTTCCGGACTGCAATCTGTCTCACTTTCGAGCTTGCGCCATAGTTTGTCATATGACACCAGGTCGAAAGCTTTTGAGAGATCGAGAAAGCATGCAAAAACTGGTGTTTTCCGATCACTATAATACTGAACAGTCTGCTTAAGACACATGATAGCACTTTCCGTTGACAAACCAGATCGAAAACCAAATTGTGCGTCATGGAGCTTAATGTGCCTGCCCAGTTGGTGGTCAAGCAGACTGTCCAGTACTTTCGCAGTAACCGTGGCTAATGAAATCGGTCTATAATTTAATAAATCTGAAGTATCACCGGTTTTATTTTTAGGAATTGGTACAACAACAGTGTACATCAGTCTATCAGGTAGATACGAATGGCTGACGCACAGATTAAAAAACATGGCCAAAACCCTTGGCAAGTGAACACCTGCGTTTTGCAGATGCTCGATGCTGAGGCCATCGTGACCAGGAGATTTACCTCTTCTCATATTCCTAATAATGCCTGCTACATCCTTGGCTGAAAACCTAACTTTAAGATCTCCGACCGCTGACTCAACATCAAGCATCTGCGGTGCCGCATCCAAAAGCGAATCAACTTTAAAAAGCTGTTGGAAACGATTGGCAATTTCCCGTGGTTCATGCACGCCAGCCACGCTCACAGGGTGACCAGGCTTCGGATTTAACTGATTTGTCTTTTTCCAAAAACCCTTAAAATCCTTCTTGCAGTGGTGGTCTGCAATTATGTCCATTTTAATTTTTTGCTCGTTATCCTGACACCACTTCAATTGGGACTTAAAAAGCCTTCTGGATTCAGACATGTTTTCATAAACATGTCCGACAGAGGGTTTTCCATTCAGCACCCACATCTGAAAGCAAAGCCTGGCCCTCACATGTACATCCCTGACGTATCTGTTCCACCCGGTTATGCTACCTTTGTTACGTCTCTTTCTAACCAACGCTGAACATTTAGACGCATCTGTTAATATACATACTATCTCATCATACAAGTTATCTAAACAATATCTATGGTGTGTGTTGGAACACATTTTATCAGCACAACTACTCATTTCAGACGGAAAATCAACATTTTTCAGTTTAACATGACATAGCCTATTGTATTCATTTATTTGGTTACGGTCCCTTTCACCCCATGTCACTTTACTACTAACGTCAGTTTTAGACATCACGGTTTTAGGTTTTATTAATCCTAGATCACACTCGAATTGTATAGGATAGTGGTCGGACCAGTATATGTCATAAAGAACAGACGCACCAACAACAGCGTGCCGCGCGGCACTAGTCACGATACCGTGATCAAGCCAGCGTTGTGATCCATGTGCGTCACTCACAAAAGTGTATGTATCCGACGGCAATAGTTCTCTGTCGACGCACGACCACAACTGCTCGGCACAAAAATGTTTTAGTTCAGTATCAAAAGGCTCACCTGGATGTGCGTTGAAATCACCCAATATAAACACTGATTCTACGTTATTGCTTTCAATAATGGCATTTATTTCACATAAACATTCGGTAAATTCTACTAAGTTATCTGTTGAGTCTGTTGGCATATACACAGAAAAAACGATTATAGCACGATCAGTGAGTTCGAGTTTCACTGCTACCAGACGCACACTGGAACATGGTAACACTGTCACTGTGGTAAACGAACTTTTCCTCCATAATATGGCCACACCTCCATACGGTCTACCCCGAAGTATGCCGGCCGAGGTATCCACAGCTGAGTTACCGAAGAAACCAAAATCGTTGTCTATGCTACCCAGATATGAGATGTCGTGAGGTAGCAACCAAGTTTCTTGTAAGGCAATTACATCTGCCGTCTTACAAATTCGGCGTATACATTCAACCGAACGCGTCACACTTTTGCAGTTGTAACTTACTAACTTAGTTGAACTTATCATGATTTGGGTTAGCAACGCTTTTCAGAGTATTCTCTCTGACTTTTACTTGCCGATCGAAGTTTATAAAACGACGAAAAGCTATTCCTTCTGGCCAAAAATTTGATTCCATAAACATGTCCAACTTATATTTTGGAACAAAAACTTTATAAGCAATGAATATGAAAATGGAAAAAGATTATTTTTCCATTTTCATATTCATTTTTTCTAACGTGACGGTTATATTACATTTATCTCTAATGTAGTTTACTATGTCACACACGGTCACTTCCTTCGCCACATTATAAATGTACATCGGGGTTTGTATATCAGCAGCTTTGAATTTAACTTCAGGGTCCATAACAGCCTTCCCTGTTTCCAATAAAACGATTCTTATGTCTTTTTCGCTGCACCCTCAATCCACCCATTATCACTACGTTCCGGTTTCCATTGCCCCTCGCGTACGATATCAGCAAAACATCTCTGATTTTGTGTGACGACATGTTGTACATTCGGAACGCTCGTATGTCCCAACTCTTGCATAGATAAGCGAGGCGCTTGCGTCGGCGCGCACTCGGCTACGATCGTGTATGATCGGCCCGGCTGCTGCCGCTGATTGGCCGGCTCGGTGGCCTTGCGCGTCGCTTCGGATCGGCTGCTCTGTTTCGCACATACCGGTTGAGGTGTTTTACAACTACCTCCCTTACTTAATAAATTTTCCAACGGCGATTTGCACTGGTTTTCATCTTCCAAACATATGGGTGGCAAACCGACAGGTCCACTGTTGCTGTCTTCATATATATTAATCCCCGAGGCACCTCGTGTTGTGTTCACATTACACGGAAAATAATTAACCATTGACGTATTTTTTAATGTTTCAAGATCCAACTTTATCTGGCGTAATTGGTCAGCAGTGGCATACTGTTCCTTTATCTGCGTAATTTCACTCTGCATCTTTAGTATGTCTTTTAATAACTTTGTCACATCAACATGGTCGAACAGTACAGGCGGTAGTTTTTGCAGGTCTCGAGCCACGAATATCGGAATTTCTTCTGGGTCCGTTTCTTTTAATAAACAGAGAATATCATCAATATTACGAAGCGTTTTACCATCCCGCTTCCTTATTTTCTTCCTCTTTGCCGTCGGAACTGAATGGAAAAGCAGATCCTTAGCATTTTCAATATCCGACTCCGAAAAAGCACTTTTACAAATACGACTAATGCTTTCTTCATCCATAACGTCCATTTTATTGCATATAAATGCAAGCACTTCACTTATAACAACATTGCATGAATTACACTTTATCACGTTGGAAGCCATTTTCAAGGACACGACACTACCAATCGGCAAGCGCGCGCGTCGCGGACTTGCTTGCTTGTTATGCAGGCTGATAATAATTAAAATTGTATTGTATTTTTTTCAGTTTAGATTGACTTTGTTATCAACAACAACTAAAATTTTGTTGCTTACTTTGTTATCACTCTACATAAAAATCAACTACACAAATACAAGTGTTTTACTGACAGTCATAATAACAGCAGCTTATCAGGTGTTTTCAATGTATTGCACACATTATGTTCCTCATAGATGACTCATAGGAGGTGGTCATCTGTAGGAGTGAATTGAACAAAAATGGTTTTAAAAAAAATATTAAAAAGTATTAGGTATTTAAATAAATAAATAATAATAAATAAAATTTAAATCTAAAATTGAAAGGATAACCTTTCAACTGTCACTAACGAGACACAATAGAATTTTAATTGTTATCCACCTCAATGAGGCGTCGTAACAGATGATGAGTTATGTAGACTAACCTGATCTAGGTTTAGGAATTTTAACACTAGAAATAGGAATAAATTGGATCAACCACGTTTTAGATTGTCTAAAGTTCACACTTCTTTTATGGGGTACTGTGTAAAATGTTATAATAAAATACCACTCGATATTCTTCAACTAAATGAGAAGAAATTTAAAACATGCATTAAACGCACACTATGTAGACAAGCATATTATAAGTTGGATGATTATATCGTAGATAAAAATGCTTGGCTTAATGCTGGTCCTGCTCCACAGCCACTTGGGCTCACTAGTTAAAATTTTAATATTTGGAAGAGTTGCTTTCCCTTTTTTTTTTTTTTAATTTTGTTTTTGACATTACGAACTTAAATGTTTATTTTTTTATCTTACCAAGTAAATAAAAATGCTTGGCTCAATACTGGTCCTGCTCCACAACCACAACTAATTGATTAACATTTGCAAATACTGTTGGAGCTGCTGAAGATTGTAAGACCATCTTTTCATTGTATAAACTCAATCTCTTTTGTATTATATAATTGCATAGCACACTATGTGAGCACTATGTACTAAAGAGTTACTATTTACCGGGTAATATGTCTTGCATTGACTTGAATGTGCCCTGGCGGCTGTGAGTATGTCATGCTCACTCAAATGTTTCGCTGATGGTGGCGCGTGTGTTGGATCATTTAGCTCCCTTCAAAATGGTTGAGCTGAATGGTGCTAATCCATGCGTCATGTTCGTGAACGGGCGCCGTCAGTTGGGACTGGTTATCTCTTAGCTGCCAGGGCTTATTTGTTTTTTTTTTTAATTGTTCTTTTTTATCTTTTTATTACGGACGCTTCTCATGTGCACGTCTTTCTACATTGTTCTCACATGTATAATTTCAACATGAATGATGTAACCAATATTTTGTAACAATTTTTTATTTAAAAGAGTGTCCGTGGAGTTTCTTGCCCGTTCTTCTCCATAGGTACCTACTACGCTTTGGAATGGGCAACTAGCTTCATACCTATTTCTGACTGACCGATTCCTTGACAATTCAAAAGTGCCTGTAAATGGTTTAATTGAAATAAATGATTTGAGTTTGAGTTTGAGGAAAGCCTGTGTTTCAGGCCATCAATTTATTTCAAACATTTAAAAAGAAGACATAATATTTTCAATGACTTATTGGGTACCTATATTATTTTAAAACTAGATCATGTAAGATATATTATGTTTAAATAAATTAACGAATAATATTAAAGTAGACAAAGTATTATTAATTTGGTAAAGGAAGAGACTTAATATAGAGTATAGACTTAAGTTAGAGTAGGTAGATATAAATTTTATTTTAAAATTTCTACAAATTTTTCCGTGTCTGCATAATTGAGTTTTGCCAAATATTCTTGTACAAAGTTTCTTCAAAGCTACTGGGTTAAAATAACGTTCAGTGTGTTGTAATAAAACTACATTCAAAACAAATAATTGATGTACTGTTAGCACTTTACATGCCATATAGCACATTACAAGCTGGTGTGTAGGAAATCTAAATGGACGAAAAGTAGCAACCTTTAAAACTGTTCTTTGGGCGTGTTCTAGGTGCAGTAAAATTGATTTAGCTACACCACCCCAGGACGTTATGCAGTAGGTAGTAATAGATTGACACAAAACCAAATAAACCTGTCTAATTAATTTAAAGTCGGCAATGGTACGTAAATTTTTAAAAATGTATATTAGTTTACGCACTCTGGTGCATAATAAAGCGATGTGTTTGCGGAAATTCAGATTTGTGTCAATTGTGACGCCTAGATATTAGATATGGTTGGTTTTGGCTAAAGTGGGACAAGTGCATGCAATGTCAGCATAATGTAAATTATAATTGTTATGCGCTTTTTAGTTTAGTAAGCGTTAGATTAGTGTTTCTCATTGTAAATAATAGGTACTTGGTTTTATCTGTATTTAATGTTAAAAGATTTTTATGAAGCCAATTAGACACAGTATTAAACCCATTCTGTGCTACTTCATAGACCTCATCCTTTGATTTAGCTGCGAACAGTAGAGCTGTGTCATCTGCATATGACATAATTACACCCTTTTGAAGTGTCACATTAAAAACAAAGTAAGACCCAAAATACTACCTTGTACGATTCCATAACAGCTATTTTCAAGTTCAGAACTCATGTACTGACCTATTTTTACACACTGATGGCGGTCGCTAAGGTAATCAGATAATAGTTGCAATTGTACTCCCCGTATTACCAGCATTGTACAAAAGCAAAGTATAAGAAATTGTGTCAAAAGCCTTGGTAAGGTCTAAAAATATCCCTATAATTTTAGAAATATGTTAAAGCTTATGCAACCTATAAATAATAATTATTTTGAAGTACGAAGTATATTGAGTGCATAGACTCACCGACCCCACATTCAGTTTGGTCAAGGTCATGATAACAGTAACGGGTTACTGACAGGTTTGCCACATCAATAATCATAATACAATTAACCTAATTTCAATGATTTCCAGCAGTACTAGCATTTTACAGGCTACAAGATATTAAGTTGATGCACTACTTATTAGACCGTGGTCTTAATAACATTTGTTTATAGTACTGAGTAATTTGAGTAACGAAAACAAAACTATGATAACTTACAAAATGAGTATAAAGTAAGTAGGTGTACTTACTGAAGCTGAGCGGGTTGATCATGCTGAGCGTTGACGGCTCCTCCTCTGCCATAATCTCCTCCTCGATCAGCGGATCCATGTCAATGATAAAACCTTCGGTTTCGCACACAAAACAGGATATTTCACAATATCAACACCCACACAAGAACGACTCGGTGCTGGGGTATAGAAACGTTTCGAACTGTAAATATATGTAAATAATTGAGATTCAATGTATTTAAATACAATGATATACTTTTAAAGTAATGAATTAACCTTTTACTGAAGAAATTCTAGAATATTTTCCACTAAAAGCTTCATTTGAGATCAAAATGACATGTGTCATTGTGGATCTGCTGTCAAATGTCTAAGGCCACATTCCGAGTTACGCTAAAAGTGATAATATCACGAATCCGACCAAAGTCCAAAGTCACAATTATTATTCAATAACTCATATTTTTTGTGACTTTTAAATTTGGTCGGATTTGTGAAATAATCACTTTTAGCGTAACTCGGAATGCGGCCTAAGTAGTCAAAACTAAATTTTTAGTTTGGTGTACGTGTTCATACTGGATACGGAGCTTTTGAACTTACTTTATTTTATTCACTAGCTTTTGCCCACGACTTCGCCCGCTTGGTGGTCGTAAATTATCCCACGTTCATCCACATGCGTTCAGCCATTTTAGCGTGAAAGCGTTACAAACCAACAAACAAACCCATTTTCGCATTTTAGGATATTAGTTAGAATTAGGAATTTAAGATTATTAGCTAGTGACCCACCCCTGCTTCGTACGGTTTTTACGACTTGACAAAACTTCGGGTTTTCTTTATTAATATTTTCTCTGATAGAGTTAAAGAGGAACACAAAAGCAAAGGCTGTTCTTTGCTATTGGCGTTGGTGGTCTGGCGGTAGTCACGGACACAGTCAGCTGATGTCCGTGACTACCGTAGGACCACCAACGCCACTCGCTTCCATATTTAGTAAATAATTAGTACCCAGTTGGTACCTACTACTTAGTGCTCGAACGACAAAATTGGTACCTACCTTAGTAGTTTTCGAGAAACTCGACTTTGAAGGTGGTCCGGCGGTAGTCACACTCCCTTCAGCAGGACCACCATGAGCACCGAAAAAGGGGGCATGCTGCAGCTATTCTAAGTATACAAATAATAATTAGTACCCTTAAATGTGATTCATTGCGTAAAAAAAACAGAACTGAAACATTTGTATTTACCGAGAAATCAACGATTATAACTTTCGCGCGCTCATTCAGCAGGACCACGACTTTGAATGTTGATTCCAAGTTTGAGGAGCTTGTCGCTTTCCTCAAACCTACATAGAAAATTAGTACCTTGTAAGATAAAATTAGTGCCCAAAATTCTAAATTAGTTCTTCAGTAGTTTACGAGATATACCATGCCATTGGGTGCAGTGGCGGCAGTCACGGTGTTAAATTTTCATTTCAAGATTTCCCTTTTAAAAACTCTGATTTCTTCCCAAATTTATACAAAAATTAGTGCTCCTAAAGTTATAGCGACCAAAAATTCAGATTCCTAAGTGTTGTGTGTCTTCAGTGTTTTAAAAAACACTGAAGACTTATGGGGGATTTCCGTTAAGGTTCTTGAAGATATCATTAACACAATTGCCCCTGTCCTAACAGGCATATTTAATCAATGTTTAGATAGCGGTACGTTTCCTGATTTAATGAAACATAGTAAAGTGGTACCAATTTTCAAATCGGATAGTAAGAGAGATTCCTCTAATTATAGACCAATATCTGTGCTACCAGCATTGAGTAAAATATATGAAAAAATCATGCTAGACCAGATGTTGTCACATTTTAATTCTAATGGGATTTTACATAGTCACCAGTTTGGTTTCACGAAAGGTAGGTCGACGACTGACGCAGGAGTAAAACTCATCAGTCACATTTTGGAATCCTGGGAGAATTCCCAGGATGCAATTGGTATTTTCTGTGACCTCTCAAAAGCGTTTGACTGCGTTGACCACAATACACTGATCTGTAAATTACACCACTACGGAATTCATAGACAAGCTGCTGATCTTGTTCTTTCCTATCTATCAAACAGGCAGCAAAAAGTAAATGTTAATGGGGCGACGTCTTCGGGATCTCTAGTTAAAATAGGCGTGCCTCAAGGTTCAATTCTCAGCCCTTTCTTATTTCTAGTTTATATAAATGATCTTCCTTACATGATGACTAACTTATCAGATATAATTCTATTTGCTGACGACACTTCTCTTTTTTTTAAAATAGACAGGAAAGATACAGATGTATTACATGTCAACGATAGTCTGGTTCGCAGGTAATAATCTTTTACTTAATGCGAACAAAACGAAATGTATTAGGTTCTCATTACCAAATGTACCTCAAGTAGGTCTAAATCTAAAACTTGATGGCAAAAAACTAGATGCAATAACGGAAACTATATTCTTAGGAATTTTATTTTATTTTTATTTTTTATTTTATTAATTTTAGGAAAACTTACAGCTAATACATTTTAATATCAAGCACAATGTGTAAACGATGGCCAATTACAAGCTTCCACTAACGATTAAAGTGAGTAACATTAACAAATACGCGAAAACAGCGACGTATGAGATACGCAAATGAATTATCTCACGCTCGAAAATGACAATTATAAATAAAAGAGAAAAAAAAAAAGCAATAATAAAAAAAATGGTTATACATTGAAAAAGCAATTGTTCAAACTTTTCTTTACTTCCTTAACGCTAGTACTAAATAAATCTAACTCGACATTCTGACACACCACATTAAAAGTACGACAAGCTCTTATCACATACGAGTTCTGTCTGTAATTAGTTTTGACTTGAGGCACATGGAGAAGACGTGGTCTCCGAAGAAATGCATTTGGTACACGAAGCCCAATCCTGCCCACCAACCCAGGGACGTCAGTAGATCCGTTCATAACGCTAAACAAGAAAGCAAGATCTGCAATTTTCCTTCGCTCGTGTAGAGGCAGAATGTGAAATTTTTTACACCGACTTATATAATTCGGGAGATAGGTATTTGAGCGATATTGAGTGTACCTCAAAAATCGCCTTTGTATACCTTCAAGCCGATTAATGTACACATTATAATTTGGATTCCAAACCTGAGAAGCATATTCGAGGTGGCTACGGACAAACGCACAATAAAGAATTTTCATTGTTTTAACATTCTTAAAATCTGAAGAGAATCTAAAAATAAAACCCAAGGCTTTAGAAGCCTGGTTGACTATATTATTAATATGTGCATCAAACAGAAGCTTAGAGTCAAAGGTAACTCCAAGATCCCTGATGACACTCACTCTGGCTACCAAGGCATTCGAAAGCTTATAATCGAATATAACAGGGCTTGGCTTACGCGTAAATGTACATACATAGCATTTGGATACATTTAAATCCAACCTATTTCTAGCGCAGTATTTATGGAACCTGTCAAGATCATCCTGTAATAGGCGTGCGTCCTCAACAGTTGACACTTGACCCAAAATCTTCATATCATCCGCATACAATAAGACCTTAGAGTTAAGGAAACAAGAGGTGACGTCATTTATAAAAATATTAAATAAGAGAGGTCCCAACAAGGATCCTTGGGGAACTCCTGACGGGATGTACATCGCTCTCGACGTATACCCGTTGAGAACCACCGTCTGGCACCTATTCTCCACGTATGACGAGAACCATCTGAATAAGTTACCCCTCACACCAACCAACAAGAGTTTACGCATAAGAAGCGCATGATCAATTCGATCAAAACACTTGCTGTAGTCAGTGTATATAACGTCGACCTGAGACCGTCTAGACATGTGCTCTGTAAGATAGTCACTACAGACCACGAGATTGGATGTGGTCGAGCGACCTTTTAGAAACCCATGTTGATGTTCACAGAAACTTAATTTAAGTGCAGAGGATAGTTGTCTGTGCACAATTTTCTCCATAATTTTGGCGAACACACAAAGTTTGGAAATTGGCCTATAGTTGTCTATATTGGCCTTAACTCCTTTTTTATGAATCGGCGTTATATACGCTGACTTCCAGATGCTAGGCACTACACCTAATTCAAATGACCGCTTAAATAATAATGATAACGGAAGGGATAGGCACCTGGCACATTTAGAAATAAAAATTGGCGAAATGTTATCAGGACCCGCGGTTTTGTTTAGGTCCACTTGTTTAAGCAACCGAAATACTTCCTCCTCCCGTATATCAATAGAGCTTATGTCTGATACGCAATCAGCAGTCAGACTACCCGGTTCATCCATTACCACAGTGTGCAGATCGTGATCATTTCGTTCTTGGAAATTAGAAAAGAAATAGTTTCCGAACATATCACAAATTTCCTCCCCAATGCCAGATGAAATTTGACCAAAGTTAAAAACAGACGGATAACAGTTGGTTTGTTGTTTAGACTTTACATATCGCAAGAAAGTCCTTGGATTTTTAGAAATGGTTGATTCGATATCTGCAATATAATTATCGAACATTTCCTTCTCAAGATCTTTAGCCCGCTGACGTAAAGTTACAAAAGAATGATGATCAGATAGATTTCCATACTTTTTAAACCTTGAGTGAAATTTCGCCTTTTCCCTAACTATTTTAATAAGAGGGCTTTTATACCAAGGAGGGTACTTGCCCCGAGGTGCTATAATTTTAGTAGGTATATACTTATTATGAAGCAAGTTAATGGTGTCATAAAAGAAATTGATAGCTTCTTCAAGAGTCCTACAGTTTAGCTCAAATGACCAGTCTCTAGCCACCATTTCTTCAATTATGGCGTCATAATTCGCAAGAGCATACAAGAACTTGACTCTTGGCCGAGAATGCAGCTGATGTAGTTGAACGAAGTCAGCAGTGATACAGAGTGCCTTGTGGTGTAAGTCCTCCTCAACTAAAGGATCCAGGCAGCAAGAGACAGTAACTTCGTTATTTGATAATACGAGGTCAAGAATCCTGTCATTCATATTACGATGAGAATTGTATTGTAACAAATTGCAAGCGGTAAGAGTATCACAAAAGGAGGTCTGGACAGGTCCGTGCAAATTACTGGGGCATAGATAATCACCATCATTCGCCGCATGCCAGTCAATATTCGGCTGATTAAGATCACCAAGAATCAAGAACCTATCTGCTGGATTTTTAAGAACAATGTCAGCTAAATTATTAGCAAAGTTGTGTAGTTGTACCATCAATGAGTTGCCAGACGGCTGATTACATATATAAACCACACAAATATGCATTTTATAGGTTACCTTAGGTTTCGATTGCTGTAAAGTTAAGGTGACCCACAGATCCTCTGCAGACGAGCACCATTCGTTCCGGACGTCCGCAACAAGTTCTCGACGTATAGCTATTAAGACCCCTCCCCCCATAGTTTGGTTAGTGAGGGAGTAATTTCGATCACGTCTGCATTACTTTAGATTCAAAATTACAATGAGGCGCCCATATTAGAACTCTTTCAGGTAGATTATGTTCAGCTGCATATGCACTAAGAAAAATAAGGCAGTTGACTGATATAGCCACAACTAGGTTAGTATACTTTGCTTATTTTCACAGTATTATGTCTTATGGCGTCCTGCTGTGGGGATCGGCAGCTGACGTAGATTCAATTTTCATTTTACAAAAGAGGGAAATCCGCGCGATCTATAAAATGGGCCCTCGCGAGTCCCTTAGAGACAAATTTAAAGAAATTGATATACTGACTTTGCCTTCACTTCATATCTTAAAAAGTATTATGTATGTTCGCAAAAACTTAAGACTTTTCAAAATAAGAAGCGATTTCCATAATATAAATACACGTAGTCGACATGAAATTGTGATACCCTTTAGATTAACTAAAACAAGCAAGTCTGTGACAGAACTTAGCGATGGGAAGTTCAAAACCCACATCAAACGTGTCCTTATCAAGAAAGCATATTATAAAATTAAAGACTATGTTGAAGACAAGGAACTTTGGCAATAATTTCTTCTGCACATGTGGCTTCCCTGGTACCTCATTAACGGCATAAATAAGTAAGTCTATTAACTGCTCCCAAATTATCATGTTTATTTAAATCTTTATTTTTATTTATTTTTACATTCGTCCTTGACATATTTGCTATTCTATTATTTGACATTACCTATATATCTACGATTTAATTTCAACTTTTTTTTAGTGACTTTTGTGGACATGATAATTATTCAGATTGATTACAGTTGTAATAGCAATCATATAATTGCGTTTTATTAAAATAGGTTTTTTACTTTTTTTTTTGCATAGATTCTTTTCTACATATTTTGTGAATGTGAGAACGCTGTAGGCTTAGTGGATTGTAGACCTGTTAGACCTGTTGACCATTTTCTATTTTGTTAAGTACTTGGTACTTATTGAAAGACCTACACTGTCCTCCCATACCTAGAAACACTGTTATATGAAAGTATTGTAAAAGACAATTATTTTTAAAAGAGTAACCGTGGAGTTTCTTGCCGGCTCTTCTCCATAAGAAACGACCAATTGGAACCGTGCACCTTGCTTCTGACGTTTCATAAGTGCCCATGTTGGTTTATGTGAAATATAATATTTTGATTTTGTGTTTTAAGAGAAATAAGCTTTCATTACTTTTCCATACCTACTAAATCTCAGCGTATAACCCGACCAAATTAAGTTGTCAATGGTATTGAGCTGTTTAGGAGATGTACACACGTGCACATAGATTTATTTATGGCTGTCGGAATAGTAATAACAACAGTTCAATATCTATAATAATAGGGTTCCGTACCAAAATGGTAAAAAGGAACTCTTATGGTGCAACTCAGTCTGTCTGTCCGTCTTTCTGTCACAGTTGGATATCTCAAGAACTACTAATAATAACAATAACCCCACCGTCGTATCTCTGCGTTGACGTCGTGGTGGGGCTTACGCGCTCCGAACTCTAGGCCTGTGCCGGTAGAGTTTACTTTGCCGGAACAGGTCTGGGATTAGGAGCTAGACCAAGAGAGATACAAAAACCTGCAGGGCAGCATGTGGCGAGCTGTTGGGCAGTAGCGACCCCACGGACCCTATCTCCCGGGAGAAGTCTTGTTCCTCACCTCTGGCTTGCCTTTATTGGCCGGCTGGAGTGAACACTGACGAGGAACTTGGCCGGCTTGAGTGGAGATTCGCAAGAGCAAACGTGCTCGGGGGAAGGAAGTATTCCAGTAAGATGCTGGAAGGGATCTTGACCGTACTTCCGGGATTGTCCTGATAGCCGTGGAATACCTCTCCACTCCTCATAAGCACCTCAGGACGTGTTGCCCCCTTGTCGCTACGACACTATGTGCTAGCGACCGTTTTCGGGGGCCCATTATTGAGCGTGCAAGTCACCCTGCCATTTTATGTGTATTTTATATAAACATTGATCAGGCAGGGGCCATAGTCTTTCCATAGTCCTAGATAACCAGTTCACTTTAGCCATCCAAACCTATGACCCAATATCTTTGTTTCCAGATCCTGCTATAGTCCTACACCAACCGGGGGTTGTCCTTGGATGCACTTACGTAGTGCAGACAGGGATAGTCGTCGGTTGGTGCCTCATTTCATTAAAAATGTCTAACGGGCCTCTGCAAGTTGGCTTCGGCCCCTCGTACGCCTTCCAAAGGTCCGGGACCCCAGGGTCCCGAGATGTGTCAGAGATAATAATGATAATTTCTTTATTTATATAGAATGCAGGTGTTACAATAGTGGTGTTAGTTCCAGATATATTTCCAGTACATTTTGCCTGTCGGCAT
This sequence comes from Agrochola lychnidis, assembly GCA_963680765.1. Taxonomy (NCBI): domain Eukaryota; kingdom Metazoa; phylum Arthropoda; class Insecta; order Lepidoptera; family Noctuidae; genus Agrochola; species Agrochola lychnidis. Next base: position 15,787,933 of record OY796877.1, read on the forward strand.
ACAAAAATATAGTGCTTAACTTACAGATAATTTAGAAACTAGGTACTTAAATTCATAATGAGATCATGAACCGGCTAAGTCTAATATTACTTACATAAATATTTAAATAATAAATGAGTGTAAAGTTAATATTAAAATTTATCATTTTTAAAATCGGTAACAGAGTAATAACATTTCTCTGTTAGCAACGACGATAGGAGTTTCTTGAATTTTACTAAGGGCTGATCGTTAATACAATTTGGCAATTTGTATAATATAATAAGGTGCCATACCAATGTTTTTTTAAGCAAAGCAGTGTTATATCTACCAGTACACAATAAACTCTGATATTTTGATCTCATGACTAATGCTATCAGCTTGAAATTTGGAATAATTTTAGATGACGTTTGTCCAACTATTTAGCACATTCCGCACATTTTTTTTTTTTTAAAGAAATGAAAAGAATTTTTTCGAAGTGAGGCTGCTAGGGCTGCTAGGGTATCATGAAAACGTGCTATATGCACATTCTCGAAAAATTTTTTTTAGGCCACGTTCTTTTAGACTATTGACGAAATTTAAAAAAAAATATTAATTTTTGGTCGCTATAACTTCTTTAGGAGCACAAATTTTTGTATAAATTTGGGAAATGACAGAGTTTTTAATAGGGAAATCTTGAAATGAAAATTTAACACCGTGACCGCCGCCACTCCACCCAATGGCATGGTATATCTCGTAAACTACTGAAGAACTAATTTAGAATTTTGGGCACTAATTTTATCTTACAAGGTACTAATTTTCTATGTAGGTTTGAGGAAATCAGTTCTGTTTTTTTTTTACGCAATGAATCACATTTAAAGGTACTAATTATTTGTATACTTAGAATAGCTGCAGCATGCCCCCTTTTTCGGCGCTCATGGTGGTCCTGCTGAAGGGAGTGTGACTACCACGTTCAAAGTCGAGTTTCTCGAGTACTACTAAGGTACCAATTTTGTCGTTCGAGCACTAATTAGTACCAATTGGGTACTAATTATTTACTAAATATGGAAGCGATTGGCGTTGGTGGTCCTGCGGTAGTCACGGACATGACTGATGATTGTGTTTGTTCTGCTGGCTGGCGAAAAGCCTTTGAAGCAATAAATAAAACGGCGTGGAATTACAAAATATTCATTTTATTCTGTTTGGTATCAACTCAGCGCCGCGACGCACGGTCGCGGACGCACATTCTCACACGTATATACATAGGTACAATGTACACCGAGCGACTTGAGCCGCCCTCGGTCATTAAACAACACTTACTCTAGACTAACTGCTAACAAAACGTAGTAGAGCTCGCGCGAGCACTGTTGAGCTTAGTAGAACTGACTCGAGCGCACTGGGGCCCCGTTAAACTTTGAATTCGCATTAAACAAAGTCACTTGGTATAAAATATTGTCGGTACAAAACACATTGGTTTCAACGCTGTTTGTAATATAGAATAGAGTTATAAAATTGTTGCTATTTATTCACTATTTATAACTATTACATTGCTTTAACACAGAGAATTAAGTATAAACATCAATATTTTAATTTTACTAACTGGCAACACAAAGCTTTGAATAAGAGTGGAGACTAAAATGTAAGCTCTGGATACGGCGTTGTGTTGCCAGTTGTAAGTTGTAATGAACCTTACAGCTCGCACTAGTGAAGGCAAGTGCAGTTCACATAGTCTGCACCTTGCCTTTCTTAAAAATTGCTCTTTGGTTTTGCCGTCGAGCATACATACATTAAGTTAATAATATTTTCGATTTAAACATTGATAGTTATTTGTGCAATGTTGTAGTTTGTTCATACATGTCACACAGTATCACTTTTTAAAGTGACTAATCCACACTGCTCGTTGCATACTTTATATCACAATGATAAAACTATTACTAACAGATTTGTTACATTTTACAAAAATATTCCCATCAATTTATTGTAAATAATGTTGTCATAAAATAAAAACCCGACTCCGGTGTTGTCATTAGATGGTCAAATAATAATAATTACATTACTACTATAAAAGAAAGTTACTGTGAGATAGATTACATTATTATGGCTATAAGTTATAAAATATTACTGACCTGAAGACTTCATTCCTATATTTTATAGTGAAATACTAAAATATACATACATACATAAACTCACGCCTTCTTCCGATCGGGGCAGGTAGAACTACAGAACGCGACCTGCTACGATCCTTACATAGTCCTTTTGCCTCGTTTACGTTCATACATCTGGTCACACACGCATGCCGGTTGCGAGTACTACGCACCTGACCTTTCTGAAGAACATCACCAATAAGGTCAGTATAAATCTTCCTAAGGCGTCCCCGCCCGTCCTTTCCCTTCACATCAGCCTTGTAAATACATTTTGTTGGTCGCCTTTCATTCATCCTCTCAACATGCCCGAACCATCTCAGCATACCCTTTAAAATTTTTGTCACTACATCTTCTTTTAAATCACACCGCATTTAGCCTCAGCCTATCGTTCATAGTCAGACCACACAAGCTTCGCAAGGAACGCATTTCCACAGCATTTATTCTACTTTCATACTTGTTTAAAATATAAATTGATCTAATAGATGCAAACTAAGTGAGATGGCGGCCCGGCTACTAAAAAACAACCATAACGACTTGACACAGTAAACTAAATAACGTAACATATTGTCTTTCCCATCCCTTTCTTTTATTATCCACAAGAAAGTGATAGCGTTACTTTTGGCTTGGAACCCTTTATCATGTTAAAAATAATGTTCACTAAACAAGAGAAAATTATACTTAAATTACGATGATAAATTCTGATTGTTTTTCATCAAAATAACCTACTTCGTATCGATACATAACCGTAGTCGGGAGAAATGCATTCGCTGAGTAAATAATACAATACACGAAGTAATAAATTATTTTACACGAAGTTATAATTATAATTTAAATTACGTATGAAAGTGCGGAACGAGTAAACTAACGCAGGTACATCAGTACATAACTACACACTCAATCAAATCTCTATTTTTATGCACATTTCATTATGTTTAGCTACGTTACTAAGGCGCCCTTCGCGTCTACAGTTCTACAAGAATATATTCGGCGCCACCCAGTTCTGTCAATACATCTTCTGTATACCAGCGACACAAACCAGTCAATGTCACTGAGGCGCCAAGATATCCTTGTAGCACTCTAGCTTCGGATTGTTCCAGGATGTTTTCGTCAATGCGACGTCAGCCAAAGCCAAAGATAGGAAGGCAAACTTAAGAATGCTAGAAAAATAAGGTGGTGCAACAATGACAAAAAAAACATCTCCTGCATTTGCCTTTATATCGCCAATTAAAAAGAGAATTAAAAAAAAAACAACAATACACGCATTCACTGAGCTCTGTTCACAGTATTGTTCATTTAGCTGATCAAATAATGAGCTAACGCAACGTATCCCCGAGCCGAACCTGCTACAATACCATTTACTACAGTTCGCCACGGCACTTAAATACTGGCAACGCTCAATATTTACAGTATGGAAGGCCTATGTGGCGCGTATAGAGCCCTATATCTTATTATAAAGTGTGGATGCTACATATATATATAAAATGAAACTTGTGCGTTAAGTACTTCACTGACAATTGTCTAATATTTACAATTAATTCTTATTTCATTTACATTGTTCTTAACATTATATGTAAGGGGCGCGCTACACTCGACCGGCGCGAGATTGCTTCCTACAAATATTTGTCTAGAACTAAAACACACAAACTTGCCGGACGAGTGTGTGCTGTCCCTAATGCAGTGAAACTCTGATTTAATATATTGAGCTAACAGAATTGTCACCGGAACACGTGGACCATGGGACACAATGTATTCCAACCATAATTTGGGTCAATGGTACTGTCAACTGCACGTCAGTACAACTAAAACCATCCTTAAAACTACGAAATAGAGGTGCTGTCAACGTCCCATTGTTACCATTTGATTGTTAAAATGAGTACTGGCCCTGTTGTGTTTATTTATAATAAGGTAACAGTGCACACAGTAGTCTTTGAACTGAACTAAAGCTGGTTCTATGCACACACAAGCGACGACCGCCGGCCGCCGGCAGTGCTATCAAATATGTATAGTTGAGCTTACAACGACCTACAATATACAGTAATATCACAAGACGGACGCGACCGAGCCGCTCACTATCGATATCTATAACATACACAACACTACACGGTGGACTCGATCAATATGCAATTTTGTCGATAAAATGTACCACACTAGTTTGCTTGCAACATCAACGTGAAAGTAAACAAACGGCAATCCATACAAATCTTGATGTTGTCTTCACTGTAACAGAAGTGGCCTCGGTTTCCTACGAAGCGGTGCACGGTCACACAGTAACGGCTGGCCACAAACACGGAGCGTGAAAATAAGAGATTGTCACGATGGCCGTTATTCTTGTTCGTGTCGCGCGACCTATAACTTCGCCACGAACGGCGAAGTTTTAGGTCACTTACGATTTAAATTTAAGGGGGAAGCGTCACGATAGCCCGCGAAATTCAAATTTTCTTACGTTTTTTGCATTTTGCAGGTCAGTGTCAGGTTTTATGTTGATAAAATATGATTCGCGGACGTGACAAATATGGCTTTACTCAATTATAATCATCACAATCAGCAATACAGCTCCATAAGCAAGCAAAGGTGTCAAATGTCATGATTGCATGAAATCAGGACATTTGACACCCTTGCTAACTTACTTATTATTACAAATTCCAAAAAACGTAAGAAAATTTGAATTTGGCGGCCTACCCTGACGCTTTCGCCTTAACATGACGGAACCGATTTCCTAGGAAACGAAAGCTTTACACAGCGCACATGAATATTATAATGTTTGTTCATGGGTCTTGATACTCTTGATAGTCGACAGTTTCTACGTAGACTGGTTCAAGCATAAATTCACTGAAACTCGTGCATTATTCAAGTAATTGAAAACAGTATTAATGCACTGCTTTTTGAGTACTGTGTATCTAATATTGAACTGCATTGAGTATTACAAACTGCTTTTCTTCACATTTTGATATTTAAAAATGTCTTCTATGTAAGTAAGGTAAGCTCCCATAGACTGTGAACTTATTACTCGATTAAAGACAAAACAAGAGTATGTGTGTAACACATATTCTTGCACTGTACAGCTTTTCCAAATAAAAGTATGCGCTTCGGGAAATATCGTATATCTTCGGAAATACGAACGCGCCACGACGAGATCTACTAAAGCTGATTCAACCATGCAAGTGCTTCCCTGTTTTATATTTCCATGTTTACAAAATAATATGGATTAACCATTCTATGCACTTTCAAAAATCTTTGCAAAACTTTTTCTACAAAAGTATTAGTGATGAATGTAATGATAAATAAAATATTACATTACGCATTAACAAGAGAAAACTTCATACAAACGAGCCGTGATGGGTGCTATGCTTACAAAACTTAGAAACGTTGCGTCTGTGGCGCGACTCGCGACGTTCGTGCTCATTCGGAAACACGATGGTGGCCGAAGCGCATGCTTTTCTTTGGAAGGCTGTACACTATATAACATTAAGTATCACCAGCTACTGTACTCGATTTCATCACCGGACTTCACCTCTCACTATGTTAAGTTAGTCAGCACTAATTTGTTCACAGTTCTCCTAGGTCCTATATGCGCGTTGCGCGCGGGCCCTGGCTCATTCCCGGAGCAGGCCGCGCGCCTTGGCCGTCAGCTTGCGCACGCGGCCCCGCGACGAGATGGACACGGCGCCCGGGGCCCCGGGGCCCGCGGGCCCTGCGCTCGAGCCGTTGGACCCGCCCGACCCGTCTACCGCAGCAGCTGCAAGGTACAATATGTCGTTCTAGTCGTATGTAGGTAGGTGACGGTGATGTTTGGCAATTCGTGCGACTACTTACAGACTTAGTCTCCATTCGCAAAGCTCGCTGTCTTTATCGCTGAGATATTAATCTCGCTCCCTCAAGTGTCTTGTCGAGATACTGATTTTATCCAAAAACAACAATATTCAATCAATGACTGCGATTCGCATAAGATTCAGAAAATATTATTATACAATCATTTTAGTTTTCCCACAAGACAAACAAAAATAACGTGCACATTTAAACGACTTCTTTTGTAAAGCTTACTCATCTCGCAGTCGAGATTGAATTCACGTTTAAATATCCGTCTAGCAAATATTCAAGATTCGTGGTGCATGTCACATTGTATTATTACCGTTTCCATTGGTCCGGTGCGCAGTGTGCGCCGCGTGCTCGGCGCGCGCGGCGTGCTCGGCGTGCGCGGCGTGCTCGGCGTGCGCTCTGTGCGGCGCGTGCCCGTTGAAGTAGTTGTGGTCGCTCGTGTGCGCGGCGCTCGCACTGCCTTCTGCGCTCGCGCTCTGGACGTGCGGGCAACACATGTCAGTATACTGAACTATAGCCGGTAACGAGTTAGATGGGCCGGCGAGTGACGACCATCACAAGCTGCTGAAACAGACTACATGTAGAAGGCGGAGAGCCGGGTGTGGGGCGCAACTCGGGAGAGTCCTATGTCCAGCACTCCCGAGATAGCTCCAGCAAGCTTCACACAACCACTACCACCTGCCGTGTCAAAGAGTGCGCGACGTCACTCCGACGCGTTTAAAAAGCGCAGAGAAAATTAAAAAAGTAAGCCTCTTTGGTCAAATTGCCTGCAGCAAAAGGAACCACCTTCAATCCTGTGCATCACTTGGATACTCCTGCTGGCCTGGTGGTGATGCATGGTGTACCTGTTCGGCATGGTGCCTCCTCCTGCTGGCCCGGTGCGCGGCTGCTGGTGATGCCTACACTCAAGTGCTGGGTACCTGTTCGGCATGGTGCCTCCTCCTGCTGGCCCGGTGCGCGGCTGCTGGTGATGCCTACACTCAAGTGCTGGGTACCTGTTCGGCATGGTGCCTCCTCCTGCTGGCCCGGTGCGCGGCTGCTGGTGATGCCTACACTCAAGTGCTGGGTACCTGTTCGGCATGGTGCCTCCTTCTGCTGGCCTGGTGCGCGTGGTGCGTGCGCGCGTGCTGGTGGTGCTGCAGCCTCTTGCTGATGGCGGCTACCGAATCTTCTTCACTATCTTCGTTGTACTGGCGATGAGCGCGACGAGCACGGAGCGATACACCGGCGCCCTGGAAGTAACGAACATTGCTCGAATAGTGTTACAAGCAGTTGCGGCCGGAACCGCGCACTTATTTACACTATAAAATGGTCTAAGTTACCGAATACCTGTCACTAAATAGTGACCAGATAGATAAATGGTTTGCTCCATACATCTAGCGAAAGCGCACGCCCAAACAGACACGCGGCTACGTTTATTCCACATGGTTGTTATATTTTAAGTTTTCAGGGTGTTGATACCAAAAATGAGGTCAAAATAAAAATCCAAGCTCACTCACAGTATGTCTCCTACGTGACGCAGACGCCGGCTCAGACGGCGAGGTGCTGGCGGGCTCGTGCCTGGTTCGGTACAGGTGTAAGGGCGCATCATCGTCGGTGGAGTAGCGCGGCCGGTAGGAGCGGTCCGACTCGTAGCGCCGCGCCGAGCCCGCTGAAGAGCCGCTGCTGCACGACGATGACGATGATGTGGCTTCCGTGAAGCGCTCGCGGGTGCTGCACAGACAAAAATCATCGATAAAACGTCACACGTAAGCGGGTTCTGAAGCTGCAAGTTGTTCTTCGGAAAGAAATGGTTACATGTTAGAACTGTTTCTTTATGTGTGAGCGCACAAGTTTCACGCTCACCGATCGTATCGACTTGTGTTTAAGTCCGGGAGCCCGCTTTTTTATGCAAGTACCATAAATCTGGCAAAGCAGTTTCAACTATATTCGTCGAGATGGCCAATTTTTAAGTCAACATAAAGCAGATACGCGGAGCAGAGGTGGGGAGCGAACATAGTGGTACATCAATATATCCAAAATCAAATCATTTATTTCAAATAGGCCCTTATAAGGCACTTTTTGAACGTCATAATTTACAAAAAAAATGGATTGATTCTAGTCGCCCCTTCCAAAAGGTAGTTTTCGTATGGAGAACAATGGGCATGAACTCCACTCTTTAATTTTTTTACAATATTTTGTATCGATACAATAATCTTTTTAATTAGTTCCCTGAGGGATTCGCAGCGACGTAGATTATAAATGGCTCTGACAGCTCTATTTTTCAAAATAAAAATGGATTCAATGTCAGCAGCCCGACCCCACAGTAATATACCATACGACATTATGCTGTGGAAGTAGCTAAAGTAAACCAAACGCGCTGTTTCTATATATGTTAACTGTCTTATCTTTCTAACAGCATAAGCGGCCGAGCTTAGCCGCCCTGCAAGAGATGTTATATGAGGTCCCCCCATTGTAATTTCTCGTCTAGCGTGATTCCTAGGAAAACCGTTTGATCAATAAATTCCAGTTTTTCTCCATTGAATAAGATGTCACATTAGCTACTTCTAACATTAGGTAATTTAAATCTGATGCATTTGGTTTTCTTTTTATTTAGTAACAAATTATTTACCGTAAACCAATCTTGGACTTGCAGAATAGAGCTATTCACGTCGTCAAGATTTTGTGACCGTCGGTTTATTTTAAAGATCAATGATCTACAAATAACACCATCTTCGGTTGATTATGAAGTAATTGGAGTAAATCGTTCATGTAAACTAAAAAGAGGATTGGACTCAATATCGAACCTTGGGAACGCCCATTGCCATTTCAGACCCTAATGAGTTTACGCCGTTTAACTGAACTTAAATCTTTCTATCTTTCAGGTATGATCTAATTCAATCATGAGCTGTATTCCTTATCCCATAGTGCTCTAGTTTCAGCAGAAGTGTCTAATGGTTTACGCAATCGAACGCCTTCGCGAGGTCGCAAAAGATTTCAATACATCTTGTGTTTCTTTCCTGGGAAGAAGCACAAGATGGATTGAAATCTTTTTTTTATTAGGGTGACACCGTCGTCAGTGGTGAAACCGTACTGTTGATCATGAAAGATGAAATTTTTATTAAAGTGACGTATGGAGATGTTAGTATTTAAGAAAATATCTTTTAGACAAAGACGGCATTGGTGCCGATTCTCTTGTCACAAATGCCTCTAAACTAAACTAAAAATCACCAAAATTTAGTTTATTCCTGTCAAACGACGATTTCCCATTCTGAAATAGACTAAAGTGACACAACTTAACTATATTTTAGTTTGACAGCACTAAGATGGCACTGAGATATTAGTTTAGTGAAAATTACAATTTTGCTATTCTGAATTTGACGTTTTTAACCTAAAATTTAGATTTTCTAACTAAATATGACTATTTTTAATCGCGACTAAAAACATGTGGAATAAAATTGGTTGTTTTGAACTAAAATTCACACAAACACCTCGACTTCAGATGAAAAAACAGTACTGAATATTTTTTTTCTTTTGCTTATATCTCGAAAACGGTGGGTCCAATCGCAAAAATAATGAAAATTTCGACACCCTTTATGAAACCCTTAAACCCCTAACACTCCACATGTAGGTAATATTTTTTTTTATTTTCCACACAAAAAGTGAAAAATCCATATAAAATACGTCGAGGCTGCCCCCCTGCGCGCCTCCGGCTCTAAAAAGAGTCACGTGGTTAGGTATCAAGTGTGGAGTCGCGGTTGTCAAATTCGATTTAGATGTGTCAAAATTATTTTTAAATTTAGAGAATTTATTTTGCAGAATAGCTTTGAGATTCTCATAGTCAAAAGTAAGGAATTTTAGTGATAGTTTAGTTAGTTTAGTTCGGTGTACAAGAGAATCGGCACCAGTATCATAGAAGTGACGCCAAACTCACCGCTTGGGCGGCTTGCTGTGCTTGCGGTGCGGCCTGCGCCCGCGCCGGCTGTGGTCGCGCCGGCTGTCGTCGCTGGGCAGGCGCCGCTTGCGAGCGCGGCGCACTCGTACATCAATATATCCTAAGGGGATGTCTGACTCACCGCTTGGGCGGCTTGCTGTGCTTGCGGTGCGGCCTGCGCCCGCGCCGGCTGTGGTCGCGCCGGCTGTCGTCGCTGGGCAGGCGCCGCTTGCGAGCGCGGCGCACTCGTACATCAATATATCCTAAGGGGATGTCTGACTCACCGCTTGGGCGGCTTGCTGTGCTTGCGGTGCGGCCTGCGCCCGCGCCGGCTGTGGTCGCGCCGGCTGTCGTCGCTGGGCAGGCGCCGCTTGCGAGCGCGGCGCACTCGTACATCAATATATCCTAAGGGGATGTCTGACTCACCGCTTGGGCGGCTTGCTGTGCTTGCGGTGCGGCCTGCGCCCGCGCCGGCTGTGGTCGCGCCGGCTGTCGTCGCTGGGCAGGCGCCGCTTGCGAGCGCGGCGCACTCTGCTGCCGCCGCTCTGCAACAAGCATCGAGTCTATAGTGCTGAGGTTGCTGGTTGTTTATGTATCTCAAATGTTTTAACAAAATATTTATTTATTTTTGTTTGTTTCAGTCCCGTTCTTACCCAACAGATCTGCATTGTGTTTCGACTGTATCCATCAAATAATATTTTATTGTGTCTACTTTTTCCAAATCATATTTTTTGTATTGTTTTTTGAAGTAAAAACTTCTTTATGCGTGCTGCAGGGCTAAATGACAAGCGCGAGAACGCTTTTCTTCTCGTTTTATCGTAATTTGTCTACGACTCTGACGTCATTCTAATCCCTAACATAACCGTAAACGACGAGTAAACTCGAAAAAGGTACTTTTCCCACCCATACACAAAATACGCGCTTTGACGTGGAGTTGCGGATACTAGCCCGTTTTGCCTATTACCTATTTAGGTAAATACATTAAGCTTGACAAAGCGAAAATAATAATAATGATAAAATAAATCAAAACATACAACACGAAATCATAAAAGGAAACAAAATTAAATACAAAACAAATGTTAGGTTTCAATTTAATACATAATTGTTTGATATTTTACTGGCAACACCGAAAGATTCGATATGTCAAAATGGCGAGCACAACTGTCTTGTGGGTCGAGCGCTCGTGACGGTAAGACGTGCTTAGTGGCTGTGTCGGTAAAAAGATAGATTGGCATAGTATTGGTTGGAGATCTACTGTAAATTAAGGTAACCTATTAGTTTTATGGTAAATATTAGAATACTGATTGAATTGTAATATTATGTGGGGAATAGGAGATGTGATGGTATGGTGTAGAATATTGAATTTGATGTTGGCAAAGTAATATAAATGACTGACAAAGTATCTTGGTGTTTCATATTATTTTCCTTATCCTTGAAATATTGATAATTATATTCGGTATTAAATTAGTATTTTAGAACAAGGGTAGCTTATTATTACACAAATTAATACTAAAAACATTTTAAAAAAAATAAAGATATTAATAATAATCATAAAGACAACAGACAAAAATGGCAGTGATTGTATTGTTTTTTTTTTTCTAACTTAATCATTATTTCATGTAATATCCAATTCATTACGCTTCGATACTTCGTTATACTGCCTACAGAGCCTTGGCAAAACGGCGAAGTGTCCGAGGTTTGTTTTGGATCCCGGCACATAGAAAAGATTATAGTTACATTTACGCGGCGAGCGAAATGGTGCACTTATCTGCAGCTTTCCAAGAAGCTCGCTACAGTCAACAACCCCATTGAAAAGTTTGCGTAGAAATGTGTGATCTAAAACCCTTCTTATATCTAACAACGACGACATTTTATAATATTGTAGTCTCAAGTCGTAGCTCCCGATTTCTTTTGCGAGATGGTCTTTAAAGCATAGATGGTATAGAAAACGTGTTTGTACACTTTCTAGGCGTTTAATGTAAATGTCATAGTGAGGATTCCATACCGTGCTGTTGTATTCAAGGAGTGGGCGAACTAATGTATTAAATAGATGAATTCTAGTTGAGGCTTTAGAAAATTCTTTGCTATTACGCAAGACAAATCCGAGCACCTTGAACCCTTTTGAGGTAACATATTTAGTATATGCCTATCAAATTTCAGTTTTTTGTCAAACACAATTCCCAGGTCACGAACTTCGTTTACTTCTTGTAGTGTTTGCTGGTGCAATGTGTAATTGTGGGTTTGTACTGTGGTATTGCGAGAAAATTGGATACAGTGACATTTAGAAACATTAAGCGACATTTTGTTTACTCTACACCAATCCGCCATTCTATCGAGATCAGCCTGTAACAGTGCGGCATCCAAGTCTGTCACTATTGGTCTCATGATTTTGATGTCATCAGCAAACAGGTAGAAACTTGAGTGCTTGAAACATAACGTAATGTCGTTAATGAAGATGTTAAAGAGGATAGGGCCTAAGTGCGAGCCCTGCGGGACTCCCGATGTTGCTGGAAAGGTGTCAAAGTGGTGACCGTTGATTACTACTTTTGAATTCCTACCAACGAGGTAAGAATGGAACCATTTAAGCAATGATCCCCCTATTCCCAATTTATTTAGTTTTTAAGAAGTATATTATGGTCAACCTTATCAAATGCCTTACTAAAGTATGTGTATATAGTGTCTACCGGGATTATTTTATCAAGAGACTCTGATATGGCTGAGACATAGCACATAAGGTTTGTAGAGGTTGATCTTGGATTGATAAAACGTTGGTGGATTGTAATACTTTGTTTTTTTTTTTTTTTGATTTGCAGATTTTTCACGCTGTTGACCAGACTCCCGTTTAAAGGCAGGATCCGTTGTTAGTACATCTTCTCAGTAAGAAACTGGACCAGGAGACTTACTGTGACTACAAAGAGGCGCGTATATCACCCAGGGAGCTTCCATCCTTGACAGAATTTATGACGTTCCTCGAAAACAAGTTCACAGCTCTAGAACCCTTACACCGAAGAGAGAGAGAAACAACGAAGCCTGCCTTTAAACGGGAGTCTGGTCAACAGCGTGAAAAACCTGCAAATCATGGGAACCATTACAAGAAACAGTATCAAGTCGTCGCTACTCAAGGGCCAGACTGTCCTATTTGTTCTAAACGTCACTATATATTTCGTTGTAGGAAATTTACGAAAATGACGCCGGGCGATAAATTGACCTTGGTAACAAAGAATCAATATTGCAAGAATTGTCTTTATTTTCATCCTGACAGTGAGTGCAACAGCGCAAGACTTTGCAAAAAGCGTAACAGTGAACATAACACTTTACTGCATGATGCGTGTGTACCACATCAACAAACCGCAGCGACGACGAGTGCTACCGTGCAGCCATCACCGGTGCAGCATAATGTCAATTACGTCGCAGCGGATAATGAAGAAATACTGTTAACCACGTTGTCGTTAACTGTATTATCTGAAAATGGTACATATGTCACATTACGAGCGTGTCTAGATCAGGAATCCCAAATTTCATTGATTTCAGAAAATGCGACGCAAATGCTAGGTCTACAACGTCGACCATATCATGCCTCCATTTCAGGAGTAGGTCCAGTCTCCAAACAAAGCAAAGGAATTGTAACACTAGATTGCAAGTCCATCTACGGAGATTACACCCTGAAGACTCAGGCGTTGGTTGTATCAAAGGTCATAAGCAGCCTACCGAACTCATCACTCCGCAAACAGCCCTGGTCCCACTTGCAACATCTTCAGTTAGCCGACCCGGAGTACAACGTATCAAGACCTATCGATCTTCTTCTGGATGCCAGTGTATATTCCGAAATTATATTAAGCGGTCTTATTAAGGGCCCAGCGCAGGCCCCAATAGCTCAACAAACTAAAATGGGTTGGATCTTATCAGGAAATGTCAAAAAGTTCAACTGTTATGTCGCCATCAATAACATTGAAGAAATAGCCAAGTTTTGGGAGTTGGAGGATATTCACGACTCATCATCATCAAACGTGTACATATCATCAGTAATAATCGGCTACTGTGCTCCATTGATAAACCTGTTTACAATCTGGGAATAAAACAGTCGTTATGCGATATCCGCACTGTAAGTAATATGAGGAGCGCTTGTAAACAAGACGTGTCCACGTGCCACAATTATTGGATCAACTTGCACAATTCAAACTCCTGGTTTTACACCTGTTGTGAGTCATGTGAACTCCCTATTTCCTGTATTGCTGACACAACAACGACAATTATACGAGGCAGTGGTATCATTGACCTAGGTTATGGATGCACATTGAAATCGGATACGTACAGTATTCACACGCATAACAACTACTTACGCTATTTGAACATGCGATCAAATATCGAAGTCCCAGAGGTTTCCATATTGAACTCAATAATAAACACAACCTTGCGGAATGATTTCTACGTACCGGAAAACCACACCCATATGTGGAATCAGCTTAGAGACCAAATAACAAATATAAAGGAACAATCTTCTACACAACTAAACGTCCACGACATCCACCATTATTCCGTCGTGTACGTTACCTTGGCCTTGGTTCTCATCTTAGGCGGCATATGCTTATACTTAATTATAAGAAGTAAGTGCCAAGCCGCACCTGCGCCGCTGCAGCGTGAGATGTTGGCGGTACGTGTACCGGCGGGCGAGCGAGCCCCGGGGGCGGAGGCGCAAGCTGACCTCATAGGGCCGGGATCTATTGAGTGCGCGCGTAAAACAGTGCCAGTGATCAGTGAGTTCAGTGATATAAGTAAGACAACCAAAAGTGTAAATAAAGGGACCTCTTCTATGGTGAAATATTAACTAGAACAAAATCAGACAATTTAGTGTTAGATATACATAGTACTTAGAGTAGATATTGTTGAAATCACTTTGTATCAGCTTTCAACGAAAAATTGTATCATTTATCGTAAGTCATCATTTGTATTGTATTTAGACATACTAGGTTTCATATAGGTTTAACATATTCCCTCGTCTTCTCCTTTAGAGTTGGCAGTATGTACGGTGAACCCGTACATTTCATAACATTAAGTAGGTCAAGCTGCATCAGCGTTTGCATACGCGCGATCATTTAGTAAACTGGCTAAGTAAAATAAATCAGTGATTTTACCACACTCAACACGGGCGGTTTAATTTATCATTCCCGGGTTTCCATCATCACAAGTGTACAGAACTATCATTCGTATGCTTGCACGAAGTGTACAGACTATTCCGTCGTACAATGTACATTTAGGCTTTTAGTTACTAACTTTTCAAGTGTTTTTTCCGATTTTTTTAAAAATAGAGATGGGTCGATAGTTGGACACTTGTTGCTTTTCTCCTGACTTGAAAATAGGGACTACTAAAGCTTCCGTCCACCTCTCAGGAAGTATTAATATTCTAAAGAATAAATGATGTTTTGACGTTTGTTTTGTTTGGGTTTTCAATGTGCTTTTCCTCTGCGCGTTTTCATGCTCTTGTATTATTGAAAACATGGATGTTTTTTATTCAATTGACGATAGTTTTTTAAAATGTCGCGAAATATATTAATTTTCTTACGTTTTCGGGACGACATTATTTAACTATTTTAAACCACTAGGCTCAACTTTTAGTACCAAGTCGAAAACACAGTTAACACATAGCAAATTTATTTGTAACTGACCCATTTTAGGTAAATACGTGCCCACTCATATCAACAACAAACAACAAAAAAATATAAAAAGGTCGCCATAATTGCATTGTGTATAATCTGTTCCAAAAGTATCTGATAAAAGTATAAACAAACCTTTATTCAGGTTACACTCTTATGCAATCACTCACTAAAGGGAATTCACACATTCATCTGTGTTTGGAAGGCTTCGACTTTATATCTCACCACTAGTTCCAACAATTATTGTTCGATTGACATAACATTATTTAATTGTAATTAAAATCATCGACGAAAATTGAGGTTATAATATGAATCTTAATTGTTAAATGAAAAACATATTATTATGTAAGGTAACTTTAAATTCGGGTATAATTAAATAAACGCAATCAATTTGTGAGCGGCATTCTAAATCGGCATCCAGACACGTTTTCTGATCCATTTATTTACATTTTCATCAGATACTTTCGGAAATCAAAACGGTCACACTGAGACACAACAAGACTTTGTTTTATACTACGTAAAGATGTACATACTGATGGTACTAACCTCGTAGGTAAGCTCGACCTCGTCGTCGCGCAGTTCCTCTTCCACTACTTGTATGTTGGAGCGCTCGCTGGAGGACTCTCCCTCCCCCGACCTCTCCCCTTCCCCCTCCCCGGAGTGCTCCGCAGAACAGGACGACGCCGCGCCACCCGAACCGTTCATTGCCACGTAGCATTCTGTTGAAATTTGTGACATCAGCATTTATTATTATGTGCAAGCGAGATCGAGTCTTGCACTCCTACTGTCAAATACAGAGGGAGGGCTCTGTAGTGCGCTCTACCAAGTACGCCACAGGCATATACAGGTATCCCAAGAACATGATGCGCTTCGGGAATCATCGCCTGTTTTCGGAAATACGAACGCGATGATGGCACCTACTATAGAGCTGGTAATACAAAACAGGGAAATACTACCCTGATTTTACAATGTTACCATTAGGGTAGTATTTGCCTGTTTTGTATTACCATTACTGCAAAATTATAGATTAACAACTCTATGCAATTCGAAAAACTTTTCAAAACTTTGAGAGACAGATGACGATGTGCGACCGGAGTACGTAACCCGACAGAGAGAAAACTTCATATAAACGCGTAATGAAAGGTGCACTACCAGAAAGCGCGGCAGTACAAACATTAGAAGCTTTGTATTTGGTGGGGGTAGCTCTGTGGCGCCACGTTAGTGCTCATTTAGAAACACGAAGATTACAAAAACACAAACCTTTTCTAGTTTATCCAGTTTACAAAAGTGTAAAACTTTTGTAAACCTAATAAAATAAATAAATATGTTCATCGCTTTTGGAGTTTTTCAATTGAGCATTAATGTATGTACAACCGCGGAAATTTGCGGTGAAACATTTTTCACCCTTATGACCTTAGTAATAAGGTTGAAGAGTGGTTCACCGCCATTGTCCGCTACGGTACAATTAAATCGTACATACACTGTTTACCCTACATTGTTCAGTGTAATAACGCATCGATGGACACATCGCCCCCAGGCGCAATGACAATAACACCTATTGTGTCTCGTTCAGGGTCCTTGACCGATGAAAGCATAATGTCATGTGTATAGTCACCGGCGGGCGGCGCTCTGCTGGTGGAGGGCACGGGCTCGGCGCTCGCGCTGCTGCTCTTACTCTTCTTGCCCACGCCTTTACCTGCCGCACATTACGTTCATCATAACAAGCGAACAATATCTGTTCTGCCGTATTACAGGGTGAATCAGACTTAAATAAATAATCGACGTGAAATGTATCAGATCTTACATAATTATTATTGACATCTGTCATCGTACTGGTTCAAATTAAATAAGCTAGCGAAAGGATAAGTTCGTTTCTATGTACAGCGTGTTTTTCGAAATGTGGGTGTACCTACTATAGGTACAACCGTGCCTAGCACCCTTCGGGAAGACAGGCGTCATGTTATGTTGTGTGGTGCGAGTTTAACACTGTGCCGTACCTTTCCGATGCACGTGCAGCGGCGCGTCGCTGTCCCACGAGTCGCGCGCGTGCCTGGCGTGGCGCGCGTCGTGCTCGTGCTGGCCGGCGCGCGCGTGCACGCGGCGGGACGTGGCAGCCAGTGTCTCCGAGTCCGAGCTGCCCGAGTCCACGTGCGAGGCGCCGTTCACTAGCTCTTCTGGAAGGGACAACATAATTCTCATCATCATAATAAATAAATAATTTTCGAGTGAAGAAGCAGAGGCTTCTTAGAGAGAGACAGCAATATAGAGATATTGCTGTCTACGTGATGTGTTGTAGTCTGTCGCCTACATGCTCTGAACCCTCTCTTGAGTAATATCGAATTTGAACCTTATCACGCATTCAGTAAACTAGTAGTTCTGCGAACAGTAAACCTTGCGAGCACAAACTTTTTACAACAATTAATATGAGACATGTTGCTGTACCAGTGTCGGAGAGAAGATATTAATTTTATTTTTAATTAAATGAAAATTTAATTTGAGTTGATTTGATGTACTTAATTTGATTTTAATTGATTTAATTTTACTTTATTTGACATTATTTATTTGATTTTATTTGTTTTAGTTTAATTGTATTTGATCTTGTTTGATTTTATCTCTAAAATTTATATTTATCTATGTTTTGGTAATGGGTGTTATTTACCTGAGACAAATGAATTTTATTTATTTAATATTCCACTAAAGTTAATTAAAACGGGATATTTATCATGGTTTTTCTTTAAAACAGGATATTTTGTTTAAAAAACCAAAAACATGATAAATATCCTATACGGTGTACATACATGGTTTTGTAAGATGTATTTTTATGCAATAAGTTAGTAGGCTCGCGTATTTGCACTTTGATCGCGACCTACATTTGGAAGTGCATTGTCATACGGCGGAGCCTAGATGATGCATTTTTGTACATAATTTAATTAGAGTTCAATTAGACGTGGTTTGGATCGGACAACTTGCATTTTTATTTAGATTCATCCCGTTGAGCATTCACTGACATTCTTTGCATTTTATTGACATTCTCTGCATCCTTGCATTTTGAATTTGCATTGACATTAATGTTCGGTTAATACGCCGTACATATCCCTTTTTAGCGCCATCTGGTAACCTTATTGTAAAACGTTTTAGAGAATTCTGAAAATTATCTTCAGAATTATCTAATTTTGTGATGAGAAGGTGTACCCAGAAGGACGATTCTCGCGTTTACACTCGTACTTGTCGCATTCGTCAATGCCGCTCGTCTCCAAAAGAATTCTCACTAGTTGAAGTCATTCGTACACATCACGAGTCAAAGGACAAAAATGTTGCCATTTACGTCGCGCGAAGCAATCCATTCCACATATCGATGCTACTTTTAAACGCAACCAAAGATGAAAAGTGTATTAAAAATGACTGTTAAGCGTAATATGTAATAATAACATTTTATATGTATTTCACAAACATGTAGATATCAATATTGTCATCATTATTGATCGTAACTCCATTTGTATTTGAGAAAAAAAATTACAATATAATTTTACTAACACATGTTAAACGTTTTTACTTTACAGTTTTTAACACAGCTAACATTTGTATTTTATTATTAACTAGCGACCCGCCCCGGCTTCGCACGAGTATAAACCGGGTTATTATACATATAAACCTTCCTCTTCAATCACTCTATCTATTAAAAAAACCGCATCAAAATCCGTTGCGTAGTTTTAAAGATTTAAGCATACATAGGGATATAGGGACAGAGAAAGCGACTTTGTTTTATACTATGTAGTGATAATATGAAAATAAGTTCTATTTGCTACAACGGAATGCATGGCTGATGCTAATTAATTGTCAATGTCAACGATTATTTGTCACGTCAAATTAAAGTCATAATTTTATTGTTTGTTTACTTTGGCTATCTACAAAAATTAAGTAATTATACAAAAACAGGATGACTAAAATAACAATGCTATTATAAGCGAACTTATGACTACCACAATAACATCAAGGGTTATCAAGATCGAGAAAAAGAAGAGGAAGTGTGGTTTTCGTAAAGAGTGCGGTACTGGGTACTGCACCAACAACGCTGCTGTACTTACGTACAAACATCTGTCGAAATTCATGAAGACTTTGGGCGAGAGGTGAAATGGTGATTCCTAAGCTCGCGGACAGCACGCGATACATGACGCCGATTATTCGTGTAAACTTGTGAATATTATGTACAATGTATTGCTCGCGTTTTTATTTTTTTTAAGTTATATAAGATTTACATTAAACAAAATAAAAACATTTGAAATGTTTGTTTTTTTAAAGTGCTTTTGAAACAACTGCATCATGTTGATGGTTCAATAATAATAGGCGAGTAGGTATGTCATTTATTTCTATAGACTAACTCGCACTCAGTCTGCGCGCTCCCTTAGTACTTAGAAGATCCAGATCGTTCGTGCGTGTTCGTATGTGTTCTACACGAGTAAAATTCGCGGGCGCCGCACTGCGCGCGTCCACGTGCTGCTGTAGCGCGACACTACGAGGGTACTACGTGGAGTGTACTCACTGCTGCCTGCAGTCCTGCGCGTCCTGCGCGTGGTGCGTCGCGCGCGCGCGGCCCGGCCGGGGCGCCGCACTGCGCGCGTCCACGTGCTGCTGTAGCGCGACACTACGAGGGTACTACGTGGAGTGTACTCACTGCTGCCTGCAGTCCTGCGCGTCCTGCGCGTGGTGCGTCGCGCGCGCGCGGCCCGGCCGGGGCGCCGCACTGCGCGCGTCCACGTGCTGCTGTAGCGCGACCAGAGGGCCTCGAACAGCGCCGACAGACGCACCGTCATGGAGTAGATCTGTAACACAGCGTGATGAACTAGCAGGTCGTGCGGTCGGGGGGCCAGTACCCAGCAGCGAGGCGCACGTACCCGGCTGCGCTTGTTGGTGTTGTAGAGGCGGCTGTTGGCGAACACGAGGCGCACGTCGGCCGCGAACTGCGCCGCGTGCGAGTAGGCGCCCTCCAGCAGGCGCGCGCGCACCGTGCCCAGGTCCATGGGGACGGCGACCACGCGACAGTAGTCTAGGGGACAAATGTTACAGCATTACTAAGCGTTACCAAATAACGCTACGCGCCGTGCTCATCTCAACGCTTTCGCAATGTTTTAGGGCAAATTCAAGAAGCACTTGAACGTCTGTGGCTTCCATTGCTCAAAACAGGCTTCTTTCGCTTGTGAGTAGCGTGGTATCCAATGCGAAACTGAAATGCTACAAGGATATTTTGGCGCCTGGTTGACATGGACAAGGGGGTGTTGTTGGTAAACATTTGTAAAATTATGACACAGAAATTGTATTAACAAAACAAGATGGATAATTTAGTTCCGATTTTGGCCACGCCCCTAAATAACCTTGCACGTGTGCTGTTGTATAAGTAATTTTTAAAGCATTGCAGGTGTCCCAACACGTCCGGCACTCCGAACTTCTGTCGCGTATTTTTTCGAAGGGTGCCAGTGGTGAAAAGCCAATATATGACGGTTACGATGCTAGCTTTTTGTCATGGGTGACGTTATCATGGTTTTCGAGGGCGCTGATACCGATAGTGGGATAAAAATCTAAGAGCCGCTGCAAAAATGTTCTTATTTTTCGTCATGGATGTCGCTTTAATTTACACAAAGTGAATTTCACGTCGTCGCTGTTTTGAAAATGGCACAACGCATTGTGACCGGTATTTTCGCTCAGTGAGCGTTTTCTGTGTTTGAAGCTAACAGCTAGATATTAACAGTAGTGTGTGACCTGGAGCCTGCTCGGGCGCCACGGGCTGGCGGAAGGGCTCGGCGTCGGCCGACGCCATCAGCTCCGTCAGCACGTTGCCGCACGCGCCGCGCCACGCGCCGCGCGCCTGCGAGCCGGCGCGCCGGGACTGTGGGCGACACGGCACACATTATGTCACATTCAACAAACAACCGGTGTATTCTGTAAAAACATTAAATCTCCCCGTGAAGTGAGCTGTCATTCTACTTGATGCTAGTGAGTGACAATAACGGCGAGAATCTAACATAAAAAAAAAAACGACAGAAGTGAAAACTTGAAAAAAAAATCGGCGCCGCGATAATCAACGCGTTGATGTCTTTTTATGGTCAATAGCTGGTGTCGTCACAGTGCAGTGTCGCAAAATCAATGATTCCCAGTCCCATCTTAAAAATACCCAACATGCCTAAAAAAGCTTTCACTTAAAAAAATATGTCATGCAGAGACGACCGTTAACATGACTGCATATGAGCGAAAGTTACCTTGGCGCGTGTGACGTGTGACGAGCGCCAGTGCGCGATGATGTGCAGCAGCAGGTCGGTGACGAGGCGCGAGTGTCACTACTCTGTGAGACAGTTACCTTGGCGGGCGCTCGGAGCGGCTCGTCGTCGGAGCTGTGGTAGCAGGCGGCCAGGTCGCGGTACTGCGCCAGCACGTCCACGTCGCGCCAGTGCGCGATGATGTGCAGCAGCAGGTCGGTGACGAGGCGCGAGTGTCACTACGCTGTGAGACAGTTACCTTGGCGGGCGCTCGGAGCGGCTCGTCGTCGGAGCTGTGGTAGCAGGCGGCCAGGTCGCGGTACTGCGCCAGCACGTCCACGTCGCGCCAGTGCGCGATGATGTGCAGCAGCAGGTCGGTGACGAGGCGCGCCTGGCGCACGATGGGCGAGTGCGCCTCGTTGAACTGCTCGGCGTTGCTGGCCAGGTAGCGCACGTCGAACTGCGCGGCAGCCGCGCGCCTGTGCCGTACGAGACTACAATGAACAGGTCGGCCCGGGCGCCCCGCCGCACCAACAGCTGCTGCACGCCTCCACGCAAGCACTTGTTTGCGCGTTTTACTAACATACATGTTATTGCTTTCTTTTGTTGCCGATAACCGTCGTTAACTCATATCTTTTAGTATTATCTTTATAGTAGCTTTTGCCCGCGGCTTCGCCCGCGTGGATATCAGAAAATATCCCACGGGAACGTACTACCGGGCAGTATCGGGATTACATACCTAATAGTCCAGGAAAAGGTTATCGCTCCAACCATAATTATTTTGTTACGCGTCATTTTGAATCTGTGATATTATCTTTTAAACCATTTACTTAAGTGATATGATGTTTAGGCATATTTTAATCTAAATTAAATGCCAAATTTAAATAACATATTTTACTGAATAAGGATTAATATGAAACCGGTCAATATAGCTTCGGCAATAACAATGGAATTTTTATCAAATTCTGAAAGATGAATAATGGTTACTGTGGGTCATCCTTACAAGATAGACATAATATGTCATCGCCGACATTTTTGTTGTACTTTTTAAGATCTTCAATCCTGTAGAACTTAAATTTGATGTATCTCTAACGGTTTACGCGGTGCACGCCAGTAAAGCTCCCAGTCGGCATGATTTTTCAGACAACTTCGACAATAATCGTCATATTTCAGCCAATTTACACAAAACCTTAATGAATTATGCATCAAAACCTTCCGCAAGAATCACTCCGTCCATTGGTGAAAACCGTTTGAAAATCCGTTCGGTAGTTTTTGAGTTTAGACAGACAAACGCGGCGGGGGGACTTTGTTTTATAATATGTGAGGATATATATTTTTTTTTGTACGTGTTTGTCATACTCCTCCTATATGGCTGGACCAATTTGTATGAAATTTTGTGTGTATTTTTGAGTGGGTCCCTGGAGGGTTTGAAAATACAATTGGACCCGGTAGATGGCGCTGTTCGGACAGCACCTACCTGTAGAACAGGTTGTCGAAGCGCGCCCGGATGGTGGCCAGGTCGATGGGGTAGGGCACGACGCGCGCGTAGGCCGGGTACTGCTGCAGGTCCACGGGCGCCACGAAGGCCTCGGCCGCCGACAGCGACATGACGGTGCCGATGTGCTGCGCGATGGCGCGGCAGGCGGCGGGCGGCCACTCGGCCGGCGCGGCGCGGTACAGCGCCGCCTCCAGCTCGGCCGGCAGCACGCCCACGGCGCCGCCCGCCACCGCCGGCAGGCGCGCCGGGTCCAGCGGCTCCAGGTCCCACGGCGACAGGCGCTCCACCTGGCGGCGCACAACGTGTCACGCGTGAACGATCTCCTGTCCGCGTCGAGTTGCTGTCCGCGATGTAACACACGCACCTCGGAGTTGTCCCAGCGCACTCGGAGCGACAGGAAGTGTGCCGCGGCTGCTCGGGCCCACTCTGCGGCCGCCGCACCCGATAGACCCGCCGCGGACGCGCTCTCTGCTGCGGAGGCATCGCCACCTTAACAGACAATACTACGGTGTTCAATAAATAGTGAGAATGCGATACGTTCTCCTTGGAAAGAAAAAAAATAAATACTAGCAGGCATAGTCCAGACATTAGTTAAGATGATAATAAAAAAAGCAATTAATTCTCTTTTGATTTTTAAAAGTAGTCTATTGTTTGCGTCGTTTCGGAACGTGTTCTTAAAAATTGATAAAATTGAAGTTCGCGCGGTAATAAAATATCTCTGCTTGAAAAATTTTACTACGGAGCAGGTAAATCAAGACTTGAGAGCAACATTAGGGGTTCATGCTCCTCCATATTCTACGGTTGCGCATTGGTGTGCCGAGTTCAAGCGAGGAAGAACTTCCACTAACGACGACCCACGAACGGGACGCCCCATATCGGCAGTGACTGAACAAATGATTAAAAAAGTTGAAAAATATTGTCTTGGCGGATCGTCGTGTTACTGTTCGGTTTATAGCTGAAGAAGTAAAGATTTCGATAGGAAGTGCCCATAATATTATAAACGACCATTTGGGTATGAAAAAAGTGTCAGCGTGCTGGGTGCCCAGAATGCTTTCTGACGCGCAGAAACAAACTCGACTGAGAATTTCACAAAACTGTTTGGATTTGTTACAACAAGATCTTGACCGATTTTTGGCTCGATTCATAACTATGGACGAAACATGGCTTCACCATTATGACCCGGAAACGAAACAACAGTCCATGACTTGGAAGCGACCGTCATCTCCAACTCCAAAGAAATTTAAGGCGATTCCATCCGCCGGAAAGATCATGGGCTCTCTTTTCTGGGACAGCCAAGGGGTGGTAATGATCGAATACCTTAATCATGGAGCCACTATTACGGGGCCTATGTAGGCAGGACAAGTAACAAAGTTGCGTGAGGAAATACGCAAGAAACGGCGTGGCAAACTCGCTAAAGTTGTTTTGTTTCACCAAGATAACGCCCCTGCGCACAAGTCCAGAGTTGCGATGGCTGCCATTCAAGAAGCTGGCTTCGAATTGATGGAACATCCTCCATATTCACCGGACCTTGCTCCTAGTGATTTCTACCTATTTCCGCGCTTAAAGCAACATCTCAGGGGCCAGAAATTCGAAGATGATGACGGAGTAGTCGCCGCCGTAAATGATTTTTTAAGGGATCAGGAAGAAGATTTTTTTAGAAAGGGAATTTTAGGATTAGAGAAAAGATATACAAAGTGTATAAACCTGAAAGGTGACTACGTCGAAAAATAAAATAACATATAATAAAAGATAATTGCGTCTTACTCATTCTCACTATTTATTGAACACCCCTCGTATTATTTATTTCCGAAACACGAACTTTGCCGAGGGACATTAAGAAAATAGTTATACTGTACAGTACTAACCCGTGTTCTCGAGCACCTGGCCGGTCCACCAGCAGTCGTCGATCATGCAACGGAAGCGGTCGCCGGCACCCCAGCGCCGCTGTATGGCGGCGTCGTATTGCTGTCGCAGCACCAGGAAGTCAATGACGTCGGGCATATCGTGGTAGCGCACGGTTATGGAGCGGGCCCGCGAGGGGGGTCCGGCGGTCACGTCTAGGGAACACGCCAGGCGCAGGCACGCCACTCGCGGCGGTTTGATCACGTACTTTATGCCCACGACCTTTACGAGCTCGCATTCCTGAAACGACGGACTCAGTCACAGGTACGAGTGCTACGGCGTAGACAACATGCTACAACGTAGACAACGTGCTACGACGGCGTAGCAGATTTGTTATCAGTTATGCGACGATCGCTTGAGTGCAGATAGTATAATCAGTAACTAGTAATTTTTATTTATTTCAAAAAAGTTTTCAGAATGTATATGTCGGATCCGGTCATTAGTACGGACACGAAACGAATCGCAAGCGCGCCTTTGCGACATCAAGTGATCGTGATGTTTTAAGGCCACGGCGAGGAAGGCATTCAGCCTCTGATCGCAACGGAGTCAAGACGTCGCGGAACTGTTCTCGATTCGAGGTGCTCAGTTATTGTGTTAGTTGTAATTTGTGATCATTTTGTTAATTGGTGATTTTAATAAACGCCGTCGCACCCAGTGTGTATAATTTAGCTAGTGTGATTAATTTGATAGTAAATTATAATGTGATCTGACC
Organism: Agrochola lychnidis; assembly: GCA_963680765.1. Taxonomy (NCBI): domain Eukaryota; kingdom Metazoa; phylum Arthropoda; class Insecta; order Lepidoptera; family Noctuidae; genus Agrochola; species Agrochola lychnidis. Next base: position 15,813,772 of record OY796877.1, read on the forward strand.
TGCAAACTGCTTTTCTAGTGCGCATTAACCAACACTACCCACACTACGCCCACAGTAGTTAAAATATCGCTGATAATAACGAAAGAGTCACATACCAGTCTCCGACATTTACATAATCAAAACTTTTTAATTTCTTACAGATGGTTTCAAAGTTGAGAACTTGTCAAACTCTACTATTTCTTAAGATGACTAGTTCAATGTACCTGCGAAATTTCTTACAGTTTCGCGGGCTTGCACCTCGCAAGGGCTGAAAGAGTTTGACAAGTTCTCAACTTCAAATGATTCATTCAGAATTCGGATATTCGTTTCTCAAATCAACGTTACAAGTGAAAACAGAATGCAGCTGCCAAATGACATTGTGATATTCGTATTATTATTGTTAGAAATGTGACATGCCTACTTACATAGACGTGCGTCCTCTCCCAGGGCTTGTCTCTCGGGTTCACCTTATACACATCCTTCTCCGCGACCGCCTCGAAGTACCGCTGGTGACCCTGAACACCGACCGCACGTTACTTATGCGACCATTTGTTTCACTTGCAACAATGTCGGACACTTTTAACGCTACAGCTTTGATATTTATCTGTACACAAGCTTTTTAGAAGGAACTTGAACTTTAGAAACAACCTAATCCGGACTCCAGGCTTTTACGGAGAAGTTCCAGATGGACAAACCCAATAACACTTTGTCCGATCTGGGAATTTAACCCAGGAGACAATAACGAGACAGATAGTTCTTGGAAATAATAAAATGTAAATAAATCATACTCACAAGTCTAAAATACAGACACTGATCCCCCATCTGCGGGTGATAGGGCGCCTTCCTCGGCGACACGGCCGTCAGCCACTCGCCCGGCCGGTACGCGTCCGGTAGCTCGGGCGTGGGGCCGGGCGCGGGCCCCGGCGCGGGCTCGGGCCCCGGCGCGGGCTCCGCGGGCGGCGAGGCGGGCGCGGGGGGCGGGGCCGCGCGCTTCGACACCACCGTGCTGGGGCTGTAACTGGACACGTGCTCAACTGATGGACCCGCGATACTCAGTGCTGATCTCGCATGCATTGCCACGTCGCCACACAACTTTATTTAAATCCATATCGGACGTACCGACATGATAAATAAATTATTTATTTCTGTAAGAGGTTACAGGAAAACTTGTACATGCCCAAAATAAAGGATGTTTTAAAAATAGATGAGGTCAGTGTTTCTATTTCTCTGACTACTCTGAAAAGAAACACTGATACAAAATCAGTTTACCTCTTTTAAAGTCATATTAGGACCATGCAAAGCTTATGTTTTTTACAATTAAATTATTTTATAACATCAAATGCACAGTAATAAAGCCTGTATGGACCTACGGTATTCAGCTGTGGGGCTGCACCAGCCAAAGCAATCGTCAAATCATACGTTTTCAAAACAAATTACTAAGGGATATAGTCAACGCGCCCTGGTACATTAGAAATAGTGACCTCCACCGGGACCTCAAGATGGATGTCGTTAACATAGTTATACAAAAATATGCAGAAGCTCATGAACACAGACTTCATCGTCACGTGAATGTTGAGGCGATCCAACTCCTTGACAACACTCAATTAGTGTGAAGACTAAAAGGGTTAAACCTTTGTGCAGAGTAAGTGAACTTAAACTGTAGTGCAAGTGCTGACTTTTACAAAGAACACGTGAATCAAGTGTCTTCCCCATAACTTATAGTGAATAAGAAAGACGTTATACTTAGCAGTTTAAGTTACATTTAAATGACTTATTAGCTAATAGGCTAGATTGTAATATGAATTCGGCAGGCGCCAGGCGCCAGGCGCTACGTACCGGTTGGTGGGCAGCGGCCGGCGCCGGGCGCGCGCGGGCGGCGCCAGCGCCGCGCCCGCCTCCCAGTCCGAGTACTGCGACGACGCCGACGAGCTGCACAGGCAGGACGGGTTACTTACGAGTACTACTGCTACGGCATGCACTACTTAAGGTAACAGAGCGTTCCTGGATGGTTCGTTCACACGCAGGCGCGACGCTCTCACGCCGGTGTCGGCCGCGTGCGCGCCGCTGACGTCAGGTCGCAGTAGGTGCTACATAGGACCCGATGAATATGCGCACGCGCGACCGACATCAGCGTAAGAGGAATTCAGGCCTTAGTCGAAGTACAGATATCGAACGAAAATTATCGCAATATTAATGTGACAAATTGTCAAGCGCGCCTGAACTGCTATTATTGGTGGAATGATTTGTAACGTAACCAGTCGCCGGTATTATATACGATGCAATATGGAGCGTTGTGCGAAATATTTAGGTTAGGTTACCAATCACAGCAGTTTAAGCGCGCTTGACAGTTGTCACATTAATAGTGCGATAATTTCCGTTCGATAAACTGGCCCCATGCGCGACATTAAGTCGCGATCATTTAAGGCTTGAACACATTCACTGAACATCCAGCACACTCGTGTAGTTAGAGTACTGAACCAACCTGTCGCTCTTACTCTTATTGGTCCCAGAGTTATGCGAGCTGCGACAAAGTTATTGAGGTATTAGTTGCGAGTCATGACGCGAGCAGTGGCCTGCTGACGTTAGCAATCTTCATGTTACATTCATAAGAGGAGTGTGGACACTTCGTGATGTGGGTGTAGGGTTCAATCAGAGCTAGACATAGCAAGTTTGAGCAAGAAATGTAAATTAATTGGCAAAACATTACACAACAGACATGGATAGCTATAATAATTAGAATAAAAAAATAGCATCTATGACAAGTAACCACATGTAACTGTGGGGCCAGGGTCGCTGGTACTGGAGTTGCTTGAAATTATGAATTTGGTTTTTTTTTTTTCTATCCATGAAGTTTTGCCAGTGAATTTAGTTTCACCTTGTACAAAAGGTTGGTTACTCGGTTGTACGAAGAGGGCAAGACGCGCTGACGGGCTGACGCGTGTACTCACCTAGTGTCAGTGTCGCTGAGCTCCAGACTGCTGTTCCTGGAGTCCGGCGTGGAGCGGTCGTGCCGCGCGGCGCGCTGCACCCACTCGTCGCTGGTGTCGCTGCAGGTGGCCGACTCGGGCTCGGGCGGCTCCTCGTGCACGCGGGGCCGCGCGCGCGGGCGCTCGGCGGGGCCGCGCGCGCGGCGCCCGGCGCGGCGCCGCGGGCCCCCGCCGCCCTCGGTGGCCGTGCTGATCATGAGCGGGCGGCGCCGCATCTCGCGCCGGTACCAGCTTTGTTCGAGGGCGTTTAGTTCTGAGCTGCAATAAAGAAAAAAATTACATTCTCTTAAAATTATGTTAGTTATGACTGAAAGAAAGTAAATTATTGAAAATAAATTAATATTAAATTAAATAAATTAAAACACGGTGAAATTAAATAATTCAAAATAAAATACAAAAAATCTTTAGGCAACATGTAGCCTGATGAGTCTTCCCACAGCTGGCGATACTGGTTGGTCTGCAATCATCTTTAGGATTCCGTTGCCACTTCCTCGAATTCGACGAATTAGTGAGGCTGACTTTTTGTGCATTATAACGTAAAAGTCATCTACCCTCGCGTCGGCAAACATGCCCGAGGCACTGCAAAATCGAGGCAGTTGATGTGCAATGAGGATCGAGTATACAAACGGCAGTGTGTTACCAGATGATTGGATGGACGTGGCCGAAGGAGTTAGGAGTATTTAAAAGTCTGTATATGTGGTGGTGTTCTGCGGCTCCTGCTGTCTAATCGCGTAACACATTCTCGTAAACGATTAAGACTATCTGTTTCATTTTGACAACATTCATTCATTGCGTTCTTTACGTTGTTGAGGAGATTTTCTTTCGAACTCATGAATCTATGGATTAGCGATCAGTTTCAAAATGACACAGATTGTGATTGATCGTGTATTACGTAATTAGGGTACTGAATACGCCCAAGAGAAAAAGACGTCAGTTTATGTACTTATGTATGAATGTTTTCTCACTCGGAAACATTATCTGCCTTCTCTCTCATTTTTCATCTTCTAAGCAAACACGAGGGACTGCTGCTCTCATGCATAAGAAGTACTTGGTGCAATATCGATGATTCTTGTCAGTCTGGCAGACTTTGTTCACCCCAAAGTAGAAGACACAAATGTGAAGATATATTTGTTACCATGTCTTGTGTATTTGTTCCTGCGCGGCGGGCGCTAGTGGCGCCACGATGGGCCGCGTGCACTGCGGCACGAGCAGCGGGTCGCCGCGCTGCCAACTGCCCGCTGTGTATCGTACGCCTACAAATATATTTGTTACCATGTCTTGTGTATGTGTTCCTGCGCGGCGGGCGCTAGTGGCGCCACGATGGGCCGCGTGCACTGCGGCACGAGCAGCGGGTCGCCGCGCTGCCAACTGCCCGCTGTGTATCGTACGCCTACAAATATATTTGTTACCATGTCTTGTGTATGTGTTCCTGCGCGGCGGGCGCTAGTGGCGCCACGATGGGCCGCGTGCACTGCGGCACGAGCTGCGGGTCGCCGCGCTGCCAACTGCCCGCTGTGTATCGTACGCCTACAAATATATTTGTTACCATGTCTTGTGTATGTGTTCCTGCGCGGCGGGCGCTAGTGGCGCCACGATGGGCCGCGTGCACTGCGGCACGAGCAGCGGGTCGCCGCGCTGCCAACTGCCCGCTGTGTATCGTACGCCTACAAATATATTTGTTACCATGTCTTGTGTATGTGTTCCTGCGCGGCGGGCGCTAGTGGCGCCACGATGGGCCGCGTGCACTGCGGCACGAGCAGCGGGTCGCCGCGCTGCCAACTGCCCGCTGTGTATCGTACGCCTACAAATATATTTGTTACCATGTCTTGTGTATGTGTTCCTGCGCGGCGGGCGCTAGTGGCGCCACGATGGGCCGCGTGCACTGCGGCACGAGCAGCGGGTCGCCGCGCTGCCAACTGCCCGCTGTGTATCGTACGCCTACAAATATATTTGTTACCATGTCTTGTGTATTTGTTCCTGCGCGGCGGGCGCTAGTGGCGCCACGATGGGCCGCGTGCACTGCGGCACGAGCAGCGGGTCGCCGCGCTGCCAACTGCCCGCTGTGTATCGTACGCCTACAAATATATTTGTTACCATGTCTTGTGTATGTGTTCCTGCGCGGCGGGCGCTAGTGGCGCCACGATGGGCCGCGTGCACTGCGGCACGAGCAGCGGGTCGCCGCGCTGCCAACTGCCCGCTGTGTATCGTACGCCTACAAATATATTTGTTACCATGTCTTGTGTATGTGTTCCTGCGCGGCGGGCGCTAGTGGCGCCACGATGGGCCGCGTGCACTGCGGCACGAGCAGCGGGTCGCCGCGCTGCCAACTGCCCGCTGTGTATCGTACGCCTACAAATATATTTGTTACCATGTCTTGTGTATGTGTTCCTGCGCGGCGGGCGCTAGTGGCGCCACGATGGGCCGCGTGCACTGCGGCACGAGCAGCGGGTCGCCGCGCTGCCAACTGCCCGCTGTGTATCGTACGCCTACAAATATATTTGTTACCATGTCTTGTGTATGTGTTCCTGCGCGGCGGGCGCTAGTGGCGCCACGATGGGCCGCGTGCACTGCGGCACGAGCAGCGGGTCGCCGCGCTGCCAACTGCCCGCTGTGTATCGTACGCCTACAAATATATTTGTTACCATGTCTTGTGTATTTGTTCCTGCGCGGCGGGCGCTAGTGGCGCCACGATGGGCCGCGTGCACTGCGGCACGAGCAGCGGGTCGCCGCGCTGCCAACTGCCCGCTGTGTATCGTACGCCTACAAATATATTTGTTACCATGTCTTGTGTATGTGTTCCTGCGCGGCGGGCGCTAGTGGCGCCACGATGGGCCGCGTGCACTGCGGCACGAGCAGCGGGTCGCCGCGCTGCCAACTGCCCGCTGTGTATCGTACGCCTACAAATATATTTGTTACCATGTCTTGTGTATGTGTTCCTGCGCGGCGGGCGCTAGTGGCGCCACGATGGGCCGCGTGCACTGCGGCACGAGCAGCGGGTCGCCGCGCTGCCAACTGCCCGCTGTGTATCGTACGCCTACAAATATATTTGTTACCATGTCTTGTGTATGTGTTCCTGCGCGGCGGGCGCTAGTGGCGCCACGATGGGCCGCGTGCACTGCGGCACGAGCAGCGGGTCGCCGCGCTGCCAACTGCCCGCTGTGTATCGTACGCCTACAAATATATTTGTTACCATGTCTTGTGTATGTGTTCCTGCGCGGCGGGCGCTAGTGGCGCCACGATGGGCCGCGTGCACTGCGGCACGAGCAGCGGGTCGCCGCGCTGCCAACTGCCCGCTGTGTATCGTACGCCTACAAATATATTTGTTACCATGTCTTGTGTATGTGTTCCTGCGCGGCGGGCGCTAGTGGCGCCACGATGGGCCGCGTGCACTGCGGCACGAGCAGCGGGTCGCCGCGCTGCCAACTGCCCGCTGTGTATCGTACGCCTACAAATATATTTGTTACCATGTCTTGTGTATTTGTTCCTGCGCGGCGGGCGCTAGTGGCGCCACGATGGGCCGCGTGCACTGCGGCACGAGCAGCGGGTCGCCGCGCTGCCAACTGCCCGCTGTGTATCGTACGCCTACAAATATATTTGTTACCATGTCTTGTGTATGTGTTCCTGCGCGGCGGGCGCTAGTGGCGCCACGATGGGCCGCGTGCACTGCGGCACGAGCAGCGGGTCGCCGCGCTGCCAACTGCCCGCTGTGTATCGTACGCCTACAAATATATTTGTTACCATGTCTTGTGTATGTGTTCCTGCGCGGCGGGCGCTAGTGGCGCCACGATGGGCCGCGTGCACTGCGGCACGAGCAGCGGGTCGCCGCGCTGCCAACTGCCCGCTGTGTATCGTACGCCTACAAATATATTTGTTACCATGTCTTGTGTATGTGTTCCTGCGCGGCGGGCGCTAGTGGCGCCACGATGGGCCGCGTGCACTGCGGCACGAGCAGCGGGTCGCCGCGCTGCCAACTGCCCGCTGTGTATCGTACGCCTACAAATATATTTGTTACCATGTCTTGTGTATGTGTTCCTGCGCGGCGGGCGCTAGTGGCGCCACGATGGGCCGCGTGCACTGCGGCACGAGCAGCGGGTCGCCGCGCTGCCAACTGCCCGCTGTGTATCGTACGCCTACAAATATATTTGTTACCATGTCTTGTGTATGTGTTCCTGCGCGGCGGGCGCTAGTGGCGCCACGATGGGCCGCGTGCACTGCGGCACGAGCAGCGGGTCGCCGCGCTGCCAACTGCCCGCTGTGTATCGTACGCCTACAAATATATTTGTTACCATGTCTTGTGTATTTGTTCCTGCGCGGCGGGCGCTAGTGGCGCCACGATGGGCCGCGTGCACTGCGGCACGAGCAGCGGGTCGCCGCGCTGCCAACTGCCCGCTGTGTATCGTACGCCTACAAATATATTTGTTACCATGTCTTGTGTATGTGTTCCTGCGCGGCGGGCGCTAGTGGCGCCACGATGGGCCGCGTGCACTGCGGCACGAGCAGCGGGTCGCCGCGCTGCCAACTGCCCGCTGTGTATCGTACGCCTACAAATATATTTGTTACCATGTCTTGTGTATGTGTTCCTGCGCGGCGGGCGCTAGTGGCGCCACGATGGGCCGCGTGCACTGCGGCACGAGCAGCGGGTCGCCGCGCTGCCAACTGCCCGCTGTGTATCGTACGCCTACAAATATATTTGTTACCATGTCTTGTGTATGTGTTCCTGCGCGGCGGGCGCTAGTGGCGCCACGATGGGCCGCGTGCACTGCGGCACGAGCAGCGGGTCGCCGCGCTGCCAACTGCCCGCTGTGTATCGTACGCCTACAAATATATTTGTTACCATGTCTTGTGTATGTGTTCCTGCGCGGCGGGCGCTAGTGGCGCCACGATGGGCCGCGTGCACTGCGGCACGAGCAGCGGGTCGCCGCGCTGCCAACTGCCCGCTGTGTATCGTACGCCTACAAATATATTTGTTACCATGTCTTGTGTATGTGTTCCTGCGCGGCGGGCGCTAGTGGCGCCACGATGGGCCGCGTGCACTGCGGCACGAGCAGCGGGTCGCCGCGCTGCCAACTGCCCGCTGTGTATCGTACGCCTACAAATATATTTGTTACCATGTCTTGTGTATTTGTTCCTGCGCGGCGGGCGCTAGTGGCGCCACGATGGGCCGCGTGCACTGCGGCACGAGCAGCGGGTCGCCGCGCTGCCAACTGCCCGCTGTGTATCGTACGCCTACAAATATATTTGTTACCATGTCTTGTGTATGTGTTCCTGCGCGGCGGGCGCTAGTGGCGCCACGATGGGCCGCGTGCACTGCGGCACGAGCAGCGGGTCGCCGCGCTGCCAACTGCCCGCTGTGTATCGTACGCCTACAAATATATTTGTTACCATGTCTTGTGTATGTGTTCCTGCGCGGCGGGCGCTAGTGGCGCCACGATGGGCCGCGTGCACTGCGGCACGAGCAGCGGGTCGCCGCGCTGCCAACTGCCCGCTGTGTATCGTACGCCTACAAATATATTTGTTACCATGTCTTGTGTATGTGTTCCTGCGCGGCGGGCGCTAGTGGCGCCACGATGGGCCGCGTGCACTGCGGCACGAGCAGCGGGTCGCCGCGCTGCCAACTGCCCGCTGTGTATCGTACGCCTACAAATATATTTGTTACCATGTCTTGTGTATTTGTTCCTGCGCGGCGGGCGCTAGTGGCGCCACGATGGGCCGCGTGCACTGCGGCACGAGCAGCGGGTCGCCGCGCTGCCAACTGCCCGCTGTGTATCGTACGCCTACAAATATATTTGTTACCATGTCTTGTGTATGTGTTCCTGCGCGGCGGGCGCTAGTGGCGCCACGATGGGCCGCGTGCACTGCGGCACGAGCAGTGGGTCGCCGCGCTGCCAACTGCCCGCTGTGTATCGTACGCCTACAAATATATTTGTTACCATGTCTTGTGTATGTGTTCCTGCGCGGCGGGCGCTAGTGGCGCCACGATGGGCCGCGTGCACTGCGGCACGAGCAGCGGGTCGCCGCGCTGCCAACTGCCCGCTGTGTATCGTACGCCTACAAATATATTTGTTACCATGTCTTGTGTATGTGTTCCTGCGCGGCGGGCGCTAGTGGCGCCACGATGGGCCGCGTGCACTGCGGCACGAGCAGCGGGTCGCCGCGCTGCCAACTGCCCGCTGTGTATCGTACGCCTACAAATATATTTGTTACCATGTCTTGTGTATGTGTTCCTGCGCGGCGGGCGCTAGTGGCGCCACGATGGGCCGCGTGCACTGCGGCACGAGCTGCGGGTCGCCGCGCTGCCAACTGCCCGCTGTGTATCGTACGCCTACAAATATATTTGTTACCATGTCTTGTGTATGTGTTCCTGCGCGGCGGGCGCTAGTGGCGCCACGATGGGCCGCGTGCACTGCGGCACGAGCAGCGGGTCGCCGCGCTGCCAACTGCCCGCTGTGTATCGTACGCCTACAAATATATTTGTTACCATGTCTTGTGTATGTGTTCCTGCGCGGCGGGCGCTAGTGGCGCCACGATGGGCCGCGTGCACTGCGGCACGAGCAGCGGGTCGCCGCGCTGCCAACTGCCCGCTGTGTATCGTACGCCTACAAATATATTTGTTACCATGTCTTGTGTATGTGTTCCTGCGCGGCGGGCGCTAGTGGCGCCACGATGGGCCGCGTGCACTGCGGCACGAGCAGCGGGTCGCCGCGCTGCCAACTGCCCGCTGTGTATCGTACGCCTACAAATATATTTGTTACCATGTCTTGTGTATGTGTTCCTGCGCGGCGGGCGCTAGTGGCGCCACGATGGGCCGCGTGCACTGCGGCACGAGCAGCGGGTCGCCGCGCTGCCAACTGCCCGCTGTGTATCGTACGCCTACAAATATATTTGTTACCATGTCTTGTGTATGTGTTCCTGCGCGGCGGGCGCTAGTGGCGCCACGATGGGCCGCGTGCACTGCGGCACGAGCAGCGGGTCGCCGCGCTGCCAACTGCCCGCTGTGTATCGTACGCCTACAAATATATTTGTTACCATGTCTTGTGTATGTGTTCCTGCGCGGCGGGCGCTAGTGGCGCCACGATGGGCCGCGTGCACTGCGGCACGAGCAGCGGGTCGCCGCGCTGCCAACTGCCCGCTGTGTATCGTACGCCTACAAATATATTTGTTACCATGTCTTGTGTATGTGTTCCTGCGCGGCGGGCGCTAGTGGCGCCACGATGGGCCGTGTGCACTGCGGCACGAGCAGCGGGTCGCCGCGCTGCCAACTGCCCGCTGTGTATCGTACGCCTACAAATATATTTGTTACCATGTCTTGTGTATGTGTTCCTGCGCGGCGGGCGCTAGTGGCGCCACGATGGGCCGCGTGCACTGCGGCACGAGCAGCGGGTCGCCGCGCTGCCAACTGCCCGCTGTGTATCGTACGCCTACAAATATATTTGTTACCATGTCTTGTGTATGTGTTCCTGCGCGGCGGGCGCTAGTGGCGCCACGATGGGCCGCGTGCACTGCGGCACGAGCAGCGGGTCGCCGCGCTGCCAACTGCCCGCTGTGTATCGTACGCCTACAAATATATTTGTTACCATGTCTTGTGTATGTGTTCCTGCGCGGCGGGCGCTAGTGGCGCCACGATGGGCCGCGTGCACTGCGGCACGAGCAGCGGGTCGCCGCGCTGCCAACTGCCCGCTGTGTATCGTACGCCTACAAATATATTTGTTACCATGTCTTGTGTATGTGTTCCTGCGCGGCGGGCGCTAGTGGCGCCACGATGGGCCGCGTGCACTGCGGCACGAGCTGCGGGTCGCCGCGCTGCCAACTGCCCGCTGTGTATCGTACGCCTACAAATATATTTGTTACCATGTCTTGTGTATGTGTTCCTGCGCGGCGGGCGCTAGTGGCGCCACGATGGGCCGCGTGCACTGCGGCACGAGCAGCGGGTCGCCGCGCTGCCAACTGCCCGCTGTGTATCGTACGCCTACAAATATATTTGTTACCATGTCTTGTGTATGTGTTCCTGCGCGGCGGGCGCTAGTGGCGCCACGATGGGCCGCGTGCACTGCGGCACGAGCAGCGGGTCGCCGCGCTGCCAACTGCCCGCTGTGTATCGTACGCCTACAAATATATTTGTTACCATGTCTTGTGTATGTGTTCCTGCGCGGCGGGCGCTAGTGGCGCCACGATGGGCCGCGTGCACTGCGGCACGAGCAGCGGGTCGCCGCGCTGCCAACTGCCCGCTGTGTATCGTACGCCTACAAATACAAATCAATATGTTACACATTTTTAAAGAACGAGTAAATTATCCAGAAGTTTAACCACGTCAATGACCTGTGCTCTGCGACGACGCCACGTGTTGCCCAGGACTTCGTCTGCGTGTATTTTGTATTTCATCATTTTGAATACAAATATCCCAGGTCGCAGGCTACCTATCCGTCAAATGTCATAACGAGCGCTTCTAGAATGATTTAGGCGTGAAAAGGTAACACACAGACCTCGTACTCTGTAGAGTAGTTCCGCATTTCCAATATGAGTATGGATTGTGGATCACGGGCACAAAACACAGGCGTTTTTATGAAAGAGGGATGCAACACCCACCTTCCCCCCGCCACACGCCCCGCGACTCGCGGCCGCCCGCCACGGCCAGCGCCTCGATCATGGCGTCGATGCGCGAGCGCGGCGCGTCGGCCGCGGGGATGAGCTGCGACAGGGCCAGGTTCTCGCGGCCCGGCACCAGGCGCTGGTACTCGGGCGCGTGCGGCGCGCCCTCCACGTCCACCAGGAAGGGCGGCGGCAGCAGGTGCGGCGGCGTGTCGGTCTGCTCGTCGTGCGCGCCGCCGTGCGCGTCCAGCACGACGGGGCGGTAGTCGGTGTGGAAGAACAGCTCGGGCGGCAGCGCGCCGAACAGGCGGTGGCCCTTGCCGAGCCCCAGCAGCAGCAGGTGGCCGTGCGAGTCCGTCGCGGCCACGCTGGAGCCGCCGCCCCACTTGGCGTCGAAGATGGCGCCGTCGCCGTGACCTGCCAGGCATTTGTTTTTTATATAGCCTTTAATTACTAAGCATTATGCGTTCAAATCTCTTGTTTGCGATTGACAGACCAAATTACATGACTAAAGTAACAAAATAGAGGGAAAACTGCAAGCTTATCGGTTTTGAACACGTGTAGAGCATATCACACACAAGCGGGGCCAGTAAAGTGTACACTCACGCACAGTTGAACGGGAGATTTCCTTCACTAAATAATCTTCAGCTATGTCTGGCTTAAGTTTTACGAAAAAACTTGTAACTAAAATCACTTACCATCGGTCCTGTTCTGAAACTTGGCGAGCGGCTGGTCGGCTGTGGCGTCCCACACGAACAGTTGCCCGTCGTGGCCGGCACACAGGAACACTCCGCGCAGGAAGGGATGCGCCTCCAGCACGTAGGCCTCGTGCAGCAACACTTACCATCGATCCTGTTGTGAAACTTGGCGAGCGGCTGGTCGGCTGTGGCGTCCCACACGAACAGCTGCCCGTCGTGGCCGGCGGACAGGAACACTCCGCGCAGGAAGGGGTGCGCCTCCAGCACGTAGGCCTCGTGCAGCAACACTTACCATCGATCCTGTTGTGAAACTTGGCGAGCGGCTGGTCGGCTGTGGCGTCCTACACGAACAGCTGCCCGTCGTGGCCGGCGGACAGGAACACTCCGCGCAGGAAGGGGTGCGCCTCCAGCACGTAGGCCTCGTGCAGCAACACTTACCATCGATCCTGTTGTGAAACTTGGCGAGCGGCTGGTTGGCTGTGGCCTCCCACACGAACAGCTGCCCGTCGTGGCCGGCGGACAGGAACACTCCGCGCAGGAAGGGATGCGCCTCCAGCACGTAGGCCTCGTGCAGCAACACTTACCATCGATCCTGTTGTGAAACTTGGCGAGCGGCTGGTTGGCTGTGGCCTCCCACACGAACAGCTGCCCGTCGTGGCCGGCGGACAGGAACACTCCGCGCAGGAAGGGATGCGCCTCCAGCACGTAGGCCTCGTGCAGCAACACTTACCATCGATCCTGTTGTGAAACTTGGCGAGCGGCTGGTCGGCTGTGGCGTCCCACACGAACAGCTGCCCGTCGTGGCCGGTGGACAGGAACACTCCGCGCAGGAAGGGGTGCGCCTCCAGCACGTTGGCCTCGTGCAGCAACACTTACCATCGATCCTGTTGTGAAACTTGGCGAGCGGCTGGTCGGCTGTGGCGTCCCACACGAACAGCTGCCCGTCGTGGCCGGCGGACAGGAACACTCCGCGCAGGAAGGGGTGCGCCTCCAGCACGTAGGCCTCGTGCAGCAACACTTACCATCGATCCTGTTGTGAAACTTGGCGAGCGGCTGGTCGGCTGTGGCGTCCCACACGAACAGCTGCCCGTCGTGGCCGGCGGACAGGAACACTCCGCGCAGGAAGGGGTGCGCCTCCAGCACGTAGGCCTCGTGCAGCAACACTTACCATCGATCCTGTTGTGAAACTTGGCGAGCGGCTGGTCGGCTGTGGCGTCCCACACGAACAGCTGCCCGTCGTGGCCGGCGGACAGGAACACTCCGCGCAGGAAGGGGTGCGCCTCCAGCACGTAGGCCTCGTGCAGCAACACTTACCATCGATCCTGTTGTGAAACTTGGCGAGCGGCTGGTCGGCTGTGGCGTCCCACACGAACAGCTGCCCGTCGTGGCCGGCGGACAGGAACACTCCGCGCAGGAAGGGGTGCGCCTCCAGCACGTAGGCCTCGTGCAGCAACACTTACCATCGATCCTGTTGTGAAACTTGGCGAGCGGCTGGTCGGCTGTGGCGTCCCACACGAACAGCTGCCCGTCGTGGCCGGCGGACAGGAACACTCCGCGCAGGAAGGGGTGCGCCTCCAGCACGTAGGCCTCGTCGCGATGGCCGCACAGCGTGCGCACGGCGCTGGCGGAGCGCGCGCACCACACGCGGATGGTGTTGTCGGACACGGCCGTTATGACGTACGCGTCGCTGCTGTCCCAGCACACCATCGTCATCTGGAGGTACGACCACCGATTATACAATACAATGACCTGTTGCAGACTCCACATAAACTTTGTTTAAGTTGACAGGAAGACAATCGATAAAAGTAAAAATTAAATGCTGTTCTTTGGTAATTGGTGAGCGCATCACTTGACAATGGCTGGATCGATTGGGACTTGATTCATCAGGACATTATGAGATCGATACGGTATAAAAATGGCGATATTTTTCTTGCAGGGAAAACAAGACGAGGAACGGCCATAATTAAAACAGACACATTTAAATGGAACTACCGCCACGTAGGTTTACCGACGAACGGTATTTTAGAAAACAGTTCTATTTTTGTTGGAGCTTAGTGAAATATACCTTGAGTCTCTTCCCGTCCTGCTGCGTACTTTTAGGCTGCAGTAACACGTGCCTCCACTGGGTCGCGTGCAGGGTCCACAACGCCGCGCTGCCGTCCTGTGTGCAAACATTGCGGTCAGCGAGCGATGCCGCCGAGTTCCGCCGAGCACTCGCGGCGCCGGCACTCATAGGCAGACATTGTTTTATTATACGTAGTCGGGTCATAAGTTTTGTCACATAGGTAAAATTTCGAATTTAGAATGCAAGCCGAGGAAAATATTATGGGCATTCGAAATATGAATATTTAAAGAAATTGAAAACAAAAGATTTCTGGAATTTTGTTCATTTTATAAAATGGAGTGGACGCGCAAAGAAGACAGAGTCGCAGTAATTGCCTTGCATCGTTGCGGTTACGCGCCAACTGAAATTTTCAAACTGCTGAAAAATTTGAAAATTCCACTGAGATTTATTTATCGTACTATCAAACGATTCAGGGAAGATTTAAGATTAGAAGATAAACAAAGGAGCGGTCGACCTCGTACTGTTCGGACTCCAGCGGTCATCAAAGCAGTGAAGGCGCGAATCCAACGAAATCCTGTCCGCAAGCAAAAAATGTTGGCTCTGCAGATGGGACTAAGCAGAACTACTATAAAAGGGTGTTAAATGAAGACCTAGGACTACGTGCTTATAGAAAAAAAACAGCACATCTTCTTAACGCACGGCTGAAAAAAATCAGACTCGAAAGAAGCCGGGTTTTGTTAAGGCGGTACGCCGGAAAAAAATACCGCGAAATACTTTTTTCGGACGAAAAAATTTTTAATGTTGAGGAGAGTTTCAACAAACAAAATGATAAAGTGTATGCACACTCTAGTGAAGAAGCAAGCAGACGTGTGCCACGTGTTCAGCGTGGTCATCACCCTTCGGCATTCATGGTTTGGCTTGGGGTGTCCTATTTGGGTCCAACGGAGGTGTTTTTTTGTGAAAAAGGAGTGAAAACCAGTGCCCTCGTATATCAAAACACAGTCCTAACAAACATTGTGGAACCTCTTTCACAAACGTTCAAAAACAGGCACTGGGTATTCCAGCAGGATTCTGCGCCGGCTCATAAGGCGAAAAGTACCCAAAACTGGCTCACGACCCGTGGAATCGACTTTATCAGGCATGAGGATTGGCCCTCATCCAGTCCAGACTTGAATCCCTTGGATTACAAAATATGGCAGCACTTAGAGGAGAAGGTCTGCGCTAAACCCCATCGCAATTTGGAGTCACTTAAAGCATCCCTGATTAAAGCAGTCGCCGATATTGACATGAACGTCGTGCGTGCTTCAATTGATGACTGGCCTTGCAGATTGAAGGCTTGTATCGAAGCAAGAGGAGGACATTTCGAATAATTTTAATGTGATTTAAATCTGTATTTTATATCCTTTCATTTGATATATAAATGGTTGTAGTGCGTAACTCATTGTGTCATTTATTTATCTTTCCATATGTGACAAAACTTATGACCAGACTACGTACATATTTAATAGATATAGCACAGAAATGTCGATGTGTTGTCAAGTTGAGAGAACCGTGCGAAGCAGGAGCGGATCGCTAGCAGCAGCAGCACGTACATTGGATCAATTTTAGTCTTTCATAAATGATTTGAGTAAAGCTA
Organism: Agrochola lychnidis; assembly: GCA_963680765.1. NCBI lineage: Eukaryota > Metazoa > Arthropoda > Insecta > Lepidoptera > Noctuidae > Agrochola > Agrochola lychnidis. The sequence continues at coordinate 15,829,723 of OY796877.1, forward strand.
AGTGAAGCAGCAATGCCGCGCGTTCGGCTCTAACTAATCCATAATAATTATGTGATATTTCTACAAATCCACAAGTGCAAGTGGGCTCTAGTATGGGAGGGTTTGAAAGAAGAATGCGATGACGTTACCTTGCTGCCGGACACGAAGCGCAGTCCGCGGTGCGCCCACGCGATGCTGTCCACCGCGTCGTCGTGCACCGGCGTCTCCAGCACCTGCACAGTACCATATTACTGCAAGTTCATATGTTTCAACAGAATACCTACATGGAGTGCCTATCTGACCTCCACAACCCACTTACTGGGTAACACGATACTACGCGGTGAGACTGGTTGCAGACTTTTGGGCTTATGACTACCTGTTAAGACTATCAAAAATCCACGAGTGACAGCCGGGACCGACGGCTTAACGTGCTTTCCGAGGTCACCCATTCACAAACCGACCGCGGCAAGCACAGCTCATTCGTTCATTTCAAAAGTGAGGTGAGTTTGACACAAGTATAACTCACCCTCTTAGGTCCGCCAGGCTCGTGCTCGACAGTATATATCCGCACGTGATGGTCGGCACTGCCGGCCGCCAGGAACGCGCCGCCGGCCGACCAGGCGGCGCAGATCATGTGGCACACGCCGGGCCGCATGCGCTCCACGTACTGCACCGGCTGCGACAGGAAGTGGCCGTCGGGCGAGCACGTCCAGAAGGCCACGGAGCAGTCGGTGGACGTGGAGGCCAGCCAGCGCACGTCGCGGCGCGCGGGCGGCGCCCAGTGCACCGACGTGATGGTGCCCGCGTGCGCCGCCAGCACGGCGCGCGGCTCGGCGCTGGCCAGCCCCCACACGCGCACCAGGCGGTCCACGGAGCCGCACGCCAGCAGCGCGCCGTCCATCGACACGCAGATGTCCGTGATCTCGGCGCCCACGCCGCGCAGCGTCGCCACCAGGCGCCCGTCGACTGCGCTCCACACCTACAGCCATAGACATCAGTCAGATATAGGATATGATTATGTAACCTATATATGGACTTTTCTCTGCAATTAATAAATTATTATTATTCTTGTGATGAACTGCGACTGCAGAGGAACATGTCAGCACAGAAGCTCACCTTGACGAGCATGTCGTCGGCGCCGGTCATGACGTAGCGGCCGGTGCAGTCGAACACCAGGCAGTACACGGCCGACAGGTGGCCCAGCGTGCGCCGCTGCAGCTGCAGGCCGGCCAGCATGCGCGGCGGGAACATGGCCTGGCCGCCGCGCCCGCCGGCCCGCGCCGCGGCCCCGACGCCCAGCTCGCGGGACACCAGGCGGCGCACTGGGTGACACAAGTACGTCTGCCTAACATTTTACAATGAAATACTAGTTGCACAGCAGTAAATCTGCCAAAGGTGATGTCTATGAAAAACAAAATTATATGAGCCTTGTTAGGAAACTTAGTGCGGGACCAAAAACGCACGGCAGACACAGCTGTTTTATACTACCAAAATTGATTTCAAATTACTTTCGTGGCACCCCAAAAGCCACGTGCCACTCACCTAAGGTATGATCCTGTTTATGCGAGGCGTACAGCGGCTTCGGCCTGACCAGCGTCTCGCTTAGCAGCGAGAGCCGCGCGGCCAGCCGGTCGGCGTCAGCGGCCGCGTCGGGCACATCCGTCGCCGCCGGCGCCAGCCGCGCGAGTGATACTGCACGCTCGCACACTGACGCCAGCCGGCGCCATGACACGTCCGAGTGCTGGGATGCCTGTGACATACCTCATGCTTTACAAATATCCACTGCTGAACGTGGATCATGGCAGACCCCAGGCACATTCGACTTCTGTCGTTGACCAAATTATTCTTATGTCAGACGAACAAGCTTTGATTGACTAGTGCTGTAAATAAAGCTGTTACTGGTAGTCCAAAGGCTACAGTCCTCTGGTAACAAGGCCACTTCAACAATCTTGTAGTGTGATAACTTTTTGTTGTTTGTGAACAAATAGAATAATATCCACTTTCTCCTGTTCCTACCTAAATAATTAATATTAAGTCAAACCTACTCTCATTGTAGCATTTAAAAAACAACCAAGTTCTAAAAAAAAACGCTACAAAGTGAAAAAAACTTTTATTTCGGAAGTTGGTTATCTTTGATTTTGTATTTTCCTTTTTTGCCACCAGTTTCCAAAATTAAAGTTATTTTTATTTAACTTTGTAGTGTCTTTTTTGGAAGACGGGTTTATTTAAATAAAAAGTATTGGTAAAAAATGATGTCAGTAATGTAGCAAGTGTGGTGACACTCTTTTAATGATGTATTTTTTTAAATATATTATCATGGCTGAATCACTAGTCTAGTTTGGGAGTTAGCATCAGGGTTTTGTTATACAGATGCATGTTAGACTATGACTGACAATTAACAGAAACAGGACAACATTTTGAAAGTGTTTAACACCAATATATCAAGTGATTTAAGGTGCAAGCAGGCCTAAGACTGTGTAATATTATTCAATTTAAACTCCATAAATAATCAAGTGTTAGTAAGCATTGTGGGCTAACATGGGTTCCTGAAAACGTCCAGCGGCATCGTGAAAGACCCAGGCGTAGATGGCGGGACGAACTGACGCTTATAGGAGGAACTGGTCCATATTGACTCAGGATCGAGTTGAGTGGGAAAAGGAAAGGGAGGCCTTTGCCCTGCAGTGGGACAATACGGGCTAGTTATTATAAAGGACCACACCCAATGCAACATTCTTTGTTATGGTTGTTCAGGGATACATTTTGTTTTTCTATCAAGCTTTACATGACATGTGTTACTTATCTATAGCTATATATACTGTTTTGAGCTTAACATTAAACTTTTTTCATTCAAATAAAGATTTCCTAAAAAAAAAAAACGAATATGAATGCATAATTATGCTTAGATCCACAGAGGAATGACCTTCACCCATCTGTTTAATGAATGAAAAGTATTTTATATCAAATTTAATATGTTAAAAAATGTATCGTGAGTGGGTTGGCTTATAAATACCTGGCCAGACTATGATTACTGAAAAATTTAAAATGACTTTTGTTTAATTATATTTTTAACGATTCATTCGTTTCAGGAACAAATGTTTCCCTTAATAAGCACTATCTATTGATATATCACTTATGGCTATTGGGTGCCAAGAACATTCCTACTAAACTTAGGTGGCCAAGTAGTCACCTATTTAGGACAATAACTCTGAATTGACCACTCATGATATATTTTCTAACATACTGATTTAAAATACGTTTCATCCATGTGATGATGGGTGACTACAAATAGCAAAAATCGCAAGCATAGTTAATACGCATAAATAAGGGAACGAAAGTTCCCTTTTGCCTATAGAAAATACAAAATATGGCGCCACTGTACGTCACGCAGCACTCGTGACTGTTCGGGCCGCCATCGGGTTCTCGCCGACCAATTGCGGCCGAGAATTACTGCAGTCGATTGCTAAAACGAGATGGCACATGCAACGTAACCACCGAAGCGTGTGCAGAAACGAGATAGGAAGTCTTCTAATTACGACACGGCTCCTTCTCGATAGTGCATGATATAACAATTTTTTCGCAAATTAGCCAAAAACACTAATTTTATTACTAAAACACCACAAAAACATTTTTCACGTTATTCCACCGTATTTTCACGATCAATTTGAAGCATAACACAATTTAAGATTTTTCGTCGTTTTCGCACAATTTACGTATTTCTAGTCGCTAAACAGTCGGCAAAACGTAAATAAACAAAGTTTTGAGCGCAAAAGTTCGCTAAACTTACCAATTCATCGTAGGATTGGGCGTGCTCGCGTCCCTCCCAGTCGAGTCGTCGGGGCAACACCTGCAACACCGCGAACTTTATAAAAACTTTTCAGCGAAGTTTCAGCGCGTTTGACAGCCGCAGCCACGTGCGTCCGCGACCAAAACAACAATATAAGCTCAAACCCGGCACTAGGAAAAGCTCAAACCTACCTCAATAGTCTCGAGCTCTTTTAGCAAAGTCTGGAACAGAAACGGTCACAATTAGCTCACTGAACTATAAAGGACATTACTTTGATCATATTCCGAGCCAAATTACCTTTGCAGTCTCTTTCAGGGGTCCGCCCGATAGGAATTTTGCTATCAGAAAGTAGAGCTCTGAAATCGGGAAAGCTAACATTACACGACCTCGCACGACATACACTCACATTTTCGAGCATTAATTTCTAAGCACCACACTTACCGGGAATGACCCTGAGCTCCTCGTTGGACTCCTCCATAACCCTAGTTTTTATTCCAAGGGTTAAAACTTAACTTCACATTACATTCACTATAAAAATCCAGCAAACATTTCACTTTACATTGTTGACGAACAGATAATGCAACCTTCTGTAATAATAGCAAAATGGCGTTTCAACTGTCAGTCAAACAGTTCGTGGTGAATTTGTGTCGGTCCAACAGTTTCCAGCGTGGTTCCTTATGCTAGGGCTAGATGTCACTAAGAGTCAATTTCATATTTTTTCAATTTATAAAAAAATATATTAGAAAATACACACAATAGTTTTAATAAAATAGGATAAAATTTTTAGTTTCCATTATTGTAATAATCACGTCATTCCAGGCCTGACCTTTTAGTCGCCCCATTTACAAATCCTTGACCTCGGGTCGGCCAGGGACTGACCCAAATAAAATAATTCCACTGGCAATTTTAAAGTTGTCAAACGTCAAAGTATACCGATACGCGAGTGTTGTTGAAAAATCACAGTAAAATGCATAGAATCGGAATTTTAAACGATGGGGTTTGGTGCTGAGTCGTGTTATGTGTGTGAAACATTGAATGTAAACTATAGTTCAAGTGAACAAGTGGTGTGGTGGAGGACTTTCCCGCTGTTGAGCCGGGGCGGTGTCGGGAGCCAGGAGGCTCTGATCCTGAGAGCGCGAACAGCCCGCGGGCGTGCAGAGCGCCCGAGCATGTCTCTCCGGTCATCGTGCTCAGCGCTCACCACTGTCATATGTACGTGTTGCCGCTTCTGTTCGATTTAGGTCAGCTGTGTGTAATTGAGCATGTTATGGTCAGTGGATATCGATTGTTGGCTATAAATACTCGTGGTTTGCTTTCCTGCACCCCATTGGAGACGAATAACACTCTATAAAAGAAAGTTCCAGTGTTACTGACCACTTAGACTAGAGGAATCACTTGAAAGTGTTTTAAGTGAGAACTTGAGAACAATGATTGCATGAAGTTCTCAAAGGATGTATTGTTATAAGTTATCTCGATTAGCCAGAAACAGTTGTTTCCATGTAAAACCAACATCTGGGATTGAAATAGAAACATATTTTATATGACTTAACTTTTCCGTAGAGACTGTTTGACAACAAAAGTAATGAAAAAGATGGGCTTGTTACCTGATACTCAAATCCGCCCCTAAGATGAGCCACTGGCCTTATACTCTTCATCATCGTCATTCTCTTGCCCTTATCCCAATTTACTTGGGGTCGGCGCAACATGCTTTTTCCTTCTTCTCCATTAGTTGTCATTTCTGTAGTAGGTACCTACCAATGAAAAAGTTTTCACAAAAATATTTTGGTTGTAAAATAATTTCAGTCGAATTACGTCCGGGGATTGGTTGGTAGTTGGTATGAATATTAATGTATATACAGTATCGATTTTATCAACTGCAAAAATTCGTTTTAAAAAAAGCTATGAAGAATAAAGTTATTTATTCAGATTTAACTGAAAATATCCCATATTTCAAAAACTTATTTAAATAGCAGTCACTTAAAAAATCTTATAGTCCGTTTATAACAACTTCGAAGGGACCGTCAGATTACAATTGTTATAGCTGATAGTCGTTATAACCAAACACTATGTTAAGTAAATAGAAATGCTGAGACTTCATAATTTTGTTGTTATAACCGGTATGTCGTTCTATGTTATGGGGTTTGGTTTCCGCACTTAGTCCGTCAGGTGGACCATTGTGCGTATGTCGTTTTAAGCGAACTTGTTTTAACCAGTTTTGACTAATATGGCATCATCATCATCATTTCAGCCGAATGACGTCCACTGCTGAACATAGGCCTCCCCCAAGCACCTCCACTACGACCGATTCCGTGCTTTCTGCATCCAGCGGATTCCTGCGGCCTTCACAAGGTCATTGGTCCATCTCGTGGGAGGCCTTCCAACACTACGTCATCGGCTATCCGTTCTGCGAGCAATGTGCCCTGCCCATTGCCATTGCCACAAGTTTGGCAATTCTGCGGGCTATGTCGGTTACCTTGGTTCTCCTGCGGATTATTTATATGGCATATTTTAATCTAAATTAAATGACCAATTTAAATAAAATATTTTATTGGATAAAGATTAATATAATACTGGTCAAAAAAGCTTCAGAAATAACAACGAAATTTTGGTGGTGTGGCCATATACCTGCGCAGTGACTTTCCATATAAAATACTTGCTACTTCTTCTTCACAATATTCTGCTTCTGCCGAGTTTATTTTCCTTGAAGTCTGTGTCAAAGGAGCCAAAACCATTATTGGTGTTGTCTATTGTCCTCCCACTGTTGATTACTTCACTGAATTCGAATCAGTACTTGAATCTTTGGGTTCGCAGTATGCACATCACATCATGGGTGATTTCAACACAAACCTCCTTGCCCACAACTCCCCCCGATCCTTAAAGCTCCTCCATCTTATCAAGTCGGCTAGTCTGCACGTTTTGCCGCTCCAACCTACTCATCATAACACTGTCGTCGATGACACCTGGCTCGACCTGATCCTCACCTCGAATCCTTCCCTCGTTTCCTCCCATGGTCAACATGACGCTCCTGGTTTTTCTCATCACGACATGATTTTCCTTTCATATATCCTGAAACCTCCCAAACTCAAACCCAAGGTTCTGTACAGGCGTTGTTTTGCGCGAATGGATGTTGAGAAACTCATGGAAGATGCGTCTGTGGTCAATTGGGATCCTATGACGGAAGCCATTTCGGTTGACGACAAGGTTGCGCTCCTCAATCATGTTGTGGTCAAACTTTATGACATCCATGCTCCCGTCAAAAAAGTGAAATTAAAACGCCCACCTGCACCATGGATGACAAAAGGAATACAGATGGCAATGCGACGAAGGGACCGCGCGTTCCGTAAATTTAAAAGGGATCGTACTGATGAGAACTGGACACTGTTCAAAGCTGCAAGGAATAGATGCAATCAGATGATACGCAATGCTAAACGCCGCCACATTCTAGACACTATCAGTTCTTGCTCTTCTGCCGATATTTGGAAATTTCTTGGAACTCTTGGTATCGGCAAACCGCGACATTTAGACCTTCCAAATTCAATTGACTTGGACGATCTCAACCGTTATTTCTCCTCTGTTCCTACCATGGATAAAAATAGTCTGCTGAATCCTTTTCAATCCGGTTTTCGTCCTGGTCACAGCACCACTACAGCCCTAGTTAACGTCACTGATGACATACGGTTAGGCATGGAAGGAGGAAATCTGACGGTTCTTTGCTTACTGGATTTCAGTAATGCGTTTAATACTGTCGATTTCGATATCCTGCTTAGCATGCTTCGCTCGCTTAACATATCTCCAACGGCGATTGACTGGTTTCGTAGTTACCTGTATGGCCGCCGGCAACGTATATGCATAGAAGAGTCTTGTTCTTCTTGGTGTTATACTTCTGCCGGTGTACCTCAGGGTGGCGTTTTATCTCCTTTACTCTTCGCAATTTTTATAAACTTTATTTCCAAAAAACTTCTTTCTTCCTACCACCTTTATGCAGATGATTTGCAAATATATAGACAAGCTGCTCTTTCGGGTTTGGCTGATGCAATTAATATAATAAACAAGGATTTGGGTTCAATTTGCGAGTGGAGTGAGGCGCATGGGTTGCAGGTTAATCCATCGAAGACTCAGGTCATTGTTGTTGGCAGCTCAAGGATGACCCCCAAGATAAACTGGTCGCAGCTTCCTCAAGTTCAATTTAACGGAACTGCTATTCCAGTAAGCGAAAAGGTTAAGAACCTTGGGGTTTGGATTGACAAACATCTTTCTTGGGGTCCCCAGCTACAGGACGTAAGTCGCAAAATTTTTGCATCTGGTAAGTCCTTGAGACGACTGCGGAACTTTCTTCCGACTGCCACTAAAACTGCGCTTGCACAATCCCTTTTACTTCCCATCCTTGACTACGCTGATGTCAGTTATCTTGATCTCACTGAGGCACAGCTAGATAAGCTTGAGCGACTTCAAAACTTTTGCATAAGATTTATATTTGGCCTGCGCAAATATGATCACATTTCTGAATTTCGTACAAAGCTCAAGTGGCTTCCCATACGTCTTCGCCGGAATGCTCATATCTTATTTCAGCTCTACAGTATTCTGTTCAATCCTAAAACCCCCTCTTATCTTAAAGAACGTTTCAAGTTCCTTCATGACACACATAATAGATATCTGAGGTCATCGGAAAATTTGAGACTAGAGATGCCGATGCATTCCACCGGCTTTTATGACAAATCTTTTAAGGTTCAAGCAGTACGGTTATGGAATGCCTTGCCCGTGTCGATAAGGCGTGCTCAATCTTTGTCCACTTTTAAAATTCTGGTAAAAAAACACTTTCTCTCTCCTTAAACATCGTCATTACATATAATTCCTTGCTCTTGTTTCATGTTTATAATTTTATGTACATCTGTCTAATATATATATATATAGGTAATTATATGCTTTATGTATCTGTGTATTCTGTTGTATATGTAATTGGTACACCACTGACTACCTGCAGTATTGTCTCTCCTTTTCCATTTAAATCCATCCAAAGGTTGTCTGTAAAAGATCGCTTTTAGCGATAAGACCGCCCATTGTGTCACCCAATGTAAAATTTCTATATTAATGTCTGTAATTTTTATGGTGTACATAATAAAGAATATTCTATCTATGGATCGTCTAACCAAACAACAAACTCTGTCCCTAATTTATGGTCTAACGCGTCCCTTTATTAATCCTTTCAGTTTCGTCCCAGTTGAACCGGGAGAGATCAAAAAAATCATCCTATCTATTAAATCAAAAGCGGTAGGATGTGACAATATCACTCGTGGTATGATCATTACTATCCTGGATCATCTCCTACCCGCGATTACCCACATTGTTAATTTTTCCTTATATACCGGTGTATTCCCTTCCCTGTGGCGTAAAGCTTATGTTCGTCCACTACCTAAGGTTTCTAATCCCTCTCTTCCTACCCATTTCCGCCCCATTTCTATCCTCCCCTTCCTATCCAAAGTGCTCGAGGCCTGCGTCCACAAACAATTTTCCAATTTTGTTCATTGCAACTCACTCATTAGCCCTCTTCAATCTGGGTTCAGGCCAAGGCACAGCACTGTTTCCGCCCTCCTTAAAGTGACTGGCGATATAAGGGCAGGACTGGAAGATACCAAAGTTACTGCACTAGTGTTGGTTGATTTCTCGAATGCCTTTAATACCGTCAGTCACGATATCCTGTTAGCCATTCTGTCCTATATTATGGTCTCTCCTGAGGCACTGTAATGGTTCTCCTCTTATCTTCAGGAATGTCAGCAGTCCGTTCATGTTGGGGATTCTTCATCATGCTGGTGTGATTTGGATACTGGCGTTTCACAAGGCGGTATTCTTTCTCCTCTTCTGTTTTCTATATTTATCAATCTTATAACTTCCGAGCTTCAGTGTGCGTATCATCTGTATGCAGATGACTTGCAGTTGTACTGTCAAGGGAGGGTTGAAGAAATACCTGACGCTATCGACAAATTAAATAGGGATTTGATAGCCATAAAAACCTGGGCTGAAAGATTTGGCGTAGCAGTAAACCATAATAAGTGTCAGGCGATCATCATCGGAAGTTCTCGGAGTATGAGTAAGGTGGATGGTACAACCTTGCCACCAGTTCTCTTTAATGGTACGGTCGTCCCATTTAGTACTGATGTGAAGGATCTAGGCTTGCACATTGATAGTACTCTGAACTGGCGTACTCAAGTCAAAAAGGTCAGCCAGAAGGTTACTGGAATGCTGCGGGCCTTGTACCGACTGAAAAACCTATTAACAACAAGTACGAAGACAATGCTTGTGCAGTCCTTAATTTTCCCTATCATCGATTGTGGTGATTTGTGCTACTATGACCTGAATGCAGATCTCCTCGACAAACTTGACCGTCTTCTCAATAACTGCATTCGATTCGTTTTCAATCTGCGTAAATATGATCATGCCTCTGCGCATCGGTCGCTTCTAAAGTGGTTGCCCATACGCCAGCGCAGAGAGCAAAGGGCGCTGACCACCTTGTTTTCATTTCTTGACTCTCCCACTTCCCCTAGTTATCTAGCCCCCCACTTTTAGTATATTTGTATTTTATATTGTATATTTGATTCGCATCTGCGGTCCTCGTGGAGTTGGATTCTGTATTTTTTATCGAAGATAAATTGTTTGGGCACCCGGTCATTTACGGCTTTCGCAATAGGGAACTCATTGTTGAGTCCCTCAAGCAGCGCGGTGTGTTGTGTGACCCTCTTACCCCAGAGATCAATTGCATTAAGACGCACCGCCGCTATTGTCGCTTCCTGCTGTATGAACAGGTGGAGTGGGGGCAGTCCCAGCATAGCTTCGATTGCTGCAGTCGGAGTAGTCCTAAATCTGCGGGCCAGCATATTCGCCCTAACTGACAATGCTCTGCGCTCCCTTTCTAGATCTTTATCATCCCTCAGGTCATCAGCAACCAGATGGCCCAGATATTTAAATTTATATACCCTGTTAATCGGGTGACCTTTCATTAGTAGAGGAGGGACAGTAGTGGGACACCTGGTGCGAGACCTGAAGACCATGAATTCAGTTCTATGGAACCCTAAAACACAGAAATCCTTATGGTACCGCAACTTTTTAGCTAGGGAACAGTAATGAACAACCATGTTCTATTTCCCCAGAGAGCCCCCCATAATGTCGGGTGCCGCGGCAAGCGGGAGCGCGGGAGTGGTCGGGGGCGCGGGCGCGGGGCCGGCGGGGGTGGGCGCGCTGGGCGGGCTGGGCGGCTCGCTCGAGGATAAGGACTGCGACCTGCTGTGTCCCGTCTGCTTTGAGCTCATCGACGAGGCCTACGTCACACGATGCGGTCATTCGTTCTGCTATGCTTGTATCAGTAAGGTAAGCGGTGCTTCTGACTCTCCCTCACTCATAACATCTCTTGAGCTTTGTCTACATTTGTGACATTTCAACTGACCAGACCCTGTGACCATGACTAGCGCCATTGCTTTGTAAGGAGTAGAGTGTTGAAATGTCACAGAAGGGGACACACAAAAGGAGAAAATTGCTTTTATTTTGATTGTTCAACAAAACTTATCAAAATAAAAGGAATGTTCAGAGTGTGTTAAGTAATGAAGCAGCTGGTCCAACTGATAAGATTGTATCAATAAAATACCTGTTTTCTTCCAAGGCGGTAGAACTCCACCGTCGCTGTCCAAAATGCGGCGCCGCGCTCGCATCACGCGACCACATCTTCCCGAACTTCCTTCTCAACGAGCTCGTAGCGCGGCGGCGAGTGCGAGCGAGACACGAGGCCGTGCCGCAACCTAGAGGTCCATGTGTGAGGGCACTGGTTGCAGCTGAAGCAAGGAGACTTCCGCTCGCGGATGTCGATGCCATGTTGGACTTGCTGACGAGACGCAAGCGGCTGCTAGAGGCCGAGTGTGCAGCCGCTCATCACAGACTGCTGTACGAGTTCCTAGCGCAGCTGCACAAGCACCGCGCGCACCAGCTCGAGCAGCTGGCGCGCGAGGCGTCGCTGGTGCGCAAGGACATGGACCACGTCGCCGGCGTGCTCCGGGACACGGCGCAAGGTAGCCGTCACTCTCTTGTACCTTATACAGCTGCACGAGCACCGCGCGCACCAGCTCGAGCAGCTGGCGCGCGAGGCGTCGCTGGTGCGCAAGGACATGGACCACGTCACCGGCGTGCTCCGGGACACGGCGCAAGGTAACCGTCACTCTCTTGTACCTTATACAGCTGCACGAGCACCGCGCGCACCAGCTCGAGCAGCTGGCGCGCGAGGCGTCGCTGGTGCGCAAGGACATGGACCACGTCACCGGCGTGCTCCGGGACACGGCGCAAGGTAACCGTCACTCTCTTATACCTTATACAGCTGCACGAGCACCGCGCGCACCAGCTCGAGCAGCTGGCGCGCGAGGCGTCGCTGGTGCGCAAGGACGTGGACCACGTCGCCGGCGTGCTCCGGGACACGGCGCAAGGTAACCGTCACTCTCTTGTACCTTATACATCAGCTGCACGAGCGCCGTGTGGAGTCCGAAGAACGACGTTCGAAAATAGAGTCCGAGAACCGTACGTCAGTAGCGACACTAGAATTAAGAAACCGCCCTTACTGCTTTTAATTGGTCCTTAGAGCGGTTTCGCAACGTTCGATCCGTATCCGAGAAATGTCGATTCCATGCTGTAATAAATAAAGACGCTGACAATGTCAAACTGTTCCCGGTTGACGCGTGATATCGTACTGATCATCTCCGCTTCTCCTTATCGATGTCAGTGACGGCGACCCTCATTTAGAAATCAATTCGTAGCGTGTGCCCTGTGATGGCTCGCTAGACTGAATTCAGTTCTGACCCGGTCACAACTAGAGCAGTAAAGTTGGCCTGCAGTGTTGTATGCGCGTGTGGGAGGGCTTAGGCCTCTCTCTGCTTATTTGCTTCTCGTAGGTTACCGTGTGGATAGGGCCGGAACGTGCGTGTTTTCAATTAGTTTATTTTTTCTCAGGAGCAGCTCGGAATCTCAATGAGCGCTCGTTGGTGGCAATAGGCTTGCCTCCTGTAACATGGGACTTAAAAATATAATTGCCTCAATGTTTTGTTTGTGACACAGGAGCAGCCGGGCTGGCGCGCCTGCCCGAGGCCGGCGACGTCCCGGACGCGTCGCAGGAGCCGGACGCGGGCGACGCCGTGCGCGCGCTCAAGAGGGAGCTGGCGGACCTCGCGGGCAGCGTTGGTGATACCGCCGCGCATGTAGACGGTACTGTGGCACATCTACACTTTCATTTCAGAAATCTTAACATTTGAACACACAATCATCACACATACATAACATGCATCTCACGTTTTTTCAACTACAATGTTAAGTTTGTTCTTGGGATAAATAAATCCCAACCCTTCATTGTGCGTAGTCCGGTCGGTTTGTTTAACTTCGGCAGCTGTAGCGGCACTTTGCAAGTCGCTTTTTTATATTGCTCGTCAGTGTACGTTTTGTTAGTCGCCTCTGCTTCGCCCTCTAAACATCTAAGACATTCTCTTTTCAATTTTTGTCGCTATATCTTCAACACCACACAAACAAACAAAATCAATCTGCCTAGCCTGTTCCCAACTCGTCGGCTTCCAGTCTAACCGGATGCAGCTGAATACCAGTATTTTACATGAAGCAACTGCCTATCTGACCTCCACAACCCAGTAACTGGGTAATACGACTTTCGGTCTTCTGACGACCCGTAACGACTGTCAAAGATTCTCGAATGACAGCGGGACCAACGGCTTAACGTGCTTTCCGAGGCACGGAAGAGTCTCGGTATATAAAGATGGTCACCCATCCACGGACCAACCCCGGCAAGCGTAGCTTAACCTGATGGATCGACCCGTGCGGCTGTTATTGCTTTAGCCACGCAAACACAATATACGCAATAAAATGGTAATACAGACTGTATGTACTCGTATGACAGGCGGCAGCCTGGGCGGCGCGTCGGAGGAGGAGAGCTTCGCGGGCGGCGCGGCGGCCGGCGGCGACGCGCTGGCCGCGCGCTGGCGCCGCCTGCACGCGCACTTCGACGACTTCGTGCAGGTACCCGTACCCACGCTACCCACACTACCCACACTCGTACACACATTACAAAACATATATACCTATTATTTTAAATTACAACATTTCAAATGGAAATTTACTATGCGTATTTGGCTTTTTTTACGAAAACACTTACGTGCAAATGTAACTGAAATAGAATTTTTGAGCTCACATTTTTATCACTTTGTGTGCAAGAAAGAGCCATCTCTAAAACTATCGTTCAATATTCTAATGGATATTAAATTTGAACGTTGCAGTATTTTTAACCAACTTCCAAAAGGAGGAGGTTCTCAATTTGACTGAATGTTGTTTTTTTTTTTGTATGTTTGTTACGCGATTACTCCGTCAATTATGAATTGATTTTGATGGTTCTTTTTTTGTTTGGTAGACCATACTTCAGAGGTGGTCCCATATAAATTTTATTAACTTTGCTTGGGTAGTTTTTGAGTTAGCTTCAATAATACGTATTTTTTCCTCACTTAGTATGTGGATGATATTATGATAACTTCCTGTCACTGTTATTTACATAGCAGGTAGTGCTATTCGAATTTGTGTGGGGTAGATATTACAACTAAAAAGTGAAAAATAAAAACTTTTTACAAAAAAAAAAACAACCGACTTTAAAAAAAAAACACTACAAAGTGAAAAATAATTTTAATTTCGGAAGTCGGTGACAAAGAACGAAAATTAAAAACCAAAGACACCGACTTCCGAAATTAAAATTATTTTTCACTTTGTAGTGTTTTTTTTTGAATACGGTTGTTTTTTTTTTTTTGTAAAAAGTTTTTTTAGTATCGCCGGTTTGCACGTTGTATTGTCCGTTGGAAGTTCATAAACGTGGATACAACTGAACACCTTGTCCGTGTGCCACAGTGTTACTTCGCGCACCGCGCAGACGAGCTGTACTTCCCGGGCTCGTCGGCGGCCACCCCCGCGCCCGCCACCTTCCCCGCGGACTGCGCGGGCGCGGCGCTCGCCGCCAGCCCGCAGGGGCCCGCCGCGCCCGACGCCGACCACGTGCCGCAGGGGCCCGGCGACTCGCGGACGGTCTCCATGCACGGTAACTTTCACCGCAGTCAAGCGCACACTACAGCCGCAACGGGCCGCAGCGCAACGCCTGTTCATACAAAAAACACAGTGCGTCTGTAAGGTGGGGTGGTCATAGAAAATGTACGAAAGTGATGGAGGAAGATTTTTGCAATGCGTTCCGTTGTGGCGCGGCCCGCACGGCCCGCACGGCCCGCCGCAATCTGCGCTGGCGGTTAAACCTTTCTAGAAAAAAACAATTGACTTCCAAAAAAATAATGCATCTGCAAAGCATAATCAGCCTATAATGTTCCCACTGCTGGGACTGCGGCCTCCTCTCTGATAGAGGAAGTGGGCCGTAATCCACCACGCGGACCAACTGCAGTGCGGGTTGATAGATGTCACGTCTTCGAATTTTTGGTTCTGGGACATGGCGGTTTTTTCACGATAGATGTTTTCCTACACCGTTTTGAGAGCAGTGGTGATGAAATATTTACACAAAGTAAAGCGCCTGTCAGGGTTCGAACCTACGATCTACATCTCGTAAGTCGCGGCCGTTACCACTAGGCCATCAATGCTCTCTAAAAAAACTTATAATAAAATGTATTTTTACGGTTACAAACTTACATCTGCAGTAGGATAATTGACCGAGACGAACTGGGAAAACGTGTTTTTCAACTGCATAGTTAAGTTTGTTCTTGGAATAAATTCATCTACGAACCCTTCATTGTGCGCGGTCCGACACGATGTTGACAAAATGTTCATAACAGTTTGAATTAGGTTTGTATGGAAAAAAAATGGATAAGTTGCCCGGAAAATTGGAAAACTGAGAATGCTTTTTTCTATGGATTGAAGTTTGGACAATATCTATCGGATCAGTCAGTATTTGATAAAAACCCAATCTTGCATCAAGCATAAACACAGGTAATGACCTATCTACAGCTGTGAACTCATACAGATTGTCACCACACAGGAAGCAACAACTGAGTAGATGACACAAAGTAGATGAAGTGCTAAGCAGCGATATCATAGCAGAATGCGATTCACCTGCGCCTGCGCCCGCTGGCACGGCAGTGGCTCGTTCGGCATCACTACATGCAAGCTCATACTGACGGCAACGATGCCGCTGACGCTGTATCCTTAGACGTGCCACGAACTCCTTTTTCAATACCAGGTCACTCAGAAAGTTTTGCGACTAACAGTTTTTGTCTATGGGATACTGGCTGGTTTTGATGTCAATTAAAACTATGACTATTTATTACAAAAAAACAACATTCCAAATTCGAAATTCCCTCCACATTTTTTTACGAGCAAAATTAAAATACTCTGTCTTAGAGCCTGTCCAGAAAATGCGATTTACGCGCGTGTTCACTCGCGCGTAGGCACTCGCGCGTTCTCGATATACTAGAGCTACATACAGCCCGTCCAGATGCTCTCGCGCGTTACCTCACACGCGCGTAAAACGCTTGCAATGAGCGGGACTCTCGACTCGCTCGTTTTACGCGCGTGCGCCGCGCGAGTCGAGATACTCCGGCGCCATTGCTGCGTCCAGTACTACGCGCGTGTCCATGGCGAGTGGACGTATTCGTTTCAAAATGGAGCGTGATAACTTTGACACGGAACTTTTTATTGACGAAATTGAGAAAAGGGTAGCTATATGGGATATGGAATCATCAGATTATTCTAATAGAATCATTAAACGTAGCAACTGGGAAGAAATAGTTTACGACGTCTCCATCGACGGTATGCAAGCCAAAACACAACCGCTGTATCCGAGTCCATGTTTATAGTTGACCAAATCCGTCTCATTACATGCGCGCGAGAACGCGCGTGATTTCGCCGCATCTGGACGCAATACAAATCCAAACGAGCCAGTGGACGCGCGCGGTAATCGCGCTTTCTGGACAGGCTCTTACTGAAAAGTGGATTTACAACGAGAACATTTTCGCGCGATGATTTTGTACGATTTCAAATGTCGACTAAAACCAGAAGAATTGTTTGAAGGACTTCGAATGGTGTTCATAGAAAAAAGCCCTTCTAAAGCGACTGTTTTCCGCTGGTTCAACGAATTTATGCGTGGTCGAGTAATTTTGGCGGACGAAGAAAGAAGTGGCCGCCCTATGACGGTTGTTACATAACAAAACGTGCTGGCTGTGAAAAATTTAATTCAAGAGAATATGTGAATTACATATGAAGAGGTTCAGCATACACTGCAGATTGGATCGGGAAGTGTGCATGAAATTCTACACGGGCATCTTCGGGTAAGGAAGATAGTTTCACGCTGGTACCGCAAAATCTAACGCAGGCTTTTCTAAGCTTTTTTTTTACCTCCTTCTGGAGGTTCGGGTAGAATGGTGCCGAGACATGATAGCAAAATTTGAAGCAGGCGCGTCTCGGCGCGTTTAAGATATCATTACGGGTGATGAATCTTGGATTTATCAGTATGATCCAGAAACGAAGCGTCAGTCGACCGTGTGGCTGTTTCAAAATGAACCAACGCCTACCAAAGTGAAGCGAGCCTGAAGTGTAGGCAAAATTTTGATCGCTATTTTTTTTTCTTTGACAAAGGAGCGTCAATGCTGAATAGTGTGTTACCAAATATTTGCCTGAAGTTTTTACTACTACAATCAGCAAGCGACCGAACACTGGCCTCCGTGGGCTACTGCTTCACCACGACAACGCGCTGGCTCACTCGGCGCTCAAAACAAGGGACTTTCTGGACAGAACACCGGTCAAATTTATAGGTCATCATAGGCGTTTAAATCATCTCGAGCCTGGGAAACTGCATCATGAATGAAAGATCAGGAATAAAATAATCAAGTGTCATCTGCGTATAAAGTGAGATGTCATGTCGTTTGATTTGCTGAATGTTGTTTATGTAGATTAAAAAGAGTAGGGACCCTAAAATTGATCCCTGGGGAACTCCATACGTTATAGGTAATGCGCCACTTTGATCATTATTATCCGTTCTAACTAATTGCGATCTGTTTTTTAGATATGAATCGAACTTTTTAAGACACTGCCGGTAATATTGATGGTTTCTAGCTCTTTAAGTAGCAATTAATGAATGTCGAACGCTTTTATGAGGTCAATAGAGATACCAATGACTGAAGTTTTTTCCTTCTACATTTTACTTAAATAATTATAGAATTAAGTAAAATGTAAATGGAAAAAAACTTCAGTCATTGGTATCTCTATTGACGGAGTGAGTATTGAGTGTGCCGCTCTTTCGTCCAAACTAGGGATGTAACGATACATAATTTTCCCGATACGATACCGATACCGATTATTATAGTAAATAACCGGCGATACCGATATCAAATAAATAATGAAGTATACTACTAGGTATACTACTTCGGGCATTTGTATGCTTTGTATTTTGTATTTCGGGCACAACTGTTTAATAGTGCGTTATAGTCCTCACTTCACTGTGTGACTAAACAAAATTACGAATAGCGGTGGCGTGAAACAGGCACGAACCTATACATCGCTCAGCCAACTGCAAACACTGCCGTTTACCGTGTTGCCATGTCGCCAAGCATGCGCTGCGCCGCTCTTCTGCCAGTCCCGCCTGCGACAGAGCGACAATGTTGCGCGCGTGTTGTCATTTTGCGCGCTTTTTGAACTGTTTGATATCGGTTGGATATAATCAGCGATGCCGATACATTATAACGACCTGGCGATTATATCGGCATCGGAATCGTTACATTCCTAGTCCAAACCCGTATTGTCTGTCTGAAAGTAAGTTAATATAAGTTAAATTTTATCTAATCGGTTGGATGGGATTTTGTAAATAATTTTGACAATACAGGCAACACCGAAATAGGTCGGTATTACTCGGCTCCATTTTGTATTCTGATTTGAGAATGTAGGAATTACCTTCGTCATTTTCAGCAGTCAGTTGACGCATTTGCTAAGCTCGCTCAAGAGCTGTCAGCGTCATCATTGTTGTGAATATTGACACCGACAGCTCTCGAACTCTGTTTACTAATGCCGTGTGTGCAGGCGGCGACCAGCGCGCCCCGGACGAGGCGGCGGGCGGGGCCCCCGCGCCCCCCGCGCCCGCCGCGCCGCCCGCGCCCCCCGCGCCCCCGGACCTCACGGACACGCTGACGCGCGCGGCGCTGCGCCCGCGCGGCCTGGACGCCTTCCGCGAGGACCTGCTGGCCTTCACCCGCTACAGGGCCCTGCGCCCGCTGGCCACGCTCAGCTACTGCAGCGACGCCATCAACTACTCCACCATCGTGTCCACCATTGAGTTCGACAAGGTATATCATTCATACTTACATAAACTCACGCCTTCCCACGGATCCACCTACATACATACTCATTTTGCTTCGTACACGTTCATACACATGGTCACACGCAGGCCGGTTGTGAGTACTATGCACCTGGGGGCCTACCACAAACTCAAAAAGCAGTATTATTTTAATAATACTTCAGTGTAGGAAAGAGATGAAGCTCTACAGGACGTATAGCTCTTTCTCCCACTGAAGTAATATTAAAATAATACTGCTTTTGAGCTGGTGGTAGGCCCCCTGACCTTTCTAAAGAGCATCACCAATAAAGTCAATAAGGATGTGACTGGGTCTTGCTTGTGCAAAAACAGCACCCGCATAGGTCATGATTGGGCGAATGCATGTTGTGTAAATACGCAATGTGCACCGTAGTGACAATTTGCTACGTGCATTAAGGATAGTGTGAAGCCTTCCAAGGACCCATGCGGTTCGCGCGCGGGCTTGGGTTATGTGCTCTTTAAAGGAGAGATGGTGGTCAAGGACTACACCTAGGTACTTGGCTCGGTTCTCCCAAGGGATAGGCTTGCCTAGCATGGTGATGGGTTGGGAGAGACCGGGTTAGGTCTTTTTAAACGGTTTCGAAAAGAGAACCGCTTGGCTTTTGGTGGGATTGACTTCAATCCTCCATTTCCTAAACCAGGCGCCGAGTTTATCGACTGCGGTTTGGAGAATGGCGGCTATCGAGTCGGGGCCGAAGCCTCTGTAGTAAATGGTCGTATCGTCTGCGAACAGAGCCAAGTGCGCCTTTTTACTTACAGGGATATCGCTGGTGAATAGCGTAAAAATGAGAGGGGACACTACGGATGCCTGAGGAACTCCGGCGCGAATGGGATGGGGGAGGATAGAACTCCTTCGATTCGATAGCGGAAGGTGCGATTTGACAAAAAGTCTCGTAAGATGAGGACGAGACGATCGGGCACCCCGAGTTTGTAAAGCTTATATATTAAGCCGTTGTGCCAGACTTTGTCGAACGCTTTTGCTATGTCGAAGAATACTGCACCGGTCAACAAACCACGCTGGAACCCAGCGCTTATGTGTTCGGGGATCCGGTGGCCTGATGTACGCTAGAGTGCTGGGAACGAAACCCAAACTGTTCGTTGGGAATGAGGCCCTTGGTCTCGGCGTAGTCTCTGAGACGCTTATAAATAAGCCTCTCATAGACTTTGCCTAGGACTTTGAGCAGACTGTTGTTTTTAAATGACAGTGTTAATAGGTATGTTCAAAAGTGACCACCCAAAGAGTTTACAACACAAAAATGAAATATGCGCAACACCACATAAAAAAGCATTTTCTATCAAAACTTTTTAGGTATGGCACCCAAAATTTACAATAAACTACCTAAACACATTATGGAAATTAAAGATATAGATTTGTTTAAAACCAAAACACACAAATTTTTAGTTGCGAAATGCTATTATAATATTAATGAATATTTAAATGAAAGATGCTAGGCCTGTTACATCTGATTTACTATGTTAGGAAAATTATTAGTTATTTATTGTTTTGAACTTAATTAATATTGATTATTCTAAAATTAAGTGTTGGTTGGGTATGTATTGTTATTATTTAATTTAGTTATTATTGATTTATTTAAAATTATTTTTTTACTGTTTTTAATGTGATTTATTGAATTTAGTTGACATTGTATTGATAGTTTTAAATTTTGTTACACTATTTGCATACCCATATAGTGGTAAAATATGGAGGACTTTATTATAATGAAAAATATCTATGTATCTCTTGTAAATAAATGATTTGATTTGACAGTGTTAATAGGAATGTTCAAAAGTGCCTTTATTTATTTGTTTATATTTAACTCGCGGTTCCGACAGACGTTGTCCTGTCCCAGCAGCGTCACCTACCGGCTCCAATTGTATTTTAAACCATCCAGGGACCTACTCAAATATACAAACAAAATTTCATCCAAATCGGTTCGGTCGTTTATGAGGAGTTAGGTGATAAACACACGTACGGAAGAATTATAAAGATTAACAAGTAACAAGACTCAATATGTTAGTCACAATATTTCTTAACAACTATGTTAGTAAAGTTAACCTATACACTTGACGAATTCCTGCTACACACACGCTCCACACAATGTGGAATGCTGGCTGCTCCCGATACACTGCAGTATATTGTTGGCGCTGGCGCTGGCCCGCACCCGGCGCACCAGGGAAGCGCATGATGTGGCTAATTGAAATCCCAATACTAATTAAAATTGTGTATTTGGGTCTCGCACAGGACTTTCTTTTTATTTTGTATGCGAGTACCAATAAATATTTTTGTTTGTTTTATTTTCGTTCGCAGGACGAGGAGTTCTTCGCCATCGCCGGCGTGACGAAGCGCATCAAGGTGTTCGAGTACGAGAGCGTGGTGCGCGACTGCGTGGACGTGCACTACCCGTGCGCCGAGATGCAGTGCTCGCACAAGATCTCGTGCGTGTCGTGGAACGCCTACCACAAGAACGTGATCGCGTCCTCGGACTACGAGGGCACGGTGAGCGTGTGGGACGCGGGCACGGGCCAGCGCACGCGCGCGCTGCACGAGCACGACAAGCGCTGCTGGTCCGTGCACTTCAACCGCGCCGACGTGCGCCTGCTGGCCTCGGGCTCCGACGACGCGCGCGTCAAGCTGTGGGCGCTCAACGCCGAGCGCTCGGTGGCCACGCTGGAGGCCAAGTTCAACGTGTGCTGCGTGCGCTTCAACCCGCGCTCGTCGTGCCACCTGGCCTTCGGCTCGGCCGACCACTGCGTGCACTACTACGACCTGCGCGCGCCGCGCGAGCCGCTGGCCGTCTTCAAGGACCACCGCAAGGCGGTCTCCTACGTCAAATTCCTGGACGCACGCACTCTGGTGTCGGCTAGTACAGACTCCGCCCTGAAGCTGTGGCGCGTGGAGTCGCCGCGCTGCGTGCGCTCGTTCACGGGCCACGCGAACGAGAAGAACTTCGTCGGCCTGGCCACGGACGGCAAGTACGTGGCGTGCGGCTCGGAGAACAACGCGCTGTACGTGTACTACTCGGGCCTGTCGCGGCCGCTGCTCGCCTACAGGTGAGCGATGATGTTCCTTGTCATTTATTTGTTTCACTTCAACGCTAGGTACACATGCAGCGACTCGCTAGCGATTTGAAAATCTCACGTCAACACAGATTTTGAAATGGGCGAGTAAAGTTGCTGCGTGTGTGAACCTAAAGTTGTCAAAAAATAAAAGGCCCGTTTTGACATTTTTCATCGCGACGTAATCAGTGAAGTAACCATACGACTCGGTACTTGATACTCACGATAAATCGATTCAAGTTTGTATGAGTTTTTGATCAATTTGATTATGTATTGACACTGTGTCCATGCTGAAGTGCCAATTCATCAATTTTATATTTTAGTTTCGCCGGTTTATTTTCTTTAACTAGTTCCAGCAATTCAGCGTCCAACAATTTCATGTCAGCTTCAACGCCTTGTCTTTGTAGTCATGCCACTAAATCAGCCTTTTTTTACGTGAGTAGGTGCTTTATCTATTTGAACTGAATGGTAAGATGCATTGTACATAATGATTATGCACTGTTCGGGGAGGTTTGTTAACAAGTTAGTAAACCACTCTGAATTTGTTTGCGTCCATTTCTTCGTGATATTCTTTTGTACTTTTAGACTCGAATGCGAAAGACATCATTCACAAAACCTCCCCCGGCTGATCCGACGTGGCAGATTATTAGGCGTCCGCCTTTTCCCATTGGCACTTTTGAGCAAGATGCCTTGGTATCGTCCGTCCACGACTGCGGCACGGTCGAGTTCAGCCAAGTCTCGTCGAAAAATATGACATTGTCCCAATTTGTGATTTTGTTCATCTCCCTCAAGAATGATCCTCTGTGCAAAATTAAATCATATTGTTCCATCATAATTTTCCTCTTGTCGGTTTTCTTGTATTTGAATCCAATTTGCTTCGTAATTGTTATGAAAGACGTGGAACTGGCACTAAGCATACACGTGGTTTCGAATAGCGTCTGCGTCAAATGTGTCAATACTTGTTACAGGCTTGCTTTTCTTCCTCTTTTTAGGCATTTTCTTCAGTACCGGAAGGCCCATACTTTTCCTTCAAGAGGGTTCAAATAGTTTTTCTGCCGATTCCAAGTGCTTCTGCGACGCGATCTTGCACTTGTGTTACGGGTAATAAAAGGCCACCATTTACTGATTCGCGTTCGAAGTATTCGGTTAACTTCACAACCAATTCGCGTGACTGGCTGTTGATTGTACGTCCTCTTTTCGACAGGTTGAAACAGTTCGTACGATATAACGATGTCCAAAATAGAAGAGCCGAGGTCAACGTGATAGTAAACGAAATAGTCCAAAAGCAAAGCCGAGTCGAGAAAAAATATCAAACATAAACGAGCGCACAGTCAACTTCACAAGATGGCGAACGAAAGACTGCGCAGTGCGCGCGTGGACGCTAAGTCACGCCGCAGTGTCGCCAATTCAACATTTTATTTACGGCTTTGAGCGCCAAGCTCATTCTTTTCAGTAAAGATCACTACCCAATATTTAATTACTATTAAAATCGAATGAAGCTGCTGAAATTCAGTCATTAATTACTTACAACACTAGTATTTAAAAAAAAACCGGCCAAGTGCGTGTCGGACCACGCACAATGAAGGGTTCCGTAGTTGGGATGAATTTATCCCAAAAACAAACTTAACTTTGTAGTTGAAAAATATGTTCCCCCATACGGAATGTATGGTAAAACATGTTTATTACTCGTTAACTTGTGGAGCCTACTTAGCTGTGATAGTTTTCCTTTTAATTTCGTGATATAAACTACTGTTTTGATTTTTTTCACACACCCAAAACCAACCATTAAGCCGGTAGGGGTACACTTGACTCTAACAAAAATTAGTACTTTAAAGCTTAATATTTCGCAAATGGATCCCTGAATCCAAAAATGGTTTTCACAAACTCACAATGTTTTTGAAGGACCTTTCCAATGATACCCCTCACCATGGGTAAAAAAACAAAAAAAAAAACATCACCACTTTACGTGTATGAGAGCTACCCTAAAAAAATTTTTTTTTCATAATTTTGTTTTACCACTTTGTCGGCGTAATTAATATGTATACCTATGCCAAATTACAGCTTTCTAGTACGAAGGGTCTCGGAGCTAGACCGCGGACAGACATACAGACAGACAGACAGACGGACATGACGAAACTATAAGGGTTCCTTGTTTACTATGGAACCCTAAAAAAAGACCGAGAACGTTTTTGAGACGTTTTGTAATAATTAGAAATTGCATGCTACTATAAAATAAGCGCGAAAAGAATACTCGCAATATATTCCACCATATTATTTAACGCGCCAAAAAATATTTTATTAAACACTTTTTGTAATTATTTATAATTTTATTGTTTCTTTCAGTTTCGTTCCAAGTTACATTCTAGGGGCTTTCTCTAATGTCAAAACGGGCCTTTTATTTTTTGAAAACCTTAGCATGCCATTACTGATACAAGATTTACCAGACTTGCTTATTATACAAGATCAAATTAAATGAATGCTAGTTACCCAATTTAATTTGACCTTGTATTTCTTAGTTCGTTCCTAGGTGCTCTATGGTCGCGAACGCTATTGTTGGGCATAAGGTCTCGGGTTCGACTCCCAGGTCAGGCAAAGAGATATTGGTTTTTTTATCGCGAAGTTCTCAGTAGCAGCCCGGAGTCTGGATTTGTGCCCGGTTGATGGTAATAGGTTCACCCCTTACTGGCGAAATGTGGGCGTGTAAAGTTACACCTCTGCCCAAGTGATTTCATATTGAACGGATGAGTCTGTGAACATGTAAGAATTGTGTTGCGGCCAGGTTCGACGCCGTGCGCGGCTTCCTGGAGCGCGAGCGGCGCGACGAGGAGCCGTCGGAGTTCGTGTCGGCCGTGTGCTGGCGCCGCGCCTCCGACCGCCACGTGCTGCTGGCGGCCAACTCGCAGGGCACCATCAAGGTGCTGGAGCTGGTGTGAGCGCTCGGTCCCGTCACGTGTGTCAAAGTGTTACCACTGACTTCTGATCCCTAAGACATTCTGTACAGACCGACACAGTGGCGCCGAAGCGAGTACCGAAACTCGATTTTATTTACTACGGATACGGATGAAATTTGTATTACGTAATAAGAACACAAAGCGGCGCGAAGCGTCGTCGAGAGCCGCGCGGGTCTGCTCTTCGCCGCCACTTCGTCGGTCTGCGCTGAACCTGAAATTCCACTTTTATTGACATCTAAGTCGTGACAGTAGTGAGTCGTGCTAGAGAGACTTGTGGTGGAGCTCGCACCCGCGCACTTCAACCAACTCAGGCGTGCCACACACCGGCCGGCCCGGAATGTGTGTAGCGCGCCTCACTATCGACCGACGACAAGTCGACAACCAGAGTTCAAGATTCAGTGTGTCAACTTTTAAACAGTGCTAAGAACTACGTTTTAATTAATACTTAGAACTGATTGTCTGATTATACATTGTGCAGTAAGTTGTAGCTATAAGACGGCTCTTGTACAGTAAAACATCCCTTTTATTGACCTGTAAGCTTCGATCCAAGAGTACACTACATTCAGGGTTAGCGCCAAAAACAGTCCGAAGAATAAGTTGTGCGATCAAAAATAGAATAAGCACCAATTACGAACATATTTTTTCAACCCTATTAGTTTTATTTTAGAGAAAGTAAATATTTTTGTACAAATTTTCATAATTGCTGTATTATCCAAGCGAATTTGTTTTTGCATTTTCTCCAATGGTAGACAGTCCTAAACGTAAATATATCGCAAACATAATTCAACTTTATGTTTGAGTATTAAGGGTTATAATGTTTAAAATACCTTATTATTTAGAATTAGAATATAAACGTACAGTAGTATCAGTCGCGGCGGTTGTATCGGCTGAGCAACGAGTGTGTTCGTGATGCTGTCTCTAGTGTATTCTTGATCGAATCCTCTCGTGGTAACTCGACACATGAGAGAAGCGTGTGGCCGGAGTGCACGGCCAGCTGACTACAGGTGACTGGTGTAACGCTACGCGGGAGTACTGGTGCCCGCGCCACGTTCATTAGCGAATGTTCTAGATACGTGTCCCTATGTATGTGAAGTTTGTGCATTCAACTTATCTTTTATTGTGACATTACAAATGTTCTCATAACTTGTGTAAATATGGCTGTAGCATTCCGTCATCGTACTGACTGGGTAGCGGCCCGGTGCGGTGCAGCGTGCAGCGGTGTTCCGGTCTCACAGCATCGTATTTGGTAATGACAGTGAGTCGATGACACACTCAGTAGTAGTGAGTAGACTTGGAACATATCTTACCAACCTGTCGTAGGGCAGTTTGGTAAGCTCGGATTATTGTGATTCAGACGTTGAAAACGTCGTATGCAATACTTGTGTGCAGTGCAGTGTTCGCGTGTAACGCACTCGTGCGCAGTGCGAGTGACTATGGAAGCTAATGATGCGCTCAAATGTTGTCTGTTATTTTACCGAATCAGTTAGCCACACAGTAGCGCAATCTACCTACAGTTGGTACAGCTTTGATTACAAAGCAAATCTTGAAATATTTGATATGAAGTCCTCGTTGATTTTCATTATAACAGAATCTTACGTGATCAAGATGTTGGTCAGTCAAATCATTTATTTCAAATAGGCATACTTTTGTGTAACTTTCAAATGTTTAAGACAAAGCGAAATGAAGTGTCAGCAATTTACTGCAATGTGCAAAATGTTGTAATCCCGAGCTGTCTTACGATAACTTGGGCCCGCCCACTACAGTTGACCGACAAGTAAGGTGCAGTCAACCTCAAAAACGTGTACACGTGAACAAGAATTAATTTGAGACAGTAAAATTATCCTTGTCCTTGAATACATTTGTTTAAAGCTGACTGCAGCCAGACTGTGTTCAACGAAGTGTATTGTGTAAAATAAGTACGTAGCGTAAGTGATGAGCAGTGATACAGACGATGTGCCAAACGTGTACGACAGTACGTGTACTAGCTAGTGAGTGTCTATGTAACTATGTGTCCCTGAGACAGTAAAGTGTCCCTTACCACTCCCACACAGCGTTTTATTTGTACCCCAGAGACGGCAGCACGGAGACGCTTCGGCGGCCGCTGCTGTGACGGCATTGTCGACACTCGACCGCACTCGCCGCCTACGAGTATATACGAGTGACGCTCTCTGCAGTTCCGGCGCCACCAGTCTCGTGTACACGCGTGTTTATATCTGGTTTAAATAGGGTAACAACCGAGCATACCCTACATACAAAATAACGACTATAAGCCGACTATAGGTTTGGGAAAAGGTAAGAATGATGTAGACAAAATAGAGCACATCAATAAAAACATTTTTATTTGAAAACATATCAGACGTTCGTCTTAACACGATACACGGTTGTTACAACAGATTATCATCCGCGGCGACCACGCACGGCCGCGCCATGAACTCAATGTTATACACGACAAAGTTCAAATTGCATTGCTAATTCACACAAACTCTTAAATCAACTTAGACTAGACATAGTATAGTTCGCATACATTCTCCGTGCGGTGCCAGCTATGTACATCTTATTTAAAATTGACCCCGAGGATAAAATAAACTTGCTATCCTTCGCTCGCTAGTAATATAAGACAGAGATACAAGAAAATTTCGTTCAACCATATGATAGGCGAAAATAGCGAAAATAGGCGTTTATAGCGTCTCTAAGCTGCTATCAGCGCGTTCGGCGAGTTTTTCGATTCTTTAGGAAGTTCTTTATTTATATATGGTTGAACTCCTAGTACAATGAAGATCCCTTTTTGATATGAATCTATTATTTCAGTAAACCCGAAACTTTGCTGCCAGTACACTTGACCACACATACTTCGTACAAGTTCTCCCGACAAGTGAGATGTCTCCGCATTCATGATTGTAACACCCGCGTTTGCACGCCCCGCCCTCGAGTACATCGCTATAGTTTCTCGGGTCTTGGGAAGAATGGAGCCTTTCCTATCCTTCGTATACATATTATATACTAGCTGCGCCCCGCGGTTTCACCCGCGTAAGTCTCGAGAGTTCCTGTGAGAATATTGGGATATTGGTGCAGCTGTTTGAGCGACAAACATACACTCACAAACTTTCGCCTTTATAATATTAGTGTGATTAAACTACAGAACGCCACCTGCTACGATACTTACATACTCCATCGTGTACATACAACTAACATATAACGTGGACAGACATGGGTGCAACCCATGGTAACAATTAAACATTAACGAGGCCTTAACTCGTAGCAGTGAGTGGTTTACGTACCACTGACGTGCAGGTTTATTTATAAATGAACGTGGCGAATTAGACAACTTGTAATGTACCGGACATATTAAATTACAAAGATATGCGACGGTATTTACATTGCGTGCGTCCGCCACTCCGTATTATAAAGTTACGACAAGCATGGCTACACTGACGTTATTCTTGACATAACTCTGTACTTTTCCACAGGGTATGGAGGCACATGGAAATCTCTTGACAAGGAGTTAAAAACACTCGATATTTGACAACTCTTGAGATTATCTTCCTAAATGCTACAAATATTACGTGTAACAATATTAGGCGATTCGCACACTGCCCCGCATCACGCAGCGTAGCGCGCGGCAGCAGGTTCAGTTTGTATAGAAAACACAATATGCGCGCGCGACGCGCACCCGCGCGAAGATTGTTTGCTATGGCCGCCCCGCGCTACGCTGCGTGATGCGGGGCAGTGTGCGAATCGCCTTAGTGTACAGTATTCAGTATACAATCACTGTCATGTCTAAAATAAAAACCAGCTGCTCCATTTCAGAATGCAATATTGGCTTTATCAAAATGTATGAAACAGCAGATTTTTTTAAAATATATTACACATTAATATGCAATATTATGTGAGATCTTGTTCAAGGTCAAGTTAAATTAACTACACAGTTGTGATGGGTTTAGATATCGATACCCATCACGTCTGAGAAGTTTACAAAAACTAAACCGACCTTTCAAGTACATACACACCCTCATGTTGTTGACACAAAAACATATCCCGCTAGCTAATTTAATTTGACCCAAGTATTATCACGAGCTCGAAATTCGTATGTGAGCCACATTCTCTTCACACGTTAGTGTTGGGGTTGAAGAGGCGCCGCGAGCGCGAGGCCGAGGAAGGGGAGCGCGACGACGCGAGGCGCGGCGACGGCGAGCGCGACGACGAGGACGCGGCCCGGCGCCGCGCCGCGAACCGGCGCGTCACCTCCGAGTAGCGCGGCGAGCGAGCCGCCCTGCTGGCCTTGACCGCCCTACTGTTGCTAGACTCCTTGCTGGTGGATGCCTTACTATTGAGCTCCTTACAGCCAGATGCCTTGCTTGCAGACTCGTTGCCGCTCTCGTCCTTATTGCTGGTGTCTTTGCTGGCGGACTCTGGTGGGCAAGACCGCAGCGAGCGACGCTTCGGCGAGGACGGACCTAGCATACATCAGAAAATATTTGAATTTTAATTGTTTTCTAAAAGTTTTTTAAACAATAACGAATGGGCGGTAAAAAGTAACTCGGAGAATAATGTCATCATTAAAGGTTACAGCTTTCTATTCATTTATTTAACACATCGTAGCCTGTTAAAATCTTGGGCTTCGCAGTGGTTGGCTGGCAAGATGATTATAGCTATTTGTCCTTGGACAGTTCATTACAGCAGTCACTGAGATTGTGCACACTTGACAGGCACAGCATTGGTGCCAGCTCGACGACCACTACTGACGTGGAATTTGGAACACAAGTGTTGAGTTGGCGGAGAGGCCTAGGGCCAGCAGTGGACTGTGTTCACTGGGGTGGTTTTACATGTAGCGAATAAGAACTCTTTTGTTTGATTTATAATTGTTTATTATTTCTTACATTTTTATACAGAGTTGATTTTTAAGATGGAGCAGTAAGGGTACGTACCTTAAACGTTGTAGCTACAGGAAAACGGTCTTAAAGAGTCTGTTTTTAGTAAAAACAGTCTCTTTAAGACCATTTTCCTAAAAT
Organism: Agrochola lychnidis; assembly: GCA_963680765.1. NCBI lineage: Eukaryota > Metazoa > Arthropoda > Insecta > Lepidoptera > Noctuidae > Agrochola > Agrochola lychnidis. The sequence goes on from OY796877.1 coordinate 15,859,873, forward strand.
GTTAGGACTCCTTACCTTTTTGAGACATTTTGAAACTTTTTTTGATGCCAATCGATTTTGTTTCTTATAAGGATCAAAAAAGTCTTTGGACCAACTGAGGTTTGAGTACTAGAAAAGTCAGAAATCGTAGAAACTATTCCCATACTTTTGTTAGGACAGAAAATCCAATTATAGCCGGGGAACAGGTGTAAGAGAAACGCAGGTACTTAAAGTTTTGAGTGAAAGCGCACGCACATTCGCCCGCTGATGGGCAGCTTCCTGAACTAACTGACGTCACAATGAGAACTTACTGGAGCTTGCGCGGGCGGCCGGGTCACCGCTCTGGGTTGCCGTGGTAGCGTTTACATTCTGCCGCCCGCTATACAACTTACTTCTTATGATGGACTTGCTAGCCGAAAGTAAACGATCCTCGAGCGGTTCAAACCGTACGAAGCAGACTTTATAAGTCTACTGTTCAAAAGAAAGTAGAACGATGATTTACCTTGAGAGTTTGAGAGTAATACATTTTAGTTCACCCAGTTTGCATGGAGGTCGTATGCCATCCCGACATACACATCGCTAGTGGACCCTCGCTCGTGGAAACATGCTTGTACTTTGAACCAACGCGTGTATATCAATCTTTGAAACATACAACTGATTTGATTTTTACATTTTATAACACTGTATTTGCTAGAAAAAACCTACCTTTAAAATGAACCCACCAGCAGGGCACTCGGCATCCTAAATGAGACCAGAGAGAGCCCTCCAGGAGAGCTCCCGGCACTGACCGTGTTAAACTAAATGCATACCGTTAGCATCTTCGTCAGTCGCGGCCCCCGTGTCCCCGCTGGAGGCGCTGGGGGCGCGGGAGGCGCTGGGGGAGCGGGAGGCGCGGCCGGCCGGGCGTCGCGACGCCGCGCCGCTCGCCGGCGGCTGGAGCGCCGAGTAGCGCCGCGTCGCCAAGCGATTCTTCGTCTTGATAGCGCCTGCAAAATCAGTCAAATTTGTGTCAAGTAGGTCATTCAATGGTACGTATACGTACCGGTGGCGGCGGCAGCGCGCAGGCGCGACACGTCGGCGGGCGGCAGCTGCAGCGCGCCCAGCGACGGCAGGATGTAGCGCAGGTAGCGGTTGTACGTATACGTACCGGTGGCGGCGGCAGCGCGCAGGCGCGACACGTCGGCGGGCGGCAGCTGCAGCGCGCCCAGCGACGGCAGGATGTAGCGCAGGTAGCGGTTGTACGTATACGTACCGGTGGCGGCGGCAGCGCGCAGGCGCGACACGTCGGCGGGCGGCAGCTGCAGCGCGCCCAGCGACGGCAGGATGCAGCGCAGGTAGCGGTTGTACGTATACGTACCGGTGGCGGCGGCAGCGCGCAGGCGCGACACGTCGGCGGGCGGCAGCTGCAGCGCGCCCAGCGACGGCAGGATGTAGCGCAGGTAGCGGTTGTACGTATACGTACCGGTGGCGGCGGCAGCGCGCAGGCGCGACACGTCGGCGGGCGGCAGCTGCAGCGCGCCCAGCGACGGCAGGATGTAGCGCAGGTAGCGGTTGTACGTATACGTACCGGTGGCGGCGGCAGCGCGCAGGCGCGACACGTCGGCGGGCGGCAGCTGCAGCGCGCCCAGCGACGGCAGGATGTAGCGCAGGTAGCGGTTGTACGTATACGTACCGGTGGCGGCGGCAGCGCGCAGGCGCGACACGTCGGCGGGCGGCAGCTGCAGCGCGCCCAGCGACGGCAGGATGTAGCGCAGGTAGCGGTTGTACGTATACGTACCGGTGGCGGCGGCAGCGCGCAGGCGCGACACGTCGGCGGGCGGCAGCTGCAGCGCGCCCAGCGACGGCAGGATGTAGCGCAGGTAGCGGTTGTACGTATACGTACCGGTGGCGGCGGCAGCGCGCAGGCGCGACACGTCGGCGGGCGGCAGCTGCAGCGCGCCCAGCGACGGCAGGATGTAGCGCAGGTAGCGGTTGCGCAGCGAATGCCACGTGCGCGCTGCGGGACACGTTCTACTTGTTCATATTGTATTTATTTCTGTATCTGCCTGCGGCATCACAGTGAGCCCTATCGGAATACTAGCGCTGCGACATTTGTTCTTAGATGTCGCTGCATTATACGAGATAGGAGCCTTTCGGATTCGTACAGGATTGTTTTATACACTTGTTAGTTATCATTTAGTTTTATCCGACTACGGCAAAGCCAAAAGGAACATTCTGTGTTCCTGTGCGAGTCCAGGTAGTGGGAGCAGTGCACTCACCGCGGCCCGTGAGCCGCTCGTACTGGTCCTGCAGGTCGCGCCACACGCGGTTGCCGCTCACGAGGCTGGCGCGCGAGCCGCCGCTGAGCCAGGCCACGATGGCGTGGTCCTCCAGGTTGGAGTACTCCTTCGCGGTGGACTGCGCCGCGCTGCACACGAACACTCACATACACCGGCGGCCCGACACTCGCGGCTGGCACAAGGGGGATGCGCTGAGGTGGCCAAATTATACTTTTCTTACGTGTTTTGCAATTTTCAGGTTAGTGTCAGGTTGTGTGTACGTCGCAGGCAGATTGTATGATTCGTCATTTACAAACGACGCCGTCCGTTTACAAACGCTCGCGGTTATGCAAAATGCCCGAGGCAAATTGGCAATTCGAATTTCGACATTGATTGTTATTTTGGGGCACTCAATAACTTTATTGCTATACCATAATGTGTACTTGGGTGGTAACTATATCATTTAGATCACTATGGACCCTGTAGCGCACAGCAAACAGGGTAGGAGAGAGGAAGTCCTGTTTTAGGAGATCATTAAGTTGTTATTGTGGGAACAAGTTTTAACTTACATATAATCAGGAGGTCGCGAATAATTTCGCTTAGCTATTATTTATGTTTTTTGTTTATCTGCAAAATATACAACGACACAGGTTGGACAAATCATACTTTATTCCAACAATCTGGTACCTATTATGCTACCGTAAAATTGTGAAAACCGTTAGTTTATAATTTATCGGTATTATTTCCGTTAGATTATAAATAAACAAAAAATTGTGGACTGGGTGAAAGGGTTATTGTTTGTTGAAATGTATATTTTTTCGACAATTTTCTACCAATAATATTCCGCAGGAGTCCTCGGAGCACCAGATTCCATGGATATCTTACGTTTTTTAAGTGCCGGATAACTAAATACTTCAATTTGCCGCGGCATTTTGTAAACGGCGTTTGAATTATCCATCAAATGTTGTGGCATATTATAAAGTGATAAGGCAATTTACATTTTGCCTTCGGCGCATGTTTCAAAACGGTGAGCGTTTGTAAACGGACGACGCCGTTTGTAAAAAGCGGAATCATACAATTGCCTGCGACATGTATACAGGGTTATTGGATATACATTGGCAATCTGTTAAGGGGATGTAGGAGAGGTCATTTGCAACCAAATTACACCTGATGATAAAGATCAAAATATTTAATGTCAAACGACTCAAAAATTGTTGACATTTGCTTAGGAGTCAAAAGGCGTCATTTGGTTGTAAATAACCGAGAAATGACGTGAATACGTCGGCAATCCAATAAGGGGATGTTGGAGACAACATCCCTTTATTGGATTGCCGGCGTATAACTGATAACCCTGTATATGATGCGCGACCGGAACTAATCTGTATTTTACAATCGTGAATCATACTTTGATCAACATACAACCTGGCACTGACATACAAATTGCAGAAAACGTAAGAAAGCGCATCCCGCTTGATAACGAATATCAAACAATTACATGTATTTAGAACTATCACAAATGGTCTAGTACTGTCACATTAGCAGAATATTCAAGATCAGTGGCCCAAACACGTTTACAAATGAAATCTAATTCAGGGTAAGCATAATGTGGTCGACACTATCGAAAGCCTTGCAAACGCCACACAGCACACGTTCTACTAACTAGCGTTGCAGATGCAACAACGACAACTGGGAAATAACGTGCTCGGGCAGAAACATACAATATGATAAGTATCTAGTATAGAGGAGTGTGGTTTCAGCGATACCCACCGTTTACTGATGACGTGTGAGCCGAGCGGCGCACGCACCGCGGCGCTGCCTGCTGCTGGGGAGGCGGCGGCGGCTCTCGCGATGTCCGCCTTCTGCTTGCTCCGCTCGGGCTTCGCTCTCGGAGGATCTCTGGCGACGCCAATAGTCTCGGGTGCTTTTATCACCGCCCCTTCTTTTTCGAGCTTGTTGCTGCGTTCAGACACACCCAGGCGAGTGGAAGTGGCGCGAGAGGGCGGCGCTGGCTCGCTAGCCGCGGGTCTCTCCTCCGGCGACTTCTTCGTGGCGCCGACCGGTTCACGCACTTTATTCGGAGACGAGTGTCTGTCCTTGTTCTCCTTGAAATTAAAATTCTTTTTCTTTCATTTCTAATTTGGATCTCTATCTCTAAGAGTTTCTTACTTGTAAGTGTGTGTCAGTACCGCGGCAGGCGGCGCGCGCAGCTACTTAGTACTTAATTGTTTGAATCGATTAAGAATCTGACACATAAGGCCATCGATGGGCTTTTATGTTAGTCAGTTCTTGTCGACTTCTTCTGCTTACTAAGAAACGGCCATCTCAAACGTAGCCTAGTTACCTTATCGGTATCAGCGGAGGCGCTGCGCTCCGTGCGCGGTGCGGGGCGCTCGCTGGGCTCCGTGCGCGGCGCGGGGCGCTCGCTGCGCTCTATGCGCTGTGCGGGGCGCTCGCTGGGCTCCGTGCGCGCCGCGGGGCGCTCGCTGCGCTCCGTGCGCGCCGCGGGGCGCTCGCTGCGCTCCGTGCGCGGCGCGGGGCGGTCGTACGGCCGGGTGGGCGCGAGGCCCAGGCTGTGCGTGTGCAGCAGGCATTCGAGGCGCGCGCACCGCTCCAGCTGCACCAGCGGGTTGATGGCGTAGAACAGCAAGCGCTTGTAGCTGTCGTCGGAGTCGAAGCGCTGCAGGGCGGAAGCGTTCGTGCGCGACACGTAGCCGCGCAGCAGCTCCACATCCTCGTCCGTGATGATCAGTTCCTTGCACGCGGCGTGCGTCTCTCGGGCGGTCGTCGCGCTCCGCTGCAGTGGCTCGTCTACTGACGTGGAGTCAGTGTTGTCACTGACGACTGTTCGAGGTCGTTTCCTCGCGCGCTCTCGTCTCTCGCCGCCGGACTTGTCTGCTGGGAGTGACGTGCCGGGCGCGCGCTTTTTGTCCGCGGCGGTGGCGGGTGGTTCGGTCGCAGGCGTCTTGCCGAACAGCTCCTTTACTTCCGACGTTCTGCGAGCTGCGGGCGGCGGTCTGCGGGCGCTCGTGCTCACGAACTCGTCTGCAGAGCTGTAGTCGGGCGCGGCGGCGGTGTCGTGCTTCTGCCTGACCTTGAAGGTGAGGGCGGAGGAGCCGGCCCCGCTCGGCGCGCACTGCGTGGCTATGTTGCGGGTGCCTGCCGGCCGCTCGTCGTTGTCGTTGCATCTGGAATAACGTCGTGTCGTTTGTCGCGCATATCTACAGGTCGTCGCCATGGGTTAGCTCTTGCTGTCTACTTTTATAATTAATGAACCGCAAATGAGTACAATTTAAAATAATAAGAATAAATAATAGTTCTTTGTGACAGATGCTATTGCCTAGGCCAACACGGTGACATGCATACTACAAGTGAACTAACTACACTGCCACAAGGATCTTCTGGCGCGCTCGTATGACGTAGACAGGGAGGCACTCATGGTAAACATTGTGCTGAAAAGACTAGATCGATGACGTTACTTCCGATTTTGACCACGTCCCAAAAGATCCTTGTGCAGCTATACATCAGTGTGCTTCAAAGTGAACTGAATTACTTTCAGAAAACTAATGGAATCTAGCTGAAGGCTCTACTGCATCCGGCAAACACTAAGTTGCTGCAAGACTAGAAACCAAGCAATGAGTTACCTGTGTGTACAGCAGTGATGATGACACGCTGGCGGCGCCGCCGGGGGCGCGGGGGGCGCGGGAGGCGCGGGGGCCACAGCTGGCACGGCGGGTGTCTCGTGCTTGCGCTTGGTGTGGCTCTCAGACTTGCTGCAGGGAAAGGCATTGTAATACAACAGCTGCAATTATACTTAATTTTTAAACCCAATTTGATAGAAATGTAAACAAAACAGGATTGTAAAGAAATGCATCAGCTACCCTGAAAACCATGACAGACTCTTTGACATTTAAAATGGATAAAACGTTAACTGTTGTCACTTCCACCACAGATTGTGAGATAAATACATGTCATTTTCCTTATCTATTTGTTAGTTTGTTTATAATTGTGTCGAAGTGGATTGAACAACAGTTTCATGACACAGCCCAACACTAACATTTTGCAATGCTGTTATAAGTCATAAGTCTGCAAGTGCTGTGTGTATAATACAATACAATACATAGTAAATAATTTGTATAACTTACATGCAAGTTACACAAATTATTTACTCTGCAGTGTTTAGTTTTATTTCCTCACTGAAGCAGACTGAAAGCTATGTGAAGCTAACACCCAGTGCTTGTGATGTCCTGCTTGGCGACAGGTTTGATTGCAGACATCAATTAATTAATCAGCAATCTCTGATCTCAAGTGTTGTGGTCATGACATAGTGCTGCTCTAAGTAGTAGAGTCACTGTGCAGCCGGGGACCGGGGAGCCAACTATCTTTTTTTTCACTAGTGATCATTTAATATTTTCAACTTCAACTCCTCAGCTGAACATATTTCTGATAAAGCTAACAGGAAAAGAATTACTTTTAATAATATATAGTCCAGTTAGGTAACATCTAATAAGATTTTATTAATGCATTTCATCACAACATGTATGCAAGCAACTAGTCTGTGTTATGGAACAATATGAAAGTTTCTGTCAACCATTCAGAGTTGTGCCTGTTGCTGTGGCTATATAAACATTTAAGATTCTTGCCCAACCCTTCGGGATTACAGTTGTAATGTTACGTTATATTGGCTCTTATGCAGTAGAGAGGTACAACACTGTCCTTATCAACAGCAACAAACTGACAGATGGACAGGCACACTATACGAACATAGGGGTTTATTTATAAAATAATGTTGCTTAAACATAATCTTTCAACTGTCACTAACGAGACACAATAGAATTTTAATTGTTATCCACCTCAACGAGGCGTCGTAACAGATGATGAGTTACCTAATGATTAGCTTAATCATACATTTTTGATGTCACTTAACTTTATGCAACGTTTATAAATTAAATAAACCCCATAAAGTTTATCCGACGAACCTATAACAAGCACAATAGCTTTCTGCCAGCAGGCACATACTCTAAATGATGGACATGGTATGACCTGTTACTTGTCCTTTAAGCATCATTAACGACGCAATTTGAGCGCGAAAACTAGCGTGACGCGGATTTTGTACTGATGGAAGGACTATTGAGTATTGTTTACCTGCGGTACAAGAGGCGCGGGCCGTCGGCGGCGGCGCTAGGCTGCCCCACGGCAAGCTGCTCGAGCGCGCGCAGCACGGGCCGGCGCCGCGCCACCAGCAGCCGGCCGCGCCGCACGAACACGAAGCGCGCGCGACGCCGCCAGCCCGACACTCGCCCCGACGCCACGTCCAACTCGCGCCACACGCCCTCGCCCCACACGAAGTACTTCGCGGCCATCACTACACTACACCCACCACACTAACTTCATTTATTTCTTTTAGATTAAACACGTCTCAGAAAACGCCGAGACCGTCAATAAACATTTTAATTTCATCGAAGCATCGAAGGATGAAGCGAAGACCATGACCATAATCTATGTTTATGACATTTATTGTTTTTTTATATTACCATATAACACACTAGGGGCGCATTCCGACTTACGTTAAAAGTGATAATATCGCGAATCCAACCAAATTTAATAGTTACAAAATATAAGGGTTATTGAGTAATAATTGTGACTTTGGACTTTGGTCGGATTCGCGATATAATCACTTTTGGCGTAACTCGGAATGCGGCCTCAGTATATTCCTCTATGATGTTTTTCTACGGAACGCCACCTAATTTACAAGATTAATCCCTAGGCTTTTGGGGCACACACATCCAGCAAACCCGACACAAATAAACCATTTTGTCAGAACCAGTAAGTATGTATGTACGGTCGACATAAAAGTCTTTGAGAGCGCCACTATCGCATTTAGGTGTCTTCGAATGGAAATTACCTAATTATGTAAAAGAACGTAAACAAATTGTTTAAAACGCTTCTTGTTAGCGACTCAAAACCTACTAGATAGCACTTGTCGGCAAAGTAGTGCCATTATCATAGGTTTACATTACAGAAAAATATTTAGTTCCAAATATCACCACGTCAGACTCTTTTATGTCGACCCGTACAAAGTAAATAGACTACATTCACACGAAAATCGCACGTCCACACACAGATTATGATAGCGGTTTAGAAATCCAGCGAGCCGCAAATATGGATATTAATTATTTCTGGAAATTCTCTATTTTTTGTAATTTTTGTATTTAATAAAACATTTACAATATTTCAGGGATAAGGAAAATAATATGAAACACCAAGATATTTTGTCATTCATTTATATTTCTTTGCCAACATCAAATTCAATATTCTACCTACACCTTACCATCACATCTCCTATTCCCCACAAAATAGAAACGTTTTACCTACCAATAAAACGCTTATTAATTTACTTACCTTATTCGAAGCTTATTTAATGAGATCGGCTGTATGGTTCCCGCCTTTGCTATTTCTCTCTTTTTCCGATATTTCTATCCCTTTCTAATACGTCACTTCCACTTGGCAGTGGTAGGCTTGTGAAGCGAGCCTTGCCTTTTTTATTTCATTGAGTCTAATTACCAGGCAGAGTTTGACCATAAGCTTCGAATAAGGTAAGTAAATTAATAAGCGTTTTATTGGTAGGTAAAACGTTTCTATTAATTTGACTTGACCGTTATTCGAAGCTTATTTAATGAGACGTGTTTGTTATCGCCTGGTGAAAGTGATGGAGACGCCAATGTGAGAGTACCACATGTGGTTTTACCGTGAATGTACCTACTATTTATGTAATGTATGTAATCCAGTGAGTATTTTAAATGCAGATAGGTATCTACTAAGACATAGGTACTTATTTAATAAATAAAAGAATCTCAAATTCATTTATAACACTGATTTAATGATCCAAGAAAATACACATCTTGGGTTTACAATAAGATACAATTTTTAATCAACTGGATTAAATAAAGAGGGTACCGAGAGTCGGTTAACTATGGAAGGCATTATCTCACGTTTATAAAATTTGCAAAAGGTATTTTGCGAACGCCAGTTACCCCTAGCAAGAATCTCATCAAGAGGGTAATTATCGAGCCAATTTTTTGAGGCAACAGCTGACCTGGTACTCCCAGGAGATGCCTTTATACCAGTTTCTACTAATATGGACTTAATCCAGCCCGCAATTAGGGTTTTCGATGCAGGTTTAGGTTCCCCTCTGATATTAATAAACAAATTACTGGATCTTGCAGCAATTCTACGACTCTCAAGAAGCGAAATTGTATGCTTAACCCAGTAGACTGGGTCTAAGTTTTTGTTATTTTGATTAGAAATTAACTTCCAGCCGGATTGTCGGTAATTCACAGAATCAGTTTTCGATCCGAACACTGGCCAAAAAATTACAAAATTATTTTGAGTGGAATAATTATTTGAATCAACTCTGAGCAAAGTTAAATCATGGATTCGTCTTCCGGAGCATAGGAGAAGTAGAGTAGCAGTATGTCTCTGCACTTGAAAAATATTATTTTCATCAACGCGTTTTCCCTCTAGAAAGACAGCGAGTTCGTCAATATTCCAAACTGGAGGCTTGGCATGGGTGATTGGTTTTTGTAATGCTATAGATTTGAGAACATGTTTTACTAGAACATTTGAACTTAACTGGCCGGATATTTCTGGGTTGCTAAGGGTGGAAACCACAGACTTGTGTAACAAAATAGAATTGTACGATAAAATATGAACTAAATGGAGGTCAGACAAAAATCTAGCCAAATCGCTTGCTATTGGAGTCGAAGGATTAACCTGATGAGATTCGCACCAAGCTAGCCATCTCTTCCAAGCAACGCCATAAACTTTACGTGTCGATGGCCGCCATGACTTCCCAAGAAGTTCTAATTGACTGCTATTCCAAGATGTTAGCATCTCAGACCACCCCCACATTTCCACACTTCCAGAGTCATGTCGTGGACGTTCGATGGAGGTAGTCCTGTTGTCATGTCGATCAGGACTTTGTCTAGGTGATGTAGAGTGAATGGAGCTGCTAGGGCACGCAATTTGATGTCGGGTCGCCAAAAAACCCGTTCCCATCGTGGAACTACTAGTAAGTACGTTCCTTGTGCTTGGTTGAGATAACTCAGGACCTTGGGAATCAGAAAGGGTGGAGGAAACACCCACGCTAGGTTGTAATTCCACATCCGAGAGAACGCGTCGTAGAACAGGGCTTGGTCGTTGTTTTGATCCAAGGACACGTAATTCGTCACTACATGCGCTCGGCTGGACGCAAACAGGTCGATCAGAGGAACTCCCCATTTGGAGAATATTTTGTTCATGCATTCTGGAGTTAGATGCCACTCTGGAGTCACCCGAAACCTTGACAAGTGATCGGCATGGCCGTTGTATATACCGGGTATGTGAAAAACGTTCATATGAATGTTGCAGTTCTGTGTGATTTGGAAAACTTTGTAGGTTAAGTCCATGAGAGGAGCCGACTTGGTGCCCCCCTCGTGACGGAGATAAGCGACTACTGACTTGTTGTCGCTCTGAATCAAAACCGTCTTGTGTCTCAGGAGCTGACAGTGATCTTGTAAAACTTTTAGGATTGCCAACATTTCTTTTTGGTTGCAATGGAGATCTTTCTCGGCCTCTGACCAAAGACCCGAGAGTGAGAGATTGTCCAGGCGAGCTCCCCATGCGATGTCCGACGCATCCGTTGTGAGGAAATGAGAAGGCGGCGGCATATGTATGGTCGAGGGATATTGACAATTCTGGCGCCACCACGTTAGATTGTCTATAGCAGCACGAGGTAAGGTGTGTAATGTCCTCTGATCTGATTTCAAGATTTGGTTCAGTAGGTTCAAAAGCGCTCGAAAGTTGAGCCTTCCTTTCGGAACTGCAAAACTGGCAAAATTTAGTAGACCCACTAGGCTCTGAAGTTCTTTGAGCGTTGTGCGTTGCTTTTGCAGCATCTGACCTATTTTGTCCAAAAGTATAGGAATCTTCTCGTCGGGAAGTCGTTTGCGATTCGACCATGGATCCCAATGAATTCCTAGAAAGACAAGTCTTTTCGACGGTGTCACAATCGACTTTTCGTGATTGATTACCCAGCCCAACGTTTTCAAAGTTTCGAGCACAATGCTCACATGACTTCGAAGCTTGTTTTCGTCCTGATGAGCTACCAGAAAATCGTCGAGGAAAACTATTATTCTTACACCTCGTTGCCTGAGAGTCTGAGCTATCCAATTTGTGAGCGTAGCAAAAGTCTTGGGCGCTGTGCTTAGGCCAAAAGGCAGGCAAGTCATTTCTAGCAATTCGTTGCGATAAATTAGGCGCAGAAACCTTCTGTGGCTGCGAGCCACAGGCAAATGAAAATATGCTTGCGAGAGGTCGATTTTGCATAGCCAATCCTGCGATTGTAGAAAGTCGGGGATGCGATTCACATTTATTAGCTTGAATCGATCTGTTATGATGTAAGAATTCAGTGCTTTCAAGTTGAATATTGGTCGAGTCGAGCCGTCGCACAGTGGGTCGAAACTATGATTTTAGTGACTTAGGGCTCAACTTTGCTTTTTTACTTTTTTCTTCATGTGGATGGATAGAGCTCATTAACCTCAACAATAATTGTTCTGATGTATTTTTTCCTAAACTTTATACTTTGGGTAGAAAAATGTGTTTTGTTATTTTTTTGTATGGAGCGGATCAAATAACCTTAAATTCCTGCTAAGTAGCGTGTGATCCCGCGTTGAAACTTTATTTTTCATATACCTTGTCTAGTCTATTATCATTTGATGCTATTAACGTGTGCATAAAGTTGCAACTCTGCCAAATAAATGGATCGAAAAAAATGAAAAAATATATCGAATAAAAAGCTACATTTTTTACTTTCGTAAGTTCTTTTAAGTTAAATTTGATATGGAATAGTAAGTAAAAGCACGTAATAATACACATAGTTACTTAACAACTAACAACAATACATTTAAAAGGTCCCTAATTAGCTTAAATTTACTAATATATGTAGTATTAGTAAATTTGTAAATTTAAGCTAATCACACTAATCATAATACATTTAAAAGGTCCCTAATTAGCTCAAATTTACTAATATATGTAGTATTAGTAAATTTAAAGCTAATCACACTAATCATAATACATTTAAAAGGTCCCTAATTAGCTTAAATTTACTAATATATGTAGTATTAGTAAATTTAAAGCTAATCACACTAATCATAATACATTTAAAAGGTCCCTAATTAGCTTAAATTTACTAATATATGTAGTAGTAGTAAATTTAAGCTAATTAGGGATCTATGAATTTCAATTTCTTTGTTTTAATGACTTTAACATGTTTATGAAATGTTATTTTAAGTTAGATTTAATACTGAATAGTAAGTAAAGATAGGTACATAATAATACAAATTAGTAAAGGTAAACTAACATTACTACAACTAACACAAGCAAACTAAAAACTAACTATAAACAACATCAAACATTACTATTTCCTTTCAATTATGAGTTTGACATTTATAAACTAATAAAAAAAACAAGAAACTTACAAACTACCAAAAAATCTTATTCACTATCGCTATGACTATCTTGTAAATTATCTACATCAATAAAATCTATATCGGATTCTGTGGGAAAAATCAGCAGAAGCTCTTTGACTTTTGGAGAGAGAACCATTATATTTTGTTTCACCATTCGAGGTCTTAGACTTGTGATCTTTGGATCAGAAGACAAAAGAAGATTGTGTATAATATCCTCATTTGTCGCCGTTCTACTTACCTTTCTAGAATGACTCTCTCTATATTTCCGGAAATCTTTATTACGAGCTTCCGCTGCCTCTTCCGACAGTTTACCTATAGGTATGGCACCAAAGTGCTTAATTATATCACTCCCATGTACTAACAATTTATGTATACTGGAAGGCATATAATACCAGGGATATAAGTGAACGTACAATTGTGCAGTATCTCTACAAAATTCGGAAAACTTAGAAAGATCCACGCTCTCTCCAGATGCAACCGTCTGAAGAATCACATGAAACCTTTCTATTAAATCTTTATCTATTCCTGTTATGCGAGCTGTTGTTTCTGCATCCCTAAAAAATCTTCTGGCAGTATTGCCATCATTGGTTGTGCCTACTCCTTGCTTGACTACGTCAATAAGTAAACCGCATTCTTTCTTAAACGCTTGCTGTATAGCGCTCTTTCTGAGTGACATTTTTTCTTTGTCATCGCCCCTGCAACTCCATTTTTTGAAGTCCAAACGATAAGCTGCAAACAAAAAGAAATATCACTTAAATAAAAATCTCACAAGTAACTATATAACGTGAAAAAAATTATGAACTAATAAAATTATATTTACCGATATGAAGTAAGCACTCCATGCTTCTTATCCAGGCATGTAAAGATGACATTCCATACTGGAACACTTCTTCGTTGTTCTCTTTTTGAGCAAGTGACTCTAAATTGTTCATCTCTGACGGTTTTGCTTTGCAGATATCACAGACAGCTGAAGATGTGTCTGACAAATATGACGATATTTTGCCGTCTATCATCGTCAAGTGCAATTGTTAACAGATGTTAAATATAAGGATAGATGCGACATAAAAGACGTAGTATTATATACTTGTAGTAATTATCCAATAGAAATGTACTGTAATGTTCCGATGTCACAACAAGCAGTGAAATCGAGAACAACACAATTCGAATTAAAAGCGCGGTGTCCATGGTACCTAAAAATAAGCCCTCATATATGGGAACAGTGTTGGTTAGAATATAATTGTACATTATAAAAAATTAAAAAAACAAAAAAAAATAAAAATAAAAAAACCAAAAACATTAGGTTAAGCTATAATATAATTGTACATTATAAAAAATAAAAAAACCAAAAAAGAAATAAAAATAAAAAAAAACAAAAACATTAGGTTAAGTTATAACTTTGTATTATTTCCTTAGGTTAAACACAGGTTAGTTACATAGGTTAAACATAGGTTAGTTACATATGTTAATAGGTTGATGACGTAGGTTGATGACGTCACGCGATGACCGATTCACCACTAAATTGGGTTGTAGGGTGGTTAGGTTTTTTTTTTTTTTTTTTTTTTTTTTTAATAAACACCCGTCATCACACGGCGTTTTACTACTACCTCCGACATTATCGGAGCCTATGTTAGGCCTAATTCTCTTTCTCATTCTGATTCTCATTTTATTGCCTCTCGCACTTTCGTGCCACATACTTTTTCTTTCTGCATACATCGTCTTTCTTTCTTTTTGCTGGGTGGGATTCCCATTCTAAACATATTCTGCTAGTCATTTATTTATAATGTGGGGTTAGTGACAATCCATTTCTTTATTTTATTTGTTGAACAATTTTTCTTATTCTAATACAATATCTTTACATCTTCTTATCTTACAATATCTTCTTATACTATTGCTTACTCTAATGATATTTATCTTTATTTCTATGCTTTATATATATATATTTAAATATACTATTAGCATATTTTCTTAGGCTGTTTTATTTCTATCTATTGCCCTCTGTGCGATCCTTGTGCAATAATCTAAAAATTTCTCCCTATCCTTTCCTCGCATTACTTCCCCAATTGTTTCTTTATCCAATTTTATTTGCAGTGCCTGTTCCAGTCCATATTTGTCCGCGGCATGTACAGGACAATCCAGAAGCAGGTGTGGAATTGTTTCGTCGGTATTTGGATCGCAGATGCACGATGGACTCCCCTTGCACTTGAAACGATTCAGGTACTCGGAGAATCCACCATGCCCCGTCATAATCTGTGTCCTGATGTTGGTTTTTTCCATCTTCCTTATCGTCCTATACGCCGCCACCGCATCTGGGAAAAAGATCTTGGTGATGTTTGCAGTTTGGCCGGACTTGTATCTCCGATTCCACTCGTCAAGCGTCCCCATGCGTATGTGGCGCTTGACGAATGAGATCGGACACAGGTCATAGTCCGGTCTTTTCTTTAAGTTCATGGCGGCCTCTTTTGCGAGCTGATCCGCTCTTTCATTGCCCGCTAGCCCTGCGTGGGCCTTTATCCAGAACAAGGATACAACTTTGTTCTGGAGAGATGCAGCTGTTAGATTCTGTCTGGCCTCCACTGCCAGGGGATGCAGGCAACTAGGGTTTTTCACGGTCAAAAGAGCCGCCATGGAGTCGCTGAAGATCCCGAAGGTAGGCGCCGTAGTGTTCCTGATTTCCCGCGTTGCCCGGCTTATCGCGAGTAGCTCAGCCTGGTAAACCGTACAGTATTTCGGCAGCGCCAACTTGAGGGTGCGCGTCTCGGCCTCTCCGTTCCATATGGACAGAGCTGCTCCGACACGCTCCTCAATCTTACTACCGTCTGTAAAAATTTTAACCTGTTGGTCCGAATTTGCGTCAACTTCCTCCCGGTTTACCAGACTGACGATCTTCAAGTCGCTCTGCTCCGTGGGATGCGGGGATTCCAGTGCAGAGGTCATCCGCTCTACCTCTCTGTCCCCCAATATGGCCTGTGGTACCCCTTTCTTGGCTCTATACAGCGATGCCGCCTCTTGAATTCTAAGATCCAGGGGGAGTATCCCGGCTAGCAGGAGCACCGAGTTCAGTGAGACAGTTCGGTACGCCTTGCATATTTTCTGCGCTATTCCCCGCTGCACGACGCCAAGCTGTTTGATCATTCCCAGTTTGTTAGCGGCTTCCGCCCATGCGCTGGCGGCGTATAGGACTATTGGTTCTATCGTAGCCACATATATGATTTTAACTACCTCCGGATTTAGGCCCCAGTTTACTTTTGCGGCCCTACTTAGCTGTTTGTAGACTGCAATGGCCTTGCGACAAACTTCTGAGATGTGCGCATTGAATGTGAGCTTGTCGTCGATGGTGACACCTAATATTTTAATTTTCTTTGACATAGCGATGTCGACCCCGCCCGTGCTCAATCGCGGGGCGTCGTACTTTAATTTATTCGTGATGACCATTGCATTGGTCTTGTGTGGTGCGAAGTTTAGCTTATATTCGACGCCCCACTCCCGAACACGTTCGAGGGCGGCATTCGCCTGTCTCTCTATTTCCAATGCCGTGTCTCCATTGAAGACCAGGATCACGTCGTCAGCGAAGGCTTGCGCATAATCTCCTCTTTTCTCGAGATCTTTGAGTAGGGGGTCCAGTATGAGGTTCCAGAGAACGGGGCCTCCAATTGAGCCTTGTACGCAGCCCTTCTCCGTGCTTCTCTGATGCTCAGCGCCAGCGTATCTTACCCGTACTTTCCTGTCACGCAGGTAGCTGTCAATGACCCTTCTCAGGTTGACCGGACACCTTTCCTCTGCCAGTCGGACTCTTATAGCTGGCCACCAGGCATTGTCGAAGGCTCCCTCTATATCCAGCGATATTAATGTTATTATTTTCTTTTGTTTCAGCTTATTGCGTATTTTTTGCATGAGGGTATAGAGGGAGTCTTCGGTACTCCTTTGTGGCATGAATCCGTACTGGCGAGTACTCATCCTCGGTGCTATGTAAAACCTGAGACGGGCCACTATCATTTTCTCATAGATTTTTCCGAGTACTGGCAACAGGCCGATTGGGCGGTACGCCTTTGGTGTTGTGTAGTCTGTTTTCCCTGGCTTCCGTAGCATAATAACTGTTGCCTCCTTCCACAGTCTGGGGAAGTGGTTGTAAGCTAGGCATTTGTTTAGGATCGCCAGGAAAATTTCAGGGTCTTTGCTGATAGCACGATTGCAGATGTCGGCTGTCAGGCCATCCATTCCCGGAGCCTTCTTTGGATTGAAGGACTCGCTCGACGTCCTTAATTCGACTATAGTGAATGGTGGGTCGTATGGCTCACCATTTCCGCCTTCATTCACCGATTCCGCCTCTTGTCTGACACGGCTGTGGTGGAGGTTATCCGCAGCTGGGTGGTCTTCCGGATACAGGGTCTCCGCTATATATCGGGCAGACCCTTCCGCGTCCAGCACCTCCCCGTCTTTCACCAGCGGTGGGTCCTCCACCCTGCTAGCTGTCCTTCCTATAATCCTATAGATCCCCTCCCAGACCCCCTCCCTATCCTGTTTACAGCAGAACTCCTTCCAACTCTCGGTTAGAGCTCTGGCTGCCTCTAACTCATATACTTCTTTCTGTTGCAGGTAGTCTTCGACAACGATGGATCTACGGACTGGAGCAGCGCACCTGATCCTCCTTTTTTTGGTAGCTACCGCTTTTTTCAGTTTTTCGAGTCTCTCCGACCACCACGGCAAGGTAAGTTTTTCTGTTTGTTTTTTAATTGGCATAGATGCTTTACATGCTTTTGTAATTATGTCTGTGTAATTGTTAACTATTCAATCAAAATCAATCAATCAAAATCAAAATATTTTTATTTCACATAAACCTACATGGGCACTTATGAAACGTCAGAAGCTAGGTGCACGGTTCCAATTGGTCGTTTCCTATGGAGAAGAGCCGGCAAGAAACTCCACGGTTACTCTTTTAAAAATAATTGGCTTTTACAATACTTTCATATAACAGTGTTTCTAGGTATGGGAGGACAGTGTAGGTCTTTCAATAAGTACCAAGTACTTAACAAAATAGAAAATGGTCAACAGGTCTACAATCCACTAAGCCTACAGCGTTCTCACATTCACAAAATATGTAGAAAAGAATCTATACAAAAAATAAATAGATTAATAAAAGTAAAAAAAAACCTATTTTAATAAAACGCAATTATATGATTGCTGTTACAACTGTAATCAATCTGAGTAATTATCATGTCCACAAAAGTGACAAAAAAAAAAAAAAAAAAAAGTTCAAATTAAATCGTGGGTATATAATGTCAAATAATAGAATAATAAATATGTCAAGGACGAATGTAAAAACAAAAAAAAATAAAAATAAATAAAGATTTAAATAAACATGTTAATTTGGGAGCAGTTAATAGACTCTTACTTATTTATGCCATTAATGAGGTACCAGGGAAGCCACATGTGCAGAAGGAATTATTGCCAAACTTCCTTATCTTCAACATAGTCTTTAATTTTATAATATGCTTTCTTGATAAGGACACGTTTGATGTGGGTTTTGAACTTCCCATCGCTAAGTTCTGTCACAGACTTTGGCAACTTGTTATAAAAGCGGATACTGTTTATAAGAAATGACTTGCTTGTTTTAGTTAATCTAAATTTGGGTATCACAATTTCATGTCGACTACGTGTATTTATATTATGGAAATCGCTTCTTATTTTGAAAAGTCTTAAGTTTTTGCGAACATACATAATACTTTCTAATATATAAAGTGAAGGCAAAGTCAGTATATCAATTTCTTTAAATTTGTCTCTAAGGGACTCGCGAGGGCCCATTTTATAGATCGCGCGGATTGCCCTCTTTTGTAAAATGAAAATTGAATCTACGTCAGCTGCCGATCCCCACAGCAAGACGCCATAAGACATAATACTGTGGAAATAAGCAAAGTATACTAACCTAGCTGTGGCTATATCAGTCAACTGCCTTATTTTTCTTACTGCATATGCAGCTGAACTTAATCTACCTGAAAGAGTTCTAATATGGGCGCCCCATTGTAATTTTGAATCTAAAGTAATTCCTAAGAATATAGTTTCCGTTATTGCATCTAGGTTTTTGCCATCAAGTTTTAGATTTAGACCTACTTGAGGTACATTTGGTAATGAGAACCTAATACATTTCGTTTTGTTCGCATTAAGTAAAAGATTATTAGCTGCGAACCATTTTGAAAGTACAGCCAGACTATCGTTAACATGTAATACATCTGTATCTTTCCTGTCTATTTTAAAAATAAGAGAAGTGTCGTCAGCAAATAGAATTATATCTGATAAGTTAGTCATCATGTAAGGAAGATCATTTATATAAACTAGAAATAAGAAAGGGCCGAGAATTGAGCCTTGAGGCACGCCCATTTTAACTAGAGACCCCGAAGACGTCGCCCCATTAACATTTACTTTTTGCTGCCTGTTTGATAGATAGGAAAGAACAAGATCAGCAGCTTGTCCACGAATTCCGTAGTGGTGTAATTTACAGATCAGTGTATTGTGGTCAACGCAGTCAAACGCTTTTGAGAGGTCACAGAAAATGCCAATTGCATCCTGGGACTTCTCCCAGGATTCCAAAATGTGACTGATGAGTTTTACTCCTGCGTCAGTCGTCGACCTACCTTTCGTGAAACCAAACTGGTGACTATGTAAAATCCCATTAGAATTAAAATGTGACAACATCTGGTCTAGCATGATTTTTTCATATATTTTACTCAATGCTGGTAGCACAGATATTGGTCTATAATTAGAGGGATCACTCTTACTACCCGATTTGAAAATTGGTACTACTTTACTATGTTTCATTAAATCAGGAAACGTACCGCTATCTAAACATTGATTAAATATGCCTGTTAGGACAGGGGCAATTGTGTCAATGATATCTTCAAGAACCTTAACGGAAATCCCCCATAAGTCTTCAGTGTTTTTTATGTTAAGACTTTTAAATGCTTTTTTAATTGTGTCAATAGAAATGGGCTTGAATTCAAAACTTGGAATGTCTCTACTGAAGTGTTCTTTTAAAAGAGATTCAGCTAGTATAGATGATGAGGGGAGAGATTTCGTAACCTCTATTGGGATTTTGGTAAAGAAGTTTTCTAGTGTCTCAGCAACTTTTAACTTATCTGAAATGGTTACATTATCAATGTTTAATGACAATTCATTCTGATCTCGCTGTTTTGTGTTTCCAGTTTCTTTGTTAATTACCTGCCACACAGCTTTTATTTTATTGTTAGAATTATTAATTTTGTTACTTATTAATTTAGATTTAGCTTGGGCGCAGACTCTTTTAAATATCTTAGAATATTTTCTTACATAATTATGAATTACTTGATCAGAAGTCAATGATTTTTCGTTATATAAATTATATAAAATATCTCTGCTTTTTCTAATGCCAGGAGTGGCCCATTCATTAAATTTTGGTTTGGTATTGATTATTACTGTTTTTACAGGACATGCTTTATGGAATTCTTGGCATACTGTAGAAAATAATGTACCATAGTTTATGTTGGGGTCTTGTGAATCAAAACTAGCTGTTGAAAGATTGCTAAGAACATTATTATTAAACATTTTCAATTTATTTTTAGTAAGAGGTCTTAACTGAATAGTTTTATCTAAACGTAACTTTTTATCTGATTCAAATGATACAAGTTGACCAGTATGGTCAGACCTAACGCCACTAATTAAGGATGAGTCTTGTATTTTACAATTAGTAAATATATTGTCAATGCATGAAGCTGAGGTTGCTGTTATTCTAGTCGCTTCATTAAATATACATTTTAAATTGAATGAATTAAACAATGATATAAGCTTATATTTATCAGGTGAGTTAACTAATAAATCAATATTTAGGTCACCACAAACAAAAACTAATTTATTATCTTTAAAAAGTTTACTTAGTATTTCTTCCATAATGATCAAAAATGATGACAAGTTTGAAGCTGGTGGTCTATAAACACATAAGAAAGTATGGCCCTCAACCTCTGCACATGCTACCTCACATAAGCGATCAACAGAGCAAGCAGTGATATCCTTCCTTTCCTTATGTCTGAAACAACTATTACATAATATCAAGGTACCACCCCCTATTGAGGACCTGTTGTACGCACTGGCAACTGAAAAATTATTTACATTAAACGGCATCCTATCTGGTTTTAACCAGGTTTCACAAAAGCATAAGATATCCATATGATATTTATCTATTAACAATTCCACGTCTAGGATTTTGCCAGAGAAGCGATTAATATTTTGATGATACAATAAAATATTCTTATCATGCTTCTCTTTTGTCGAGTCTAAAAGTTTAAAGAGCCTATCACAGTATTATTAGAAATACTAGATAATACTATTTCGTCACTTAGCCTAGTCTCAGTTAAATTATCAATAACTGCGTGTATATTGTAAGCTAACAAAGTAGCCAATACATGTTGACTTTTCTTGGGAAGAAACATATGTTCCCGAGTTAAAACAAAATCTCTAACAAAATTGTTAGTATCAAAATACAATAAACGGTCACTATGACGACATGTCAAAATATGCATTAAGTTATTTAAACTATAAATGTAATCATTTTCTTCAGCATACAAATTACCAGAATATGGCAATGCACATAATATTAATTTACCTAATTTTAATTTAAGTAGGGTGTCGACACCATTAACTATGTCCCTTTTAGTGATGCTCAGACTGTTTCCAATTAAAAGAACTACAGTAGTCTGCTCATTCATTTGTGTGTTTTTTATTTTATGAACAAGCTCATTAAAATGCAGGTTATGGTAACAACAGTTAACTATGGCATGTTTAGATTGGTTATTTAATAAGGATCCAAAACCTGCTCCTAATCTATCAGAATATACTAAAACATTACTTTGAGTGGGATTGATAGTTTCTATAGTATGAGTTAGAATGGGTGAGGTGACAGGAACAACATGCTGTGACATGAGAGGTGGCGGAGTGGGCGCACAACTACAGGTGAGATTGTTTGTCAGTGACTCGTACCTCTCTGCATTGTACTTCACCAAATCCACCAACTCACAGGCCTCCTGCAGGCGCTCGCTTAACATTTGTTGACAAGACTCATACTTACAAGATATTTCCTTAAGTGTATTTTCCCTGCTCAGTAATTCCTTTTGAAGGTTTTGTATTTCAACATCATACATTTGTCTGCTAGTTTCCATCTTAATATTACATACATTTAGTTGGTTTTTTAAATTAATACGTTCGTTTTTTAAATTATTGTATCTAATTGTTCTATTTTGCTTATTTTTTCTATTTCCTCTTTTGTGATTTTGTATTCTTGGCTCAACTGGGTGAGTTTCACATGAAAATCAGACCAGTTGGCCTTTTTCGTGTTAAAAATTCTGGTGGTTCTTTCTACCTTTAGCCCTTTTGATTTGGTCTGTAAAATTTTGAAGACGATGCCGTTGTGGTCAGAGCTGCTCAGACCCTCGACGACTTTCCAGTCTGCTACCTTGTCGAGGATATTTGCCGAACAAGCTGTTACGTCGACAAAGCTGCTATAGCGTTGTCCTCCCCTTACTGTGTCGAAAGTCGGGATTTCTCCTGCGTTTAGTATATGCAACCCGAGTTCCCCGAGAGTCCCGCATACCTCCTCTCCCCTACGGTCGACCGTCGGGCTGCCCCACCAAGTGCTTTTGGCATTTACGTCGCCTCCGACGATTATGGGCTTAGAGCCATTTTTGGTCACTACTTCTTTAAGGTGGTCTAAGTAGGGCTCCACTAGTTTGTCCGGCTCAAAGTATATGGACGCCAGGGTAATCTCCCAGGCACTGGTCTGAATCCCCACCACAACGATGTTATTTGTGGTGAGTTTCGGGTACTGCTTTATGTTGAGATTGCTATCAAATACAGCAATTGCAGCCTTAACCGGCCCTTCTCCGTCTTCAGTGTTCTGGAAGATCCTTACTCCCTTATGGCTCTTCATTGTCCTGGTCCCCCCTATGTATGGCTCTTGCAGCAGTGCTACGGCTACCCCTTGTTTTTGTGCCTCGAGCAGCAGCTCGACTGTTGCAAGCCTTTTTCGTTGGAGGTTCGCTTGTATATAGCTATATGTGGTAGTGACAACGTTGGCGTTAACAGTACGCGACCGTCGACCGGGCCAGTTCGTCCCACCGGTGGCGTACAGGGCACCCAGAGCTGAAGGCATTGTGCTCTATCTGCGTTATTTTCGCCTTTTTGCAGTTTCTGCAGGCGGGTGGCTCCCCAGCTAGCCAGTCCGCGCACTCCGTTCTCAGGTGCGGACCGCCGCAATGGCTGCATACGTCTGCAGTCTCTTGGCAGTACTTTCTGCCGTGTCCGTACCCCAGGCAGCGCGTGCACTGAACTAGTGGAGTCTGGTCTTCCGCTCTGACCCGCTGGAGATCTATGTATACGTAGCCCCTTTCTGTCATACGCCTCCAGACACTAGGCGACACGCTTATAACTACATGGTTGGTGTGAGGGTTTCTGGCTCTCTTTCTATATTTTACTACTATCCTATCCTCCCCCTCATCGAGGCCGCGGAAAACAGCCTCATTCTGGTTCCTGAGAGCCTTGAAGATGTCCTCATCAGTATTTACTGACAAGACATCCCCCAGCCTAACCAGCAGGTCCTTGTTCTCCACGTCCTCGATGGTGAGGCTGCCACCTTCCTTCCCTATTCTATCCTTCACTTTATCCCGCTCTTCCTTGGATCCAAAGCCCATTATTACTTTCCTATTTTTGGCCTTTCTTACCCTCTCCACCTTAACCCATCCTTCCTTAGCGTCTATGGCCTTTCTAACTTTTTCAAGCACTTCCTCTCCTGTTTCCGTCTCCACGGTCGAGGTGACCGCGACCGAGTGCAGTGTACGCTTTTTCAGTGCTCTGTCGCTCTGGGTCGCGGTCACCCGGGCGTAGGTAGGCGTTTCTATCTTTTCCATTTTTTCGGCATGCCTTTCAATCGTCGCCTTCAGTTCTTCCATTTTCCTACTGCTTTCCCGTATTTGGTTCGCGTGTTCCTCTATACGCGCCATGAGTAGGTTTTCGCCGGAGGTAGAGGGGGCGGAGTCGGAAGGTGGAGCAACACATGCTCCCACTCCCTCCACCGCCCGCCTTCCCGTCATTGCACTTCCCTTTGTCTTGCGCTCCGTTTCGGCTTCCTTGACTAGTTCAAGGAGTCGTGTAAGTGCCTTTTCGACCCCTTCTTTTATCTCTGTCTTAAGGTTCCGTGAGGCCCTCAGATGGGCCTTCGCCTTATTCAGACAGGCTGCCGCTTCCGCTGCTTTACTGATATAGTGTTTTTTGGGGGACTCGTCATTTCCCGTTGATGTTCTGGGCGCGGTGGCGGTGTTTCCCGCTGTTTTAGTGGCCGCTTTGGTTGTTTCTGCAGGGCCTGCCTGAATTGTCGCGCTGGTTCTTGCTGTTTCTGGACGTGCTTTTGCAGTCAGTTCCTCGCATTGCTCAGTGGCCTCCCACCTGTCTATACTTTTGCGGACAGTCACCTTTGGTGGTGACTTATCGCTCTCCTGTTTTTTAATAGGCGTGCGGATTCCAAACATTTTGGGAATATGATGTGGAGGGGCAGATAATTTTTGTAAAAGTTGTAAAAGGAACTGCCCCTTTTATTATAATCGCTAAAGGATTGCACAGATAGGACAAGATAGTTGTATATAATGAGTCACTGACTCTGGTCAATAAACACTAGAAAAATAAAATACAATAAAAATTTGGTAGAGTCAACTTGTATACAATGAGTCACTGACTCTAGTCGATCTACGAGCACAACACTAGAAAAATAATAAAAAATAAAGTATATATATAAAATAAAGTAAAAATATAAAATTAATGTAACAAGTACAGGTAGAGTCAACTCTACTATGGTCACTGTATGCCGTGTAATGGTATCGAGGAGTGTTCAGGACCCGTTCTGTGTCGAAAATAGTGAAAGTAAGGTCGAAAAATTTCTTGACTCTACGTAGAGTCGATATCTATTGTCCGTTAGACAGGTCTCCCCGAGCCCCATCCAATGAATCCAAACACGGCCAACCTAGCCCGAATGGTTTCGGAGATAACCGGGTCCAAAATTCTGGTTGCCGATCAGAGATGACTTCCAGAATTCGGTTAACCGTGGTTTTCTCCGCAACCGCTCGTCCAAATACCACCGTGATCGGGCTTGCCTGACTGGGCTCGGCAAAACCTATCC
This sequence comes from Agrochola lychnidis, assembly GCA_963680765.1. Taxonomy (NCBI): domain Eukaryota; kingdom Metazoa; phylum Arthropoda; class Insecta; order Lepidoptera; family Noctuidae; genus Agrochola; species Agrochola lychnidis. Next base: position 15,884,799 of record OY796877.1, read on the forward strand.
TGTGGAATAATTTTCAGGCCAAAAATTTTTTAATCTCCTGAAAAACCTGAAAATACGCTAGTCGGGTAGAGACTGGCCAGGCAACGTCCCCAAAGAAAACCCGGACCCTCCACGACCAACGGTTCGGGAGCTATCCTAATCTCAAAATTGACTTGACACTTGAAGAGCTGTCAAAGTCAATTTCCAACACGGTATAACTCCCACCCTACCGATCGTAGAAACCCCGAGTTTGGACTTATCTAGCTTGGCTCGTCCTGCTCCGACGCGCAAAACGGTTTCTAGGGTCCCGAAAATCCCCAGCGCCAAAACGTCTGAAACCCACTGGATCCGACAGAGACTGTTTCCCCAAACACCTTTGTGAAATCCGCGATCTCCTGCGACCGCCGAGTCAAGAGCTACGCTAGGCCGAAGTTTCCCAAAATGGCCGCCCAGCTGTCAAAAGCCAACTTTAAGTGGCTATATCTCCGAAGTCGTTTGCCGGAGAAAGCCGCGGTTTCAAATATAGTGCCTGGCTCAACCTCCCCAAGACTACTAAACTGGTTTCAGGGCTGAAAATTTTCAGGTCCCGAAAATACTTAAAACTATATACAATTTTTTCCTGCGTATATGCCACTGGTCTTTGTGGAAACCCGGGTTCTTTGCGACCAATAGCTCCGGAGATAATTACAATTGAATGTAGCAACCTAAAAAACCAAGATGGCTGAAAAAGTCTATTTCCTTCGTTCCTGAAGCTATTGGGGCAACTTTGGGCTTAAACAGGTCGAAACAGGTATTCTAAAGCTAATCCCGTGATCAGGATAATTTTAAAACTATTTATTTAGATTTAATGTTGGAAAAACAGTAAAAAATGTACAGCTATGGCACATTCCGACAAAAAATTTTGGAAAAAATGTTATAATTAATATAAAATAGTGTACTTTAAGATAAAAACAGAAAATTTTGAACTTTGTTAATTTTTAGCATAATTTTTTTAAAAAACCAGAAAAATCATAAAATTTCAGTTTTCCACCAAAATAACAATCTAAAAAAATCGAAACTTACGCTAGATCTAATCTTCCAATGAGCGCGCAACAGGATCCGCTTAAAAAAGTAGGGGTCCTGCCTGAAGAATTTTCAGTACAGGAGTCTGAAGTCCGGATCTTCTAAATGAATTTTTTCCTTTTCAGGACGAGATAAAAATCCGCTTGGAGCGTCGTTTGGGTTTTCCGGAGGTCTTCTATCCACACTCAATTTAGCAGCTGTCAGTGTCTTCCGGTTTGGAAACCACGTTGTCAAATTTTGAGGTTATATTAACAGTTTTTCTCAGTTTTCACGAGAACGCGTTGTTAGAATTTTCACAGTGATGTCTCAATCTTCGCGTCTCAGCCGGCCACGTAATTTGATGATGTAAAAAGTAGGGGTTCCCGATCTAATTCCGGAGTTATGGGGCTCCGAAATTTTTTAAAGTCCCAACTTTTTGGGTTTTTCACCTTAAACTTTTTTCCCGGAGTTTTCCGGCACGTAAATTTTTCACCAACACTTGCACTGCATCAAAACGCGTCTTTTGATATATAGCACTGCTTCGTATCTCTAAAAAATACCGGTCAAATGAATTTTTGAACGCGGAGCTTTGCAAAAACGTGGTGTTCTCGAGCGCGGCTGGGCTCAGACTAGGGTGGTTAGGTTAGGTTAGGTTAGGTTAGGTTAGGTTAGGTTAGGTTAGGTTAGGTTAGGTTAGGTTAGGTTTTTTTTTTTTTTTTTTTTTTTTTTTTATTATGGCGCCTACCTCTCCGCGCAAGGCGGAGTCTGCGAGCTAATATTTCCTCGGACAATATCCGAGACCTTGGTTACTATTTTTATTTCTGTCATTTTGTTTAATTTTATAAAAGTACAATCTTATCTATATTACACACATTATTATCATTATCACAGTTTTTTGTTTTTACATTTTTGGGTCAACTCAGTTCAATTATACATTATATGCATTTATCCTTAAATCTACTTATCTCTATATCACATTTCAATACATTTCAATACATTACAATCCATTTCAATACATTTCAATACATTTAAATACATTCCTGATATCACAGTATTACACAGTCACACACAGTTACATACAGACACATCAAGCTATACACAATATTCGTTAGGTTTACAGTTTCGGACATTTTCAACTATCTGTGTTATGCTACTGTTATATATTGTAGACAAATATGAATACTAAGCATGATTACGTTTACTTGTTCCTAGTAATAGCCTTATGGGCTAGTTTTATACAAAACCCAACGAACTTGGCCCTAGTTCCCTTGCTTGTTATTAATGCGTTTACATTTTCCGCAGTTATTTGGATACCTAGTTCCTGTTCGATCTCAAATCTCTCTAGGCAATAGGCAGGGCAGTCTGTCAGTATATGTAACACAGTCTCATGTTTGTTGTCATCACATATGCACGATGGGCTTTCCTTACACTTGAACCTGTTCAAGTATTCGGAAAACCCACCGTGCCCTGTCAGTACTTGTGTCAGTATTCCTGTCGGTTTTATGTCTTTTATTTGTTTATATGCTTGGATAGCATCCGGGAAAAATATCTTTGTAACGCCGGCTGGTTAGGTTAGGTTAGGTTAGGTTAGGTTAGGTTAGGTTAGGTTAGGTTTTTTTTTTTTTTTTTTTTTTTTTTTTTTTAATACACACGGCGTTTTACTACTACCTCCGACATTATCGGAGCCTATGTTAGGCCTAATTCTCTTTCTCATTCTGATTCTCATTTTATTGTCTCTCGCACTTTCGTGCCACATACTTTTTCTTTCTGCATACATCGTCTTTCTTTCTTTTTGCTGGGTGGGATTCCCATTCTTAACCTATTCTGCTAGTCATTTATTTATAATGTGGGGGGTAGTGACAATCCATTTCTTTATTTTATTTGTTGAACAATTTTTCTTATTCTAATACAATATCTTTACATCTTCTTATCTTACAATATCTTCTTATACTATTGCTTACTCTAATGATATTTATCTTTATTTCTATGCTTTATATATATATATTTAAATATACTATTAGCATATTTTCTTAGGCTGTTTTATTTCTATCTATTGCCCTCTGTGCGATCCTTGTGCAATAATCTATAAATTTCTCTCTATCCTTTCCTCGCATTACTTCCCCAATTGTTTCTTTATCCAATTTTATTTGCAGTGCCTGTTCCAGTCCATATTTGTCCGCGGCATGTACAGGACAATCCAGAAGCAGGTGTGGAATTGTTTCGTCGGTATTTGGATCGCAGATGCACGATGGACTCCCCTTGCACTTGAAACGATTCAGGTACTCGGAGAATCCACCATGCCCCGTCATAATCTGTGTCCTGATGTTGGTTTTTTCCATCTTCCTTATCGTCCTATACGCCGCCACCGCATCTGGGAAAAAGATCTTGGTGATGTTTGCAGTTTGGCCGGACTTGTATCTCCGATTCCACTCGTCAAGCGTCCCCATGCGTATGTGGCGCTTGACGAATGAGATCGGACACAGGTCATAGTCCGGTCTTTTCTTTAAGTTCATGGCGGCTTCTTTTGCGAGCTGATCCGCTCTTTCATTGCCCGCTAGCCCTGCGTGGGCCTTTATCCAGAACAAGGATACAACTTTGTTCTGGAGAGATGCAGCTGTTAGATTCTGTCTGGCCTCCACTGCCAGGGGATGCAGGCAACTAGGGTTTTTCACGGTCAAAAGAGCCGCCATGGAGTCGCTGAAGATCCCGAAGGTAGGCGCCGTAGTGTTCCTGATTTCCCGCGTTGCCCGGCTTATCGCGAGTAGCTCAGCCTGGTAAACCGTACAGTATTTCGGCAGCGCCAACTTGAGGGTGCGCGTCTCGGCCTCTCCGTTCCATATGGACAGAGCTGCTCCGACACGCTCCTCAATCTTACTACCGTCTGTAAAAATTTTAACCTGTTGGTCCGAATTTGCGTCAACTTCCTCCCGGTTTACCAGACTGACGATCTTCAAGTCGCTCTGCTCCGTGGGATGCGGGGATTCCAGTGCAGAGGTCATCCGCTCTACCTCTCTGTCCCCCAATATGGCCTGTGGTACCCCTTTCTTGGCTCTATACAGCGATGCCGCCTCTTGAATTCTAAGATCCAGGGGGAGTATCCCGGCTAGCAGGAGCACCGAGTTCAGTGAGACAGTTCGGTACGCCTTGCATATTTTCTGCGCTATTCCCCGCTGCACGACGCCAAGCTGTTTGATCATTCCCAGTTTGTTAGCGGCTTCCGCCCATGCGCTGGCGGCATATAGGACTATTGGTTCTATCGTAGCCACATATATGATTTTAACTACCTCCGGATTTAGGCCCCAGTTTACTTTTGCGGCCCTACTTAGCTGTTTGTAGACTGCGATTGCCTTGCGACAAACTTCTGAGATGTGCGCATTGAATGTGAGCTTGTCGTCGATGGTGACACCTAATATTTTAATTTTCTTTGACATAGCGATGTCGACCCCGCCCATGCTCAATCGCGGGGCATCGTACTTTAATTTATTCGTGATGACCATTGCATTGGTCTTGTGTGGTGCGAAGTTTAGCTTATATTCGACGCCCCACGCCCGAACACGTTCGAGGGCGGCATTCGCCTGTCTCTCTATTTCCAATGCCGTGTCTCCATCGAAGACCAGGATCACGTCGTCAGCGAAGGCTTGCGCATAATCTCCTCTTTTCTCGAGATCTTTGAGTAGGGGGTCCAGTATGAGGTTCCAGAGAACGGGGCCTCCAATTGAGCCTTGTACGCAGCCCTTCTCCGTGCTTCTCTGATGCTCAGCGCCAGCGTATCTTACCCGTACTTTCCTGTCACGCAGGTAGCTGTCAATGACCCTTCTCAGGTTGACCGGACACCTTTCCTCTGCCAGTCGGACTCTTATAGCTGGCCACCAGGCATTGTCGAAGGCTCCCTCTATATCCAGCGATATTAATGTTATTATTTTCTTTTGTTTCAGCTTATTGCGTATTTTTTGCATGAGGGTATAGAGGGAGTCTTCGGTACTCCTTTGTGGCATGAATCCGTACTGGCGAGTACTCATCCTCGGTGCTATGTAAAACCTGAGACGGGCCACTATCATTTTCTCATAGATTTTTCCGAGTACTGGCAACAGGCCGATTGGGCGGTACGCCTTTGGTGTTGTGTAGTCTGTTTTCCCTGGCTTCCGTAGCATAATAACTGTTGCCTCCTTCCACAGTCTGGGGAAGTGGTTGTAAGCTAGGCATTTGTTTAGGATCGCCAGGAAAATTTCAGGGTCTTTGCTGATAGCACGATTGCAGATGTCGGCTGTCAGGCCATCCATTCCCGGAGCCTTCTTTGGATTGAAGGATTCGCTCGACGTCCTTAATTCGACTATAGTGAATGGTGGGTCGTATGGCTCACCATTTCCGCCTTCATTCACCGATTTCGCCTCTTGTCTGACACGGCTGTGGTGGAGGTTATCCGCAGCTGGGTGGTCTTCCGGATACAGGGTCTCCGCTATATATCGGGCAGACCCTTCCGCGTCCAGCACCTCCCCGTCATTCACCAGCGGTGGGTCCTCCACCCTGCTAGCTGTCCTTCCTATAATCCTATAGATCCCTTCCCAGACCCCCTCCCTATCCTGTTTACAGCAGAACTCCTTCCAACTCTCCGTTAGAGCTCTGGCTGCCTCTAACTCATATACTTCTTTCTGTTGCAGGTACTCTTCGACAACGATGGATCTACGGACTGGAGCAGCGCACCTGATCCTCCTTTTTTTGGTAGCTACCGCTTTTTTCAGTTTTTCGAGTCTCTCCGACCACCACGGCAAGGTAAGTTTTTCTGTTTGTTTTTTAATTGGCATAGATGCTTTACATGCTTTTGTAATTATGTCTGTGTAATTGTTTACTATTGTATCTAATTGTTCTACTTTGCTTATTTTTTCTATTTCCTCTTTTGTGATTTTGTATTCTTGGCTCAACTGGGTGAGTTTCACATGAAAATCAGACCAGTTGGCCTTTTTTGTGTTAAAAATTCTGGTGGTTCTTTCTACCTTTAGCCCTTTTGATTTGGTCTGTAAAATTTTGAAGACGATGCCGTTGTGGTCAGAGCTGCTCAGACCCTCGACGACTTTCCAGTCTGCTACCTTGTCGAGGATATTTGCCGAACAAGCTGTTACGTCGACAAAGCTGCTATAGCGTTGTCCTCCCCTTACTGTGTCGAAAGTCGGGATTTCTCCTGCGTTTAGTATATGCAACCCGAGTTCCCCGAGAGTCCCGCATACCTCCTCTCCCCTACGGTCGACCGTCGGGCTGCCCCACCAAGTGCTTTTGGCATTTACGTCGCCTCCGACGATTATGGGCTTAGAGCCATTTTTGGTCACTACTTCTTTAAGGTGGTCTAAGTAGGGCTCCACTAGTTTGTCCGGCTCAAAGTATATGGACGCCAGGGTGATCTCCCAGGCACTGGTCTGAATCCCCACCACAACGATGTTATTTGTGGTGAGTTTCGGGTACTGCTTTATGTTGAGATTGCTATCAAATACAGCAATTGCAGCCTTAACCGGCCCTTCTCCATCTTCAGTGTTCTGGAAGATCCTTACTCCCTTATGGCTCTTCATTGTCCTGGTCCCCCCTATGTATGGCTCTTGCAGCAGTGCTACGGCTACCCCTTGTTTTTGTGCCTCGAGCAGCAGCTCGACTGTTGCAAGCCTTTTTCGTTGGAGGTTCGCTTGTATATAGCTATATGTGGTAGTGACAACGTTGGCGTTAACAGTACGCGACTGTCGACCGGGCCAGTTCGTCCCACCGGTGGCGTACAGGGCACCCAGAGCTGAAGGCATTGTGCTCTATCTGCGTTATTTTCGCCTTTTTGCAGTTTCTGCAGGCGGGTGGCTCCCCAGCTAGCCAGTCCGCGCACTCCGTTCTCAGGTGCGGACCGCCGCAATGGCTGCATACGTCTGCAGTCTCTTGGCAGTACTTTCTGCCGTGTCCGTACCCCAGGCAGCGCGTGCACTGAACTAGTGGAGTCTGGTCTTCCGCTCTGACCCGCTGGAGATCTATGTATACGTAGCCCCTTTCTGTCATACGCCTCCAGACACTAGGCGACACGCTTATAACTACATGGTTGGTGTGAGGGTTTCTGGCTCTCTTTCTATATTTTACTACTATCCTATCCTCCCCCTCATCGAGGCCGCGGAAAACAGCCTCATTCTGGTTCCTGAGAGCCTTGAAGATGTCCTCATCAGTATTTACTGACAAGACATCCCCCAGCCTAACCAGCGGGTCCTTGTTCTCCACGTCCTCGATGGTGAGGCTGCCACCTTCCTTCCCTATTCTATCCTTCACTTTATCCCGTTCTTCCTTGGATCCAAAGCCCATTATTACTTTCCTATTTTTGGCCTTTCTTACCCTCTCCACCTTAACCCATCCTTCCTTAGCGTCTATGGCCTTTCTAACTTTTTCAAGCACTTCCTCTCCTGTTTCCGTCTCCACGGTCGAGGTGACCGCGACCGAGTGCAGTGTACGCTTTTTCAGTGCTCTGTCGCTCTGGGTCGCGGTCACCCGGGCGTAGGTAGGCGTTTCTATCTTTTCCATTTTTTCGGCATGCCTTTCAATCGTCGCCTTCAGTTCTTCCATTTTCCTACTGCTTTCCCGTATTTGGTTCGCGTGTTCCTCTATACGCGCCATGAGTAGGTTTTCGCCGGAGGTAGAGGGGGCGGAGTCGGAAGGTGGAGCAACACATGCTCCCACTCCCTCCACCGCCCGCCTTCCCGTCATTGCACTTCCCTTTGTCTTGCGCTCCGTTTCGGCTTCCTTGACTAGTTCAAGGAGTCGTGTAAGTGCCTTTTCGACCCCTTCTTTTATCTCTGTCTTAAGGTTCCGTGAGGCCCTCAGATGGGCCTTCGCCTTATTCAGACAGGCTGCCGCTTCCGCTGCTCTACTGATATAGTGTTTTTTGGGGGACTCGTCATTTCCTGTTGATGTTCTGGGCGCGGTGGCGGTGTTTCCCGCTGTTTTAGTGGCCGCTTTGGTTGTTTCTGCAGGGCCTGCCTGCATTGTCGCGCTGGTTCTTGCTGTTTCTGGACGTCCTTTTGCAGTCAGTTCCTCGCATTGCTCAGTGGCCTCCCACCTGTCTATACTTTTGCGGACAGTCACCTTTGGTGGTGACTTATCGCTCTCCTGTTTTTTAATAGGCGTGCGGATTCCAAACATTTTGGGAATATGATGTGGAGGGGCAGATAATTTTTGTAAAAGTTGTAAAAGGAACTGCCCCTTTTATTATAATCGCTAAAGGATTGCACAGATAGGACAAGATAGTTGTATATAATGAGTCACTGACTCTGGTCAATAAACACTAGAAAAATAAAATACAATAAAAATTTGGTAGAGTCAACTTGTATACAATGAGTCACTGACTCTAGTCGATCTACGAGCACAACACTAGAAAAATAATAAAAAATAAAGTATATATATAAAATAAAGTAAAAATATAAAATTAATGTAACAAGTACAGGTAGAGTCAACTCTACTATGGTCACTGTATGCCGTGTAATGGTATCGAGGAGTGTTCAGGACCCGTTCTGTGTCGAAAATAGTGAAAGTAAGGTCGAAAAATTTCTTGACTCTACGTAGAGTCGATATCTATTGTCCGTTAGACAGGTCTCCCCGAGCCCCATCCAATGAATCCAAACACGGCCAACCTAGCCCGAATGGTTTCGGAGATAACCGGGTCCAAAATTCTGGTTGCTGATCAGAGATGACTTCCAGAATTCGGTTAACCGTGGTTTTCTCCGCAACCGCTCGTCCAAATACCACCGTGATCGGGCTTGCCTGACTGGGCTCGGCAAAACCTATCCTGTGGAATAATTTTCAGGCCAAAAATTTTTTAATCTCCTGAAAAACCTGAAAATACGCTAGTCGGGTAGAGACTGGCCAGCCAACGTCCCCAAAGAAAACCCGGACCCTCCACGACCAACGGTTCGGGAGCTATCCTAATCTCAAAATTGACTTGACACTTGAAGAGCTGTCAAAGTCAATTTCCAACACGGTATAACTCCCACCCCACCGATCGTAGAAACCCCGAGTTTGGACTTATCTAGCTTGGCTCGTCCCGCTCCGACGCGCAAAACGGTTTCTAGGGTCCCGAAAATCCCCAGCGCCAAAACGTCTGAAACCCACTGGATCCGACAGAGACTGTTTCCCCAAACACCTTTGTGAAAACCGCGATCTCCTGCGACCGCCGAGTCAAGAGCTACGCTAGGCCGAAGTTTCCCAAAATGGCCGCCCAGCTGTCAAAAGCCAACTTTAAGTGGCTATATCTCCGAAGTCGTTTGCCGGAGAAAGCCGCGGTTTCAAATATAGTGCCTGGCTCAACCTCCCCAAGACTACTAAACTGGTTTCAGGGCTGAAAATTTTCAGGTCCCGAAAATACTTAAAACTATATACAATTTTTTCCTGCGTATATGCCACTGGTCTTTGTGGAAACCCGGGTTCTTTGCGACCAATAGCTCCGGAGATAATTACAATTGAATGTAGCAACCTAAAAAACCAAGATGGCTGAAAAAGTCTATTTCCTTCGTTCCTGAAGCTATTGGGGGCAACTTTGGGCTTAAACAGGTCGAAATAGGTATTCTAAAGCTAATCCCGTGATCAGGATAATTTTAAAACTATTTATTTAGATTTAATGTTGGAAAAACAGTAAAAAATGTACAGCTATGGCACATTCCGACAAAAATTTTTGGAAAAAATGTTATAATTAATATAAAATAGTGTACTTTAAGATAAAAACAGAAAATTTTGAACTTTGTTAATTTTTAGCAAAATTTTTTTTTAAAAAACCAGAAAAATCATAAAATTTCAGTTTTCCACCAAAATAACAATCTAAAAAATCGAAACTTACGCTAGATCTAATCTTCCAATGAGCGCGCAACAGGATCCGCTTAAAAAAGTAGGGGTCCTGCCTGAAGAATTTTCAGTACAGGAGTCTGAAGTCCGGATCTTCTAAATGAATTTTTTCCTTTTCAGGACGAGATAAAAATCCGCTTGGAGCGTCGTTTGGGTTTTCCGGAGGTCTTCTATCCACACTCAATTTAGCAGCTGTCAGTGTCTTCCGGTTTGGAAACCACGTTGTCAAATTTTGAGGTTATATTAACAGTTTTTCTCAGTTTTCACGAGAACGCGTTGTTAGAATTTTCACAGTGATGTCTCAATCTTCGCGTCTCAGCCGGCCACGTAATTTGATGATGTAAAAAGTAGGGGTTCCCGATCTAATTCCGGAGTTTTGGGGCTCCGAAATTTTTTAAAGTCCCAACTTTTTGGGTTTTTCACCTTAAACTTTTTTCCCGGAGTTTTCCGGCACGTAAATTTTTCACCAACACTTGCACTGCATCAAAACGCGTCTTTTGATATATAGCACTGCTTCGTATCTCTAAAAAATACAAGTGAAATGAATTTTTGAACGCGGAGCTTTGCAAAAACGTGGTGTTCTCGAGCGCGGCTGGGCTCAGACTCGGTTAGGTTAGGTTAGGTTAGGTTAGGTTAGGTTGGGGGATCCCCCACAGTGCATACTTCCTCGCAGTTTCCCCCGGGCAACGCCGTGTCTGACCACCGTAACGGAGTGGCAGACCGGCGGCTAAAGTGCGCTGTGATTCGCAGACAAAAATGCGGTCGTCTGCGAATATGACGAGCAAACCCACGCGTGACGCCTCTGGGCGTTTTATGTCGAATCGCTCCTCCCAGGGCGATTCAAACGGCCCTTCTCAGGGCCAACCCAACGGCCCTTCTCAGGGCCAACCCAACGGCCCTTCTCAGGGCCAACCCAACGGCCCTTCTCAGGGCCAATCCAACGGCTCTTCTCAGAGCCACGCCGGCGGCGCTTTGGCGTCGGAAGCTGACCGCACACCATCTGCGGCCAGCTTTTTCAGTAGGCCAGGCGAGTTGACGGACTCCGATGACTCCATTATGGACACGTCGGGGGCCGAAAGCGACCGCTTCAAGCGGAAGAGGTCCGAGGGCTCCTCGGAGTCGACTCGAGGTGGGGCGAAGAAGAAGTCGAAATCTAAAAAGGCTTCGGCTTCTACTGCGCCTTCTACCCACGATGTGGGCTTGGTGGACGCCGAGCGCCAGCTACACCTAGCAAAAAGGGCGCAACTCCAACTAGACCTGGAGGAGAGGGTCGCCGCCAAGGAGCAGCAGGCGCAAGTTGCCAGATCGAGGGCCGGCTATGGTGCATCCAAGGTACTGTATGCTGACCACTCCCTGGCAGAACTAGAGCGAATGGCGCAAGAGGATAAGGAGGAGGTCCTGGAGGTCGCCTCAAAGTCTTCGAATTTGAAGGGGACCTTCCAAAAGGCCCTCAAATGCCGGGCCGCCAGCATGCACGGCATCGTTTTGGAACTGGTGAAGCGGACGGCCACGGACGAGACACGGCAGCTGCAGGCAAAAGTGGATCGCCTGCAGACAGAGGTCAGCCAGCTACACCAGAAGCTAGCTGAGGCCACGGCCACCCCTGCCCAATCTGCCCCAGGTCCGGTGGAAGGAGGCTGCTTCTCCTCCCCTGCCAGCCTTGAGGCAACAATCCGCGGGGTTGTCATGGAGGAGAGGGCCTTCATCAGAGCCTGCTTCGCAGGCATTGAGGACCGGCTCTTGCCGGAAAGGCGGCTCCGCCCGCCGCTAGCGGCGGACAAGAGTCCACCACCGAGGGAGCCGGAACCTGCGCCTCTAGCAGGCCCAGTATCAAAGGGCAAAGGAAAGGGCAAGAAGTCATTGGCGGCTCCTTATACACCCACCACAAGCGCGGAGAAAGCGTCTGGGTCGTCTGCTACTCCAGCAGCAGCTCCCCAGAACTTGCAGGAGGAAGACGCCCTTCTTCCCTCCACCACCCCGTCCAACCAGTCGTGGACGGAAGTGGCCAGGAGAGGAAAGGGAAAAAAGGAGAAAAAGTCGGCCCCCAAGCCCGCTGCGACTAGTCCTGCAGCCAAAGGGGCCCCAACCGGCGGGAGAAAGCTGGTTCCTCCCAAAACCGCGGCCGTCGTGGTGACCATCACCCCGGAGGCCGTGGGAAAGGGCGAGACGTATGAGTCCGTCCTTAGACGGGCTCGTACCAATGCTGATCCTTCTCGGCTGGGGATCAGCAACATCACGTGCCGCCTAACCCTAACCGGGGCCCGAATTTTCGAGTTCTCGGGGGATCAGCGCGGCGCAAATGCGGACCTCTTCGCAACAAAGTTAAAAGAGGTCATTGCGGATGCGGCAACGGTCATCAGGCCCGTTAAGACCGCAGCGTTGGAGGTGGCCGATCTGGATGATTCGGTCACCAAAGAGGATGTGGTGGCGGCCGTCGCGGCGGCTGGAGGCTGCGACGCTGGCGCGGTGAAGGGTGGAGCCATCAGGCCCGGCCGCCGCGGCATGGGCGTCATCCGCGTTGAGTGCCCAGTCGCCGCGGCTGGGGCCGTCCTTGCTGCAACCAAGGGACGGCTGCTTGTAGGGTTCAGCACGGCTGTGGTCCGGCCGCTTGAAGACCAGCCTGTTCGCTGCTTCAAGTGCTTCGCGTTCGGCCACACCCGAGCCACGTGTCCGTCCAAGTTCGACTGGGGAGACACGTGCTTCCAATGTGGACAGGAGGGACACAAGAGTGCCGCTTGCCACGCCGCCACCGCACCACACTGCGCGGCGTGTGCTGCCAGTGGCCGCCCCGCGGACCACAGGATGACGGGCAGGAGCTGCAAGCCCCCTGTGAAGAAAGGCATAGTGCCGGCGCAGGTTCGCCCTGCCACCGCCGCCGTTGTCGTCGCCGCTGTAGCTCCAGCGGCGGTAGCTGAGGGGACAGGTACGATGTCGGAATAATGGTTGCCAACTACCGCATCCTCCAGACGAACACCAATCACTGCAGAGCGGCCCAGGACCTGGTGGTGCAGGTCATGGCCGAGTGGTTGGTGAACGTAGCGGTGGTCGCCGAGCCTTACTATATCCCCGGCAGCTGGCTGGGTGACGAGGACGACTCGGTGGCATTAGCGGCGCGGTCTTCCACAGACTCCCCTCCCCTCTCGCTATTAGAGAGGGGACCGGGATACGTGGCCGCCGCGTGGGGAGACATGGCCCTTGTGGGCGTCTATTTCTCCCCAAACCGCCCTCTTCAGGACTTTGAGAACTATCTCGGAGTCTTGGCCGCCGTGGTCGGCAGGGCGGCGCCGCGTCAGGTCTCCGTGCTGGGAGACCTGAATGCCAAGTCGGTGACCTGGGGCAACCCGGCCACCGATGCACGTGGGCGGGCAGTGGAGATGTGGGCAGCCTCCTCTGGACTCTCTCTCTTGAACAGAGGAAGCGTCCAGACATGCGTGCGGCGGCAGGGTGGCTCAATAGTGGACGTCACTTTCGCCACCCCTGCGTTGGCCGCGCGCGTGTTGAACTGGCGGGTGGACCTGGTGGAGACTATGTCAGACCACCGCTACGTGCGTTTCGACATCTCCACGAGTGGCCCCGAAGAGACGCAGCCCCTCTCGGTGCGATCACCGTTCCCACGATGGACTCTCGCCCGCCTGGACAGGGAGGCAGCGGCTGAGGCGGCGTTCGTCCAGGACTGGCTTTCACCGCCTTCCGCCGGCCTGGATGTGGACACCGCGGCGGGGCAACTGAGGGAGTCTCTGACCGAGGTCTGCAACTCCAGCATGCCTCGGTCTCGCCGACCGCTGCCCAAACGCGCCGTGTACTGGTGGTCGGTGGAACTAGCGGGGCTTCGTGCAGCGTGTGTGGAGGCAAGAAGAACCTACACGCGAAGGCGGCGGCGGCGTCAACGGGACCAGGCCGACGAGGACCACCTCTATGAGGTATACATGGAGGCAAAAATGGTCCTCGATCGGGCTATCACCGCCGCCAGAGACTCGTCGAGAGCGGAGCTGCTGGAGGGTCTCGACAACGACCCCTACGGGAGACCATATAAGGCGGCACGCAACAAACTGCGCCCCTTTGGTCCCCCGGTGGCCGAGACCCTGGAGCCCTCATTTCTGGATGGGGTGGTTCAGTCCCTTTTCCCGTGCAGAGACAACTTCACCCCACCAATGATGGGCCCACCGCGGGGCATGGATCCGCCAGCTGAGGAAGAAGAGGAGGCCCCTCCTGTCACGGAGTCGGAACTTGACACGGCGATTCTTCGTATCCGCGCCAAGAAGACAGCTCCGGGCCCCGACGGTGTTCCGGCAAGAGTGGTGGCGATCGCTGCCACTCAAATGGAGGAGAGGTTTCGGGACCTCTTCAGCGCATGCCTTGCGTCTGGAAGGTTCCCGAAACCGTGGAAGGAGGGGCAGTTGTGCCTCCTTCGCAAGGAGGGCCGCCCAGCAGACTCCCCCTCAGCATACCGGCCCATCGTTCTGCTCGATGAGGTCAGCAAAATGTTCGAGGGGATAATCGCTGCCCGCCTAAAGAGCCATCTGCGGAGTGTCGGGCCGGACTTGTCGGACGCTCAGTTCGGTTTTCGGGCTGAGCGTTCCACGGTGGATGCGCTGGCCTGCCTTAAGGGCCAGGTGAAGGAGGCAATGGAAGCGGGGGACGGATTGTTGGCTGTGTCATTCGACATAGCGAATGCCTTCAACTCTGTTCCCCACTCCACCATTCTAGAGGCGCTCCGATACCACGGAGTGCCTCGATACATGCGCAGGCTGCTGGCCGACTACCTGGAGGATCGGGCAATCCTCCTGGTAAATAGGACAGGCCAAGTCCGGCGGTACGCCGTTGAGGCTGGCGTTCCACAGGGGTCAGTCTTAGGACCTCTACTCTGGAACGTCGGCTATGATTGGCTCTTGCGGGGAACTCTCCTCCGAGGCACGAGTGTCGTCTGCTATGCGGATGACACTCTCCTCACCGCCCGTGGGGAGAGTTTTAGGGAGGCGGCCAACTTGGCCTCGGCGGGCGGATCCTTGGTCGCAGGGAGGATTCGCCGCCTAGGTTTAACGGTGGCGCTGCACAAGACCGAGGCCGTGTTCTTCCACGGCCCTCGCCAGCGCCCCCCACCTGACGCCCACATCTTCGTGGAGGGCGTCAGAATTGAGGTGAAGGCCCAGATGAAATATCTGGGTCTTGTACTCGACAGCAGGTGGCGCTTCGGTCCACATTTTAGCGGGCTGTCGTCGCGCCTGCTGAAGACCGCAGGCGCGCTCTCGTGGCTGCTTCCTAACTTGGGGGGGCCTAGCGCGCGATGCCGGCAACTTTACGCCGGCATCTTGAGGAGTATGGCCCTCTACGGGGCTCCTATCTGGGAGGAATCGCTCCAAAGGAGAGAGAACGCCGCCGCCTTGCGGGCGCCCCAAAGGGCCATAGCTCAGCGGGTGGCGCGGGCCCACCGCACCGTGGGCTTTGCGGCAGCATGTGCTCTGGCCAGCACCCCTCCTTGGGAACTTGAGGCGTGGGTGCTCGCCAGAGTATATGAATGGACGGCAGGGCGGAGGGCGAGAGGAGAATGCCCAGCCCCGGAAGAGCGGGAGGCGGTCCGACGGGAGGCGAAGGACGCCATCGTTGTCCATTGGACGGAGGACCTCGCCATCGCAGCCTTCGGGCGCCGAACCCTCGACGCGATTGGGCCAGTCCTGCGAGACTGGCTCGAGCGGTCGCATGGGTTCCTCTCCTTCCGTCTGGTGCAGGTGCTGTCCGGACACGGTTGTTTTGGATCGTACCTGCACCGGATTGGACGAGAGGAGACGCCGTCGTGCCACCACTGTGGCGCAGCGGAGGACGCGGCGCAGCACACCCTCGAGGTGTGCCCTTCGTGGTCCGAGCCGCGCTGTAGTCTCATCGCGGTGATCGGACAGGACCTCTCACTCCCCGGCTTGGTTAACGCCATGCTGAGGGATGAGAGGTCCTGGGCGGCAGTCGCCTCCTTCTGCGAACACGTCATGTCCCAGAAGGAGGCGGCGGAGCGCGTGCGGGAAGACGATCCTGACGCGGCGCCGCTCCGAAGGCGGAGGAGAGGTCGAAGAAGACGTCAGTTTGAAAGTCATCTCCGACTCCTCCCAGGTGGAGGCCAGCAGGCAACGGGTGCGGGGGCACCCTTGTCTGTATTGCACAGGCTTCCACCAATGTCGGACGGGAATGGCCAGGTGTTCCCGGCCATTTCCGTAGCCCCCCAGCCTGGGGGGCATGCGGGGCCCGCCAGCTAGGCGGGCATGCGCCGGGAGGGTTGTGGAAGTAAAGGCTGAGCCGGTTTCCCATGGCCCTCCCATCACGGCGATGTGGGAACACCGCTGAGTTTTAGTGGGTATACTGTCATTACCGACAGGAGTCCCACATACCCCGACTCGTCCCCCACGAGCGGGGATGCGTAATGCATTTCTCAGCGATAAAAAAAAAAAAAAAAAAAAAAAAAGGTTAGGTTAGGTTAGGTTAGGTTTTTTTTTTTTTTTTTTTTTTTTTAATAAACACCCGTCATCACACGGCGTTTTACTACTACCTCCGACATTATCGGAGCCTATGTTAGGCCTAATTCTCTTTCTCATTCTGATTCTCATTTTATTGCCTCTCGCACTTTCGTGCCACATACTTTTTCTTTCTGCATACATCGTCTTTCTTTCTTTTTGCTGGGTGGGATTCCCATTCTAAACCTATTCTGCTAGTCATTTACTTATAATGTGGGGGGTAGTGACAATCCATTTCTATATTTTATTTGTTGAACAATTTTTCTTATTCTAATACAATATCTTTACATCTTCTTATCTTACAATATCTTCTTATACTATTGCTTACTCTAATGATATTTATCTTTATTTCTATGCTTTATATATATATATTTAAATATACTATTAGCATATTTTCTTAGGCTGTTTTATTTCTATCTATTGCCCTCTGTGCGATCCTTGTGCAATAATCTAAAAATTTCTCCCTATCCTTTCCTCGCATTACTTCCCCAATTGTTTCTTTATCCAATTTTATTTGCAGTGCCTGTTCCAGTCCATATTTGTCCGCGGCATGTACAGGACAATCCAGAAGCAGGTGTGGAATTGTTTCGTCGGTATTTGGATCGCAGATGCACGATGGACTCCCCTTGCACTTGAAACGATTCAGGTACTCGGAGAATCCACCGTGCCCCGTCATAATCTGTGTCCTGATGTTGGTTTTTTCCATCTTCCTTATCGTCCTATACGCCACCACCGCATCTGGGAAAAAGATCTTGGTGATGTTTGCAGTTTGGCCGGACTTGTATCTCCGATTCCACTCGTCAAGCGTCCCCATGCGTATGTGGCGCTTGACGAATGAGATCGGACACAGGTCATAGTCCGGTCTTTTCTTTAGGTTCATGGCGGCCTCTTTTGCGAGCTGATCCGCTCTCTCATTGCCCGCTAGCCCTGCGTGGGCCTTTATCCAGAACAAGGATACAACCTTGTTCTGGAGAGATGCAGCTGTTAGATTCTGTCTGGCCTCCACTGCCAGGGGATGCAGGCAACTAGGGTTTTTCACGGTCAAAAGAGCCGCCATGGAGTCGCTGAAGACCCCGAAGGTAGGCGCCGTAGTGTTCCTGATTTCCCGCGTTGCCCGGCTTATCGCGAGTAGCTCAGCCTGGTAAACCGTACAGTATTTCGGCAGCGCCAACTTGAGGGTGCGCGTCTCGGCCTCTCCGTTCCATATGGACAGAGCTGCTCCGACACGCTCCTCAATCTTACTACCGTCTGTAAAAATTTTAACCTGTTGGTCCGAATTTGCGTCAACTTCCTCCCGGTTTACCAGACTGACGATCTTCAAGTCGCTCTGCTCCGTGGGATGCGGGGATTCCAGTGCAGAGGTCATCCGCTCTACCTCTCTGTCCCCCAATATGGCCTGTGGTACCCCTTTCTTGGCTCTATACAGCGATGCCGCCTCTTGAATTCTAAGATCCAGGGGGACTATCCCGGCTAGCAGGAGCACCGAGTTCAGTGAGACAGTTCGGTACGCCTTGCATATTTTCTGAGCTATTCCCCGCTGCACGACGCCAAGCTGTTTGATCATTCCCAGTTTGTTAGCGGCTTCCGCCCATGCGCTGGCGGCGTATAGGACTATTGGTTCTATCGTAGCCACATATATGATTTTAACTACCTCCGGATTTAGGCCCCAGTTTACTTTTGCGGCCCTACTTAGCTGTTTGTAGACTGCAATGGCCTTGCGACAAACTTCTGAGATGTGCGCATTGAATGTGAGCTTGTCGTCGATGGTGACACCTAATATTTTAATTTTCTTTGACATAGCGATGTCGACCCCGCCCATGCTCAATCGCGGGGCGTCGTACTTTAATTTATTCGTGATGACCATTGCACTGGTTTTGTGTGGTGCGAAGTTTAGCTTATATTCGACGCCCCACGCCCGAACACGTTCGAGGGTGGCATTCGCCTGTCTCTCTATTTCCAATGCCGTGTCTCCATCGAAGACCAGGATCACGTCGTCAGCGAAGGCTTGCGCATAATCTCCTCTTTTCTCGAGATCTTTGAGTAGGGGGTCCAGTATGAGGTTCCAGAGAACGGGGCCTCCAATTGAGCCTTGTACGCAGCCCTTCTCCGTGCTTCTCTGATGCTCAGCGCCAGCGTATCTTACCCGTACTTTCCTGTCACGCAGGTAGCTGTCAATGACTCTTCTCAGGTTGACCGGACACCTTTCCTCTGCCAGTCGGACTCTTATAGCTGGCCACCAGGCATTGTCGAAGGCTCCCTCTATATCCAGCGATATTAATGTTATTATTTTCTTTTGTTTCAGCTTATTGCGTATTTTTTGCATAAGGGTATAGAGGGAGTCTTCGGTACTCCTTTGTGGCATGAATCCGTACTGGCGAGTACTCATCCTCGGTGCTATGTAAAACCTGAGACGGGCCACTATCATTTTCTCATAGATTTTTCCGAGTACTGGCAACAGGCCGATTGGGCGGTACGCCTTTGGTGTTGTGTAGTCTGTTTTCCCTGGCTTCCGTAGCATAATAACTGTTGCCTCCTTCCACAGTCTGGGGAAGTGGTTGTAAGCTAGGCATTTGTTTAGGATCGCCAGGAAAATTTCGGGGTCTTTGCTGATAGCACGATTGCAGATGTCGGCTGTCAGGCCATCCATTCCCGGAGCCTTCTTTGGATTGAAGGACTCGCTCGACGTCCTTAATTCGACTATAGTGAATGGTGGGTCGTATGGCTCACCATTTCCGCCTTCATTCACCGATTCCGCCTCTTGTCTGACACGGCTGTGGTGGAGGTTATCCGCAGCTGGGTGGTCTTCCGGATACAGGGTCTCCGCTATATATCGGGCAGACCCTTCCGCGTCCAGCACCTCCCCGTCTTTCACCAGCGGTGGGTCCTCCACCCTGCTAGCTGTCCTTCCTATAATCCTATAGATCCCCTCCCAGACCCCCTCCCTATCCTGTTTACAGCAGAACTCCTTCCAACTCTCGGTTAGAGCTCTGGCTGCCTCTAACTCATATACTTCTTTCTGTTGCAGGTACTCTTCGACAACGATGGATCTACGGACTGGAGCAGCGCACCTGATCCTCCTTTTTTTGGTAGCTACCGCTTTTTTCAGTTTTTCGAGTCTCTCCGACCACCACGGCAAGGTAAGTTTTTCTGTTTGTTTTTTAATTGGCATAGATGCTTTACATGCTTTTGTAATTATGTCTGTGTAATTGTTTACTATTGTATCTAATTGTTCTATTTTGCTTATTTTTTCTATTTCCTCTTTTGTGATTTTGTATTCTTGGCTCAACTGGGTGAGTTTCACATGAAAATCAGACCAGTTGGCCTTTTTTGTGTTAAAAATTCTGGTGGTTCTTTCTACCTTTAGCCCTTTTGATTTGGTCTGTAAAATTTTGAAGACGATGCCGTTGTGGTCAGAGCTGCTCAGACCCTCGACGACTTTCCAGTCTGCTACCTTGTCGAGGATATTTGCCGAACAAGCTGTTACGTCGACAAAGCTGCTATAGCGTTGTCCTCCCCTTACTGTGTCGAAAGTCGGGATTTCTCCTGCGTTTAGTATATGCAACCCGAGTTCCCCGAGAGTCCCGCATACCTCCTCTCCCCTACGGTCGACCGTCGGGCTGCCCCACCAAGTGCTTTTGGCATTTACGTCGCCTCCGACGATTATGGGCTTAGAGCCATTTTTGGTCACTACTTCTTTAAGGTGGTCTAAGTAGGGCTCCACTAGTTTGTCCGGCTCAAAGTATATGGACGCCAGGGTGATCTCCCAGGCACTGGTCTGAATCCCCACCACAACGATGTTATTTGTGGTGAGTTTCGGGTACTGCTTTATGTTGAGATTGCTATCAAATACAGCAATTGCAGCCTTAACCGGCCCTTCTCCATCTTCAGTGTTCTGGAAGATCCTTACTCCCTTATGGCTCTTCATTGTCCTGGTCCCCCCTATGTATGGCTCTTGCAGCAGTGCTACGGCTACCCCTTGTTTTTGTGCCTCGAGCAGCAGCTCGACTGTTGCAAGCCTTTTTCGTTGGAGGTTCGCTTGTATATAGCTATATGTGGTAGTGACAACGTTGGCGTTAACAGTACGCGACTGTCGACCGGGCCAGTTCGTCCCACCGGTGGCGTACAGGGCACCCAGAGCTGAAGGCATTGTGCTCTATCTGCGTTATTTTCGCCTTTTTGCAGTTTCTGCAGGCGGGTGGCTCCCCAGCTAGCCAGTCCGCGCACTCCGTTCTCAGGTGCGGACCGCCGCAATGGCTGCATACGTCTGCAGTCTCTTGGCAGTACTTTCTGCCGTGTCCGTACCCCAGGCAGCGCGTGCACTGAACTAGTGGAGTCTGGTCTTCCGCTCTGACCCGCTGGAGATCTATGTATACGTAGCCCCTTTCTGTCATACGCCTCCAGACACTAGGCGACACGCTTATAACTACATGGTTGGTGTGAGGGTTTCTGGCTCTCTTTCTATATTTTACTACTATCCTATCCTCCCCCTCATCGAGGCCGCGGAAAACAGCCTCATTCTGGTTCCTGAGAGCCTTGAAGATGTCCTCATCAGTATTTACTGACAAGACATCCCCCAGCCTAACCAGCGGGTCCTTGTTCTCCACGTCCTCGATGGTGAGGCTGCCACCTTCCTTCCCTATTCTATCCTTCACTTTATCCCGTTCTTCCTTGGATCCAAAGCCCATTATTACTTTCCTATTTTTGGCCTTTCTTACCCTCTCCACCTTAACCCATCCTTCCTTAGCGTCTATGGCCTTTCTAACTTTTTCAAGCACTTCCTCTCCTGTTTCCGTCTCCACGGTCGAGGTGACCGCGACCGAGTGCAGTGTACGCTTTTTCAGTGCTCTGTCGCTCTGGGTCGCGGTCACCCGGGCGTAGGTAGGCGTTTCTATCTTTTCCATTTTTTCGGCATGCCTTTCAATCGTCGCCTTCAGTTCTTCCATTTTCCTACTGCTTTCCCGTATTTGGTTCGCGTGTTCCTCTATACGCGCCATGAGTAGGTTTTCGCCGGAGGTAGAGGGGGCGGAGTCGGAAGGTGGAGCAACACATGCTCCCACTCCCTCCACCGCCCGCCTTCCCGTCATTGCACTTCCCTTTGTCTTGCGCTCCGTTTCGGCTTCCTTGACTAGTTCAAGGAGTCGTGTAAGTGCCTTTTCGACCCCTTCTTTTATCTCTGTCTTAAGGTTCCGTGAGGCCCTCAGATGGGCCTTCGCCTTATTCAGACAGGCTGCCGCTTCCGCTGCTCTACTGATATAGTGTTTTTTGGGGGACTCGTCATTTCCCGTTGATGTTCTGGGCGCGGCGGCGGTGTTTCCCGCTGTTTTAGTGGCCGCTTTGGTTGTTTCTGCAGGGCCTGCCTGCATTGTCGCGCTGGTTCTTGCTGTTTCTGGACGTGCTTTTGCAGTCAGTTCCTCGCATTGCTCAGTGGCCTCCCACCTGTCTATACTTTTGCGGACAGTCACCTTTGGTGGTGACTTATCGCTCTCCTGTTTTTTAATAGGCGTGCGGATTCCAAACATTTTGGGAATATGATGTGGAGGGGCAGATAATTTTTGTAAAAGTTGTAAAAGGAACTGCCCCTTTTATTATAACCGCTAAAGGATTGCACAGATAGGACAAGATAGTTGTATATAATGAGTCACTGACTCTGGTCAATAAACACTAGAAAAATAAAATACAATAAAAATTTGGTAGAGTCAACTTGTATACAATGAGTCACTGACTCTAGTCGATCTACGAGCACAACACTATAAAAATAATAAAAAATAAAGTAAAAATATAAAATTAATGTAACAAGTACAGGTAGAGTCAACTCTACTATGGTCACTGTATGCCGTGTAATGATATCGAGGAGTGTTCAGGACCCGTTCTGTGTCAAAATTAGTGAAAGTAAGGTCGAAAAATTTCTTGACTCTACGTAGAGTCGATATCTATTGTCCGTTAGACAGGTCTCCCCGAGCCCCATCCAATGAACCCAAACACGGCCAACCTAGCCCGAATGGTTTCGGAGATAACCCGGTCCAAAATTCTGGTTGCCGATCATAGATGACTTCCAGAATTCGGTTAACCGTGGTTTTCTCCGCAACCGCTCGCCCAAATACCACCGTGATCGGGCTTGCCTGACTGGGCTCGGCAAAACCTATCCTGTGGAATAATTTTCAGGCCAAAAAATTTTTTAATCTCCTGAAAAACCTGAAAATACGCTAGTCGGGTAGGGACTGGCCAGCCAACGTCCCCAAAGAAAACCCGAACCCTCCACGACCAACGGTTCGGGAGCTATCCTAATCTCAAAATTGACTTGACACTTGAAGAGCTGTCAAAGTCAATTTCCAACACGGTATAACTCCCACCCCACCGATCGTAGAAACCCCGAGTTTGGACTTATCTAGCTTGGCTCGTCCTGCTCCGACGCGCAAAACGGTTTCTAGGGTCCCGAAAATCCCCAGCGCCAAAACGTCTGAAACCCACTGGATCCGACAGAGACTGTTTCCCCAAACACCTTTGTGAAAACCGCGACTTCCTGCGACCGCCGAGTCAAGAGCTACGCTAGGCCGAAGTTTCCCAAAATGGCCGCCCAGCTGTCAAAAGCCAACTTTAAGTGGCTATATCTCCGAAGTCGTTTGCCGGAGAAAGCCGCGGTTTCAAATATAGTGCCTGGCTCAACCTCCCCAAGACTACTAAACTGGTTTCAGGGCTGAAAATTTTCAGGTCCCGAAAATACTTAAAACTATATACAATTTTTTCCTGCGTATATGCCACTGGTCTTTGTGGAAACCCGGGTTCTTTGCGACCAATAGCTCCGGAGATAATTACAATTGAATGTAGCAACCTAAAAAACCAAGATGGCTGAAAAAGTCTATTTCCTTCGTTCCTGTAGCTATTGGGGGCAACTTTGGGCTTAAACAGGTCGAAACAGGTATTCTAAAGCTAATCCCGTGATCAGGATAATTTTAAAACTATTTATTTAGATTTAATGTTGGAAAAACAGTAAAAAATGTACAGCTATGGCAAATTCCGACAAAAAAATTTGGAAAAAATGTTATAATTAATATAAAATAGTGTACTTTAAGATAAAAACAGAAAATTTTGAACTTTGTTAATTTTTAGCATAAATTTTTTTAAAAACCAGAAAAATCAGAAAATTTCAGTTTTCCACCAAAATAACAATCTAAAAAAATCGAAACTTACGCTAGATCTAATCTTCCAATGAGCGCGCAACAGGATCCGCTTAAAAAAGTAGGGGTCCTGCCTGAAGAATTTTCAGTACAGGAGTCTGAAGTCCGGATCTTCTAAATGAATTTTTTCCTTTTCAGGACGAGATAAAAATCCGCTTGGAGCGTCGTTTGGGTTTTCCGGAGGTCTTCTATCCACACTCAATTTAGCAGCTGTCAGTGTCTTCCGGTTTGGAAACCACGTTGTCAAATTTTGAGGTTATATTAACAGTTTTTCTCAGTTTTCACGAGAACGCGTTGTTAGAATTTTCACAGTGATGTCTCAATCTTCGCGTCTCAGCCGGCCACGTAATTTGATGATGTAAAAAGTAGGGGTTCCCGATCTAATTCCGGAGTTTTGGGGCTCCGAAATTTTTTAAAGTCCCAACTTTTTGGGTTTTTCACCTCAAACTTTTTTCCCGGAGTTTTCCGGCACGTAAATTTTTCACCAACACTTGCACTGCATCAAAACGCGTCTTTTGATATATGGCACTGCTTCGTATCTCTAAAAAATACCGGTCAAATGAATTTTTGAACGCGGAGCTTTCCAAAAACGTGGTGTTCTCGAGCGCGGCTGGGCTCAGACTGGTTAGGTTAGGTTAGGTTAGGTTAGGTTTTTTTTTTTTTTTTTTTTTTTTTCGGCAGGAGTGGGAAATCCTCATGGACGCCCAGACTGCCTCACGGATGAGCCAGTCTGGGCAGTGCCGGACTCTTACCGGCTAAAACCACACTCCTGCCTCACAATTAGTCCACAGACTTGGAGGTCCGTGCTTTTGTTTACGAGGTTGCTTTGTTTACATATTTTATTATCATTACAAATGCCGTTACTACTCCGGACTTGAGCTTATCTACTACTTAAAAACTACGTGAGTCCATTCAATACAGATATATATATATTTTTTTTTTTTTTTTTTTTTTTTTTTTGTTTTTTTTTTGTTTTTTTTTTTGTTGTTTCATTGTTTTTGTTTTTTTTTTATTTTTTTTTATTTTTTTTTTTGTTTTGTTTTGTTTTTTTTTTTTTTATTTTTTATTATAATTATTTTTATTATATTAATCTACACAAGACAGGCATTACTTATTCTAATGTTACACATTTATTTTATACAAACATTTTACGAGATTTATTGATTGATTTAAACTTCATGGCAGTGCGAGCCGACCAGCCCCAGGCGACGGCTTCCGTTCTCGGATATGACGTACACATCTGCGCCGTTCAGCTCAACCATTTCTTAGGGAACCGATCGACCAGATGTGCAACGCCACCATCGGCGGGACATTAACGTAAGCATGACAGACTCGCTCTGCCATGAAGTTTCACATGATTTTGTTTTGATGGTACGAGGAGGGTTGGGATTGGTTAGTATTAGTGTGTTGGGAGTATGGATGAGGTCTGGTTTGTGGAGTCTTATTTGAGGCGGGGTGTCACGACCAGGGATTTTGCTAGCCCGAGCAGGTGTTCCACGACTGCTGCGTCTCGATGTTTCATGGCCATCTTAAGGTTGTAGTCGATGACCGTTTTGGTAGGCGCATCCATCGCCCTCTTCATAAAGCGGCCTGTGGCGTCATCGGCGTCGTCGGAGTAGTAGACGCAACTGACAGTATGTCTCGACAACGCCACCACCGCGTGGGAGATGCTTTCGTGGACCTGGAGCCTCCTGGACTTCGTGTTGACGATGATTACGCTGTCGTAGGTCAACCCCTGAGCCTCGTGGATGGTTAACACGCGCGACCCTTCACCGGACCCATATCCCTGGCTTGCAAGAGAAGCTTTCTCCTCTTGCGTGTGAACCAGGAATAGGGTGTTTTGGGCAGTGCTCGGTATTTGCGCTCCTGTGTAACCCTCCACCCTCAGGGAGTGGACCCGCGACAGCGACGACTTGGAGGAGTATATACCGGAGTATATCTCACTCAGTGCAAACGCGACATCCATCGGGTTGCGGTGTGTGCAAAGCAGCTCCTGGGTGATTCCAGCCACCAGGTTTGGACGGGTATACCTTAACTCGAATAGGTTCTCTCTGTCCAAAAATGGAAGCTGGTTTACGTCTCCGATGAGGACAATCTCGCTTGCTCCAGACAACTTTACTGCCATAACTATGGCCCCAAAGTGGTTCATAAGAGCTTCGTCTACCGTGAGGCGATAGCATTTCTCTTGTTTTTTGAACCCGTTGACTAAAATTGAGGCCATAGTGCGCACCTTTGTCTTAACTTGGTCTCCTAAGCGGCGCGCAAGCTTCTGCCTGAGATCTTTGGCGGCTTCGGTCGTCGTGGTGGCTACGACGTCCTTCTCCCCATCGAAGTGCTTCACCACCCAGGTTGTTTTGCCGCAACCCGGGACTCCGTTGACCCACCTGATATTGGGTACCGCCCAATTTTCCTGTGATGCTGGGGTGCCTGAAGTCCCCAAAATGGATTGTGCCATTTCGAGGATCTTATCATCCAGCATGATCTTGGTACATTTGGCGGTAACCACTATCGGGTCGTCGTTAGGTGTTTTAAATTTAAGTTTGCCTGAGCGCTCCGTTTCCTCCTCGTCCAGGGTCACAAAACCACACTGCGCGCTGTAGGCTGCCATGTACGACCCCGTCATTTCCCCTTTGATGACTTGAGATGTGACGTTGTCGTACACTGCTGCCTCTGCTTCCTCGAGTAGTACCCTTAGCAGTCCTTCTGTGTCTCGAAGGAAGGTCTGCAGGATCTTCCTGCATGTCATAAGATTGACCTCTCTGGTCGCTCTCACGATTGCTACGTACTCGAGGAACGCACTCTTTACGTGGTCCGTGGTGCCCGAATCAACTGCGAGGGTCGGCGGGCTGACTTGCCCCTTGTCGGCTCTTGTAGGCGTAGGCTTCTGAGGTGTTGGTTCTTTCCCCTTTCTTTTAAAGAACTTCTCCATCGCTGTTGGTGATGCGTGGCTGGTGCTTGGGAGCAGTGCGTTGAGGAAAGTGCCGAAGGCTTTCAGGCGACTCCTCGACCGGGCCCGGTCCTCCGGGCTAGCGGTTTTGCTCTGCTCCTTTGCAGCCTTTTCGGCGGCTGCCTTTTGCTGGGCCCTCTCTGATCCGCTTTGAGTGATCGAGCCTGACGTGGAGCTCGTCGCATCGGCTGTTTGGTGTCTGGGGACTTTGAGGAAACTCAGAGTTTCCCCTCTGTCCTCATACACTACTACCTCATGGTGTTCTGAGGCTTTTAGACAGCCGAAGCGATCTGCGACGTCTCCCCTTTCCCCCTCGATCATCATTGCGTCGATGCTGATAGTACGGGCTGTGACTGCCATGTACTCTCCTACCTCCCTGATCTTTTGAAGCAGTGAGCTTGCTTGGGCAAATGGAGTCTCCTCTCCCCACTCGACTAGTGCGATCGTCTTCCCTTTGACTCGCACCAGGCGGCATCGGTGAGTGGCTACTTCCACATGCGGCAGTGCGGCGTACTTACTGCCTTTCATTCTCGTTTTGGTGGTGCTTCCGTTGATCAGGGCGGCAAGGCCTGGTGAGATATGTATACAGGCTCCAGCTCGGCTCGAGCCCACGCAGAAGCTTATGCCTAGCCTTTCTCCTTCTCTGTTCATGAAAAGAGCGACGCCTCGCAGTCTGATGCCAGGGGTTCCGACTCCCCCGCACGCCAGAAACTCCGAGATGGACATGGAGTTGAGTGCTGGGTGCAGGCTGGCTTGTGCTATCGCTGCTGCTGGTGCTACCGTGGGTGCTGGCCGTTGAGTGATGTTTGTATGTGTGGTTTGAGTGGTGGTTGTTGTTGTCGTTGCGGAGTTTGCTGTGGTTGTTGTTGTGGTCGTAGATGGTGGTCGGTTCCGACTACGCAAGGGTGCGTCCGTTTTGTTGGCCGCTGCTGCGACTATGGCGACTTTGCTCGCGAATGCCAAGAATATTTTTCTGGAAGCCGGTCTCCCCATGATGGTGTGGAGTATGGACTGGCTTAGCTGTATTCCGATCTTTACTTCCAGCTCTATTCTGTCGTGACTGAATCGTGGGCATTCGAAGAGCAGGTGCCAGACTGTCTCTTCGCAAACGGGGTCACAGACGCACGAGGGACTATCTTTGAGATGGAAGCGGTGGAGATACGCTGAGAATCCTCCGTGTCCTGTTAGGACTTGTACGTGGACCGGTGTGAGAACTGCGTCTCTAAGTGTTCTTTTTGCCGCTAGGACATCTGGGAAGAACACTTTTGTGACCGCTCCTGTACTCGAGGATTCGTATCTCGCTTGCCACTTCTTTATAGTCTCTTCCCGTATCTTCCTCCTCACGAACGATACGGGGACCTTGTTGTAGTCAGTTGTCGCATTATTAAGGGCTGCCTCCTTGGCCAGCTCGTCCGCTCTCTCATTCCCTTCAGTTCCCACGTGGGCCTTGAGCCAAAAGAACCTCACTTCTCTGCCCTCTTCTCTGGTCTCGCGGACGCTTCTCTTGATTTGAAGTGCCAGGTGGTGAGTGACAGACGGTCTCCGCAGCAGGTCAAGCGACGATCTTGAGTCACTTAAGATGCTTACGGAGGCCGCCCTGGATTCTCTTGCCATCCTGGCAGCTCTGAAGAGAGCGTACATTTCCGATTGGAAGACTGAGTTGTGGGGTTCAAGGCCAAAAGTGCTGAACGTTGACTCCTTTCCGTTTTCCCACCAAGTTAGGGCAGCGCCAACTTTCCCCTCTATCTTGCTGCCGTCGGTGTATATTTGGGGACCGATTACTTGATGGGTTTCCAGGGTTTCGGGAGTCAAGTCCTCTAGGCGTGCGTACTCTGTTATCGTGAGTAGCGATGGATGGGAATTTTGGGAGTGGGGCACGTTGCACTCCAGCTCGCGGCCCGGTGGTATGAACTCTTGGGAGTGACCCTTTCTGATCTTAAACAGGGTTGCTGCCTCGATTACCCGGAGATCTAGTGGGAGTTGACCTGACAGAATAAGTGCCGATGTTAGAGATACCGTGCGGTATGCTTTGCAGATCTTCTGCGCGAAGCCTCTCTGCAGTGAGTCAAACTGATTCCTTGTCATCAGTTTCTCAGCTGCGGGGGCCCACGCACTCGCTGCATACATCACGATGGGCTCTATCACCGATACATATATTGTCCTAATTATCTCTGTGTTGAGACCCCAAGTCACCTTTGCCGCGCATGCCAACTGCTTGTAGATGTCTGCGGCCTTTTTACAGATCGCCGACACGTGCGCGTTGAAGGTGAGTTTAGAGTCTATTGTGAGACCTAGCAGCTTTACCTCCTCGACCAGGTTCAGCCGCGTGCCCGACATGTAGAGTACCGGAACGTCGTACTTCAGCTTTCTCGTTAACACCATCGCACAGGTCTTGTGTGCGGCGAAACGTAGCTTATTTTGGGCGCCCCATTCCGATACTGTGTCTAGCGCGTTGTTGGCTGATTGCTGCAGGGGACCGGCTGTGAGGTCCGAGAGAACTAGGACAACGTCATCTGCGAAGGCTTGACAGTATACTCCCTTACTAGCCATCTTATGTAGGAGCGAATCTAGGATCAGGTTCCAAAACGTCGGACCGGCAATTGAGCCTTGGACGCATCCCTTTGTGGTACCTTTCTCACTAGTCGCTCTGGCGTAGTTGACCCTGATGTTCCGGTCTTCCAGGTATGAGGTGACGAGAGTGTAGATGTTTTTGGGACAGTTTTTGACCACCATCTGTCGCTTGAGTGCTGGCCACCACGCGTTATCGAAGGCCCCCTCTATGTCCAATGATATCAAAAGCACGATTTTTTTGGCTTTGATTTCGGCTCGTAAGTGGCCCATTAGGGTATAGAGGGCGTCCTCGGTTCCGCGCTGCGGCATGAATCCAAACTGGTTTGGGTGGAGTGTTGGGAGGAAATGCCATTGCATTCTGCCTACTAGGAGCTTCTCGACGATTTTTCCTAGGACCGAGAGCAGACCTATTGGCCTGTAAGACTTTGGGCTGGTGTAGTCGTCCTTTCCTGGCTTTCGGAGGATGCACACATGGGCGACTTTCCACTGCTTCGGGAAGTGTGACAGCGACAGGCACCTATTAGCTATCGCTAAGAACACCTCCCGATCGCAGTTTATTGCTGCCGTGCAGATGTCTGCTGTTAATCCGTCGGGACCGGGGGCTTTTTTCGGATTCTGGTTCTGGAGAACCATTTCCAGCTCCGCAGTCGTGAAGGGAGGATCGTCGGCAGACAGTCCCAGGGGGTTCTTCTCCTCCGCCAGCTTCCTTAGGCTTCTGTGGTGGGGCTGTTCGGCATCCGTTGAGTCGTCGGGGTAAAAGGTTTTTGCCAGAAGATCCGCTGACTGCTCGGGGCTGAGCGTCTCGCCTGCGGTATTTCTTAGGAGGGCGTCGTCCTGTCTTCTGGCTGTCTTCCTTAGTACCCTGTAGATGCCGTCCCACATGCTCTCTCGGTCCTGCTTCGAGCAAAACTCCTTCCAGTTTGCTGTGGCTGCTTCCGTTGCTGCTGTGGTGTAGTTATTCTTAGCCAGCACGTATTCCTGGATGGTGAAGTGTCTCCGACTTGCAGCTGCATTACGGATCCTTCTCTTCTTCGTCAGGGCGTCTTTTTTGAGACGGTCTAGAGAAGGATTCCACCATGGGGGCTTGGCGTCGTGTTTTGGCGACCCCAGTTTTGGGATCGCTTTCTCGCATGAGCGGTGGATGGTGTGGGTGTATTCGGTGATGAGTTCCTCCAGATCCTCTGGGTTCGAGACGCTCGAGACTCCGGCTGGTGTAATATCTCTGTCCGCCAGACGAGTCTTGAAGTGCGCACAGAAGTCGGACCACTTAGCCTTCTTGGTGTTGTAGATGCGCGTCGAGATTGGCCTTAAGGGTTCCAAGGCCTTTTCTAAGCGCAACGAGAAGGTGATTGCGTTGTGGTCTGATGTTGTAAGACTTCTTTCTACTCGCCACTCCTCGATCTTGCCTAGCAGTGACATGCTGCATGCCGTCACATCGACGATACTCGTACACCACCTGTCTCCTCTGTAGGTCTCGAAGGTTGGTGTTTGACCCATGTTGAGGATGTGGAGGTCCCGCTCATTGAGAAAGGAGTTGTACGACGCTCCACGGTGGTTTTCAGAGACACTTCCCCACCACTGGCTCCAGGCGTTTACGTCTCCTCCCACTAGGATATTGTGTGTGTGTGTGTTTAGTTTATGTATTGTGTTGTGTGTTTCGGAAAGGTAGGGTTCGATATCTTGGTCACCCTCAAAATAGACCGACAGTGCTCCGAAGCTGAGCTGGCCAACTTTCAGTAGAACGGCGGCGACGTTCTCGGTCACGAGCTGGGGGTCGTGGATGACCTCCAGGTTGTTCCCGAAAACAACGATCGCCGCCTTTACTGGTTTTTGGCGGCTGAGGCTGCACTGGATGACTCTCGTGCCAGGACATTGTTTCATGACACCTGTTCTTCCTACATAGGGCTCTTGAACAAGTGCTACTGAAACTCCCTTTGCCTGAGCCGCCATGTGGAGTTCTTCTGTGGCCAGCTTGGAGCGCTGAAGATTAACTTGTATGAAACGTAATCTTGCTGTCGGTCTTGTTGTGTTTTGAGTGGTGACTTGCTGGCTCGTTGGGTTTTCTTGGTCGCCCTTAGCAGTAGGAAACGCGAGATCTTGCTATACCATCCCATTTTTGGCGTTCCTGGCAGTCTTCGCTGAACGCTGTGTGTGCCAGGTCGCTGCCCGTCCTGTTGGCTGCCTTGCAGTTTACGCATGTGGGCTGCCTGCCGTCTGCTCGAGCGTGGCAGTCCCTCCCGTTGTGCGCTCCGCTGCAGAAACTGCAGACTTCTTTACCGGCCCTGCATATGGCCTTGTTATGGCCATATCCAAGGCACTTTGTGCACTGTACAAGGGGGGACTGATCCTCGATCGAGCATCGCTTGATGCCCACGTGGACTTTCTGCACCTGCGTGCAGCATTTCCAGAGCTCCGGGGAGAGCTCTAGGACAGGATGGCATTCATGGGGGTTTCTAGCGCGCTTCCTATAGCGCACCTTTATGGTCTGCCCATCCACAGCGACGTTCTGCAGAACGTGCTTGTTCTGCGCTTTAAGGAGATCAATGATTTCCCCGTCGCTGTAACTGGACAGCACTCCTTTGATGCAGACGAGTGGGTTCTGCGGTTTCGGTTCCTGGACCTTAAGCCCTGAGCTCGACTGGACTTGATTTTTTATCTTGTCTAAGTCCGTTTTACTCGCGCACCTCAAAACCACTTTTTGGTTTCGCGCTTTCCTAACGTTGTCGACACGGGCTCCGCTCGTTTTGAGGTCCAGGGCAGACCTGATCCTCTCGATGACGTTGTCCCCAGTGTGCTGGGGGTTCGTCGACGAGACGATCAGGGTGTGGTTGGGCTGTGTGGGTGGTTTGGGGGGCTTAGGTTTGCTGGCTACCTGGGCAAAGGTTTGCGGGCCCTGTTGTTGTGCGATCGGTCTGTTCGCTTTGCCCAGGTCCGCCACCCCCTGCTGTATCGTTTGCAGGGTCTTTTTGACCTCCCCGACTGCGAGTTCCGCTTCCAGATTCAGCGCCGGAGGCGCCTGGATTGGGGGCTCCTTGTCGCGCAGCACGCGGAGGTCCGACGAAACGATCTCTAGCCTCTCCGAAATTGGTTGTAGATGTCGTGTGATGTTGATCGGTGGTTGTGGTGGTGGGGGGGAGGCTACAGGCCTGTTGGCGATGGCCTGTATTTGATGTGACAGTTTAAGTATCTCCCGCTCGAATGTGGTGGTGGTTAGGGTGTCCTCGGTCTCTTGGCTTCTCGGGTCCGTTCCGGAGGTACTTGGTTGTTTCAGGCCTTCCTTGAGCCTATCAAACGCCTTCTGGAGCACGTCCAGCTGGTTGGAAACGCTGGTAACACTGTTTTCGAGGCGCGAAATGTCGACCCCTATTGTTTCCTTCCTGGGGTCCCCCGTGGCTTTCGCGCCTTCCCGCCTCGTTTTCTCGTGCTCCTTTTGGTTTTCCAGGCTCACGGCTGCCATCTGCTCTTTGACCTCCTTGATACCCGTGAGGGCTTCAAGGGTCTCGTGACCAAGCCATTCCCGGATCCCCTTCGCCTCTTTCTTTGTGTCCGAGACGTCCGTCCGCATGAGGGAGAGCTCTACCTTGAGCGTCATCAACTCGCGATTGTGAGCCCTCTCAACACGCACAAGCTCTTGTGCGTGTCGAGAGCGCTCCTTCTCGAGGTTGTGTTTGTGACGCGCTCTCGAGTCTGCCAATGACAGGACCGTCTCGTACAAACCCTGCAGACATTCGTGGGCTGTCGCTTTGCACTCCCGCTTCATATTTCCGGCCTCTTCCAGTGCGCCCTTCCCCTTTTGAAGCAGGTCGTTTGCTTCTCTGGTGGCCAGATCCATCTCCACCCCTGTGCCTCGTCTCGGTGTTCTGTAGAGGATGCTCGGCCGTCCGGTAACAGGACGGTCAGCCTGGCTCACCGTGGAGGCCACCGAGCTTTCCTCGTCCGAGATGATCTGGTGGGGGGGGGAGATGCCACACTGCTCCCAGTCTATGACGACCTCTGCGATCCTGCTTCGGTCGTGTGTCTGGGGCGACCCGGGCACTGCTGGCAGTGGTGGCGTCCTGCCTGTGACGTCCGGCTCCGATGCTGCTTTCGACGCCTGCGGCTTTTGCGATGGACGCGCCGCCTTTTCGGACACCACCGACTTGGCCGTGTTTTTTAGCACTTTCTGCCGCAATGAGGTTGGGGCTTTTACTGCCTCCGTGGTCGTTTTCCGGGAGGTGGTAGTAGGGTTGGACGACATTTTTAGGGAATTAATTAAGACTAGACTAAGTTAGGGTACTTATTTTGTGATGTAATGCCTGTGTATATAATATACTACTTAGAAACTAAATGAATGGACTCACGGAAGTTTCGCTGGTGGTCTGCGTCTGCTGTCCGCTGCTGCCCGATGAGTAGTCCGACAAATGGTTGGGCTCGATGGCTTGAGCCCAGTGTGCGTGATGGTGGTGGTCCTCAGTGGAACTCTGCGGCGTCGCTGGATATTGGTGCGTGTGGATGCCGAGTTTCAGGATTATGGAAGGGCCAAGTTGTAGAGCTATTTGTGCCCTTTAAAATGAGCCCAAACTCGGCTTTCTAGGTCCAACGGGAACGAAGTTAGGCCGCGGGGGGGTGAAGTAGTCCTGAGGGGGGGGGATAATGCTTGGGGGGGATGCCTTGGGGGGGGGGCTGGTAGTGGGGGAGCGAGTGTAGCAGGGAAGGGAGGGAAAGTGCGTTGGTGGCTCTGATGTACTAGTTCAAGTACGTCGTAGGGGTCCAAAATGGAGGGGGTCAAAAATGGGGTCTAGGGGTCTTATGTCGTAGTGAGTTCTAGTTGGGAGGGGGGGTACTAGGGGGGGGGGGAAATTTTGTCTAAATTTTGATATTCCCAGCCGTTTAGGAGATATGAGGAATTTAACGTGGGGGGGCCCACGATAGCAGGTGGGGGTAGAGGAAATCGGAGTAAGGGGGGGAAATGGACACTTGGAGGGACTGATGAGGTCCTGGAGTCCCGAATTAGATGAATCCAAACTCGGGGGGATGAGA
Source organism: Agrochola lychnidis (assembly GCA_963680765.1). Taxonomy (NCBI): domain Eukaryota; kingdom Metazoa; phylum Arthropoda; class Insecta; order Lepidoptera; family Noctuidae; genus Agrochola; species Agrochola lychnidis. The sequence goes on from OY796877.1 coordinate 15,918,872, forward strand.
CTAGGGGTTGAGGAGTTCCCTCAGGACTAACCTGGTTGATGGGTCGTGGAGTCGTCGCTCTGATGGCTGGTCTGCAGGCAGATTCCTCGGCCCGACTTCGGAGTCTTCAGTAAGGGCTGGGATGGTGCACCGCGCGTCACGCCTCGTGTGTAGAAGCACGTGGAGCCAAAGTGAGGTTATTCTAACCTAAAACCACGTGCTTTTTAGCGATTTTCGCACCTTAATTCCTCCCAAACCCCTGCTCCGATTTTGATAATCCTGGACTTGTTGGATAGGCCTCTGCCGCGACTTGCCGGGATATTGTTTGCAGAACTGCTCCACTCTCCTTGGCGGTGCTATCCGTTGTAGAATTCCCGGGGGTCCCACTCCGCAACCCGTTGACTCAGACACTTGCCCACACTGATCCTGGTGTATCAACACTGCACAATTCCACTGATGAACTTTTTGCACAATTATCTCGACGCGTTGAATTTTAAAGAAATTTTTCCGCGGAGCTGATGTTGTTCGTGCGACGTATGGTCGGTTACTGGGTTAGGTTAGGTTAGGTTAGGTTAGGTTAGGTTAGGTTAGGTTAGGTTGGGGGATCCCCCACAGCGCATACTTCCTCGCAGTTTCCCCCGGGCAACGCCGTGTCTGACCACCGTAACGGAGTGGCAGACCGGCGGCTAAAGTGCGCTGTGATTCGCAGACAAAAATGCGGTCGTCTGCGAATATGACGAGCAAACCCACGCGTGACGCCTCTGGGCGTTTTATGTCGAATCGCTCTTCCCAGGGCGATTCAAACGGCCCTTCTCAGGGCCAACTGAACGGCCCTTCTCAGGGCCAATCCAACGGCTCTTCTCAGAGCCACGCCGGCGGCGCTTTGGCGTCGGAAGCTGACCGCGCACCATCTGTGGCCAGCTTTTTCAGTAGGCCAGGCGAGTTGTCGGACTCCGATGACTCCAATATGGACACGTCGGGGGCCGAAAGCGACCGCTTCAAGCGGAAGAGGTCCGAGGGCTCCTCGGAGTCGACTCGAGGTGGGGCGAAGAAGAAGTCGAAATCTAAAAAGGCTTCGACTTCTACTGCGCCTTCTACCCACGATGTGGGCTTGGTGGATGCCGAGCGCCAGCTACACTTAGCAAATAGGGCGCAACTCCAACTAGACTTGGAGGAGAGGGTCGCCGCCAAGGAGCAGCAGGCGCAAGTTGCCAGATCGAGGGCCGGCTATGGTGCATCCAATGTACTGTATGCTGACCACTCCCTGGCAGAACTAGAGCGAATGGCACAAGAAGATAAGGAGGAGGTCCTGGAGGTCGCCTCAAAGTCTTCAAATTTGAAGGGGACTTTTCAAAAGGCCCTTAAATGCCGGGCCGCCAGCATGCACGGCATTGTTCTGGAGCTGGTGAAGCGGACGGCCACGGACGAGACACGGCAGCTGCAGGCCAAGGTGGATCGCCTGCAGGCGGAGGTCAGCCAGCTACACCAGAAGCTGGCTGAGGCCACGGCCACGCCTGCCCAATCTGCCCCAGGTCCGGTGGTAGGAGGCTGCTCCTCCTCCCCTGCCAGCCTTGAGGCAACAATCCGTGGGGTTTTCATGGAGGAGAGGGCCTTCATCAGAGCCTGCTTCGCAGGGATCGAGGACCGGCTCTTGCCGGAAAGGCGGCTCCGCCCGCCGCTAGCGGCGGACAAGAGTCCACCACCGAGGGAGCCGGAACCTGCGCCTCTAGCAGGCCCGGTATCCAAGGGCAAAGGAAAGGGCAAGAAGACTAAGGCGGCTTCTCATACACCCACCACAAGCGCGGAGGGAGCGTCTGGGTCGTCTGCTACTCCAGCAGCAGCTCCCAAGAACTCGCAGGAGGAAGACGCCCTTCTTCCCTCCACCACCCCGTCCAACCAGTCGTGGACGGAAGTGGCCAAGAGAGGAAAGGGAAAAAAGGGGAAAAAGTCGGGCCCCGAGTCCGCTGCGACTGGTCCTGCAGCTAAAAGGGCCCCAGCCGGCGTGAGAAAGCTGGTTGCTCCCAAAACCGCGGCCGTCGTGGTGACTATCACCCCGGAGGCCGTTGGGAAGGGCGAGACGTATGAGTCCGTCCTAAGACGGGCTCGTACCAATGCTGATCCCTCCCGGCTGGGGATCAGCAACATCACGTGTCGCCTAACCCTAACCGGGGCCCGAATTTTCGAGTTCTCGGGGGAACAGCGCGGTGCAAATGCGGACCTCTTCGCAACAAAGTTGCAAGAGGTCATTGCGGATGCGGCAACGGTCGTCAGACCCGTTAAGACCGCAGCCTTGGAGGTGGCCGATCTGGATGATTCGGTCACCAAAGAGGATGTGATAGCGGCCGTCGCGGCGGCTGGAGGCTGCGACGCTGACGCGGTGAAGGGTGGAGCCATCAGGCTCGGCCGTCGCGGCATGGGCGTCATCCGCGTTGAGTGCCCAGTCGCCGCGGCTGGGGCCGTCCTTGCTGCGACCAAGGGACGGCTGCTTGTGGGGTTCAGCACGGCTGTGGTCCGGCCGCTTGAAGACCAGCCTGTTCGCTGCTTCAAGTGCTTCGCGTTCGGCCACACCCGAGCCACGTGTCCATCCAAGTTCGACTGGGGAGACACGTGCTTCCAATGTGGACAGGAGGGACACAAGAGTGCCGCTTGCCACGCCGCCACCGCACCACACTGTGCGGCGTGTGCTGCCAGTGGCCGCCCCGCGGACCACAGGATGACGGGCAGGAGCTGCAAGCCCCCTGTGAAGAAAGGCATAGTGCCGGCGCAGGTTCGCCCTGTTGCTGCCACCGCCGCCGTCGTCGTCGCCGCTGTAGCTCCAGCGGCGGTAGCTGAGGGGACCGGTACGATGTCGGAATAATGGTTTCTAACTACCGCATCCTCCAGACGAACACCAATCACTGCAGAGCGGCCCAGGACCTGGTGGTGCAGGTCATGGCCGAGTGGTTGGTGAACGTAGCGGTGGTCGCCGAGCCTTACTATATCCCCGGCAGCTGGCTGGGTGACGAGGACGACTCGGTGGCATTAGCGGCGCGGTCTTCCACAGACTCCCCTCCCCTCTCGCTATTGGAGAGGGGACCGGGATACGTGGCCGCCGCGTGGGGAGACATGGCCCTTGTGGGCGTCTATTTCTCCCCAAATCGCCCTCTTCAGGACTTTGAGAACTATCTCGGAGTCTTGGCCGCCGTGGTCGGCAGGGCGGCGCCGCGTCAGGTCTCCGTGCTGGGAGACCTGAATGCCAAGTCGGTGACCTGGGGCAACCCGGCCACCGACGCACGTGGGCGGGCAGTGGAGATGTGGGCAGCCTCCTCTGGACTCTCTCTCTTGAACAGAGGAAGCGTCCAGACATGCGTGCGGCGGCAGGGTGGCTCAATAGTGGACGTCACTTTCGCCACCCCTGCGTTGGCCGCGCGCGTGTTGAACTGGCGGGTGGACCTGGTGGAGACTATGTCGGACCATCGCTACGTGCGGTTCGACATCTCCACCAGTGGTCCCGAAGAGATGCAGCCCCTCTCGGTGCGATCACCGTTCCCACGGTGGGCTCTCGCCCGCCTGGACAGGGAGGCAGCGGCTGAGGCGGCGTTCGTCCAGGACTGGCTTTCGCCGCCTTCCGTCGGCCTGGATGTGGACACCGTGGCGGGGCACCTGAGGGAGTCTCTGACCGAGGTATGCAACTCCAGCATGCCTCGGTCTCGCCGACCGCTGCCCAAACGCGCCGTGTACTGGTGGTCGGTGGAGCTAGCGGGGCTTCGAGCAGCATGTGTGGAGGCAAGAAGGACCTACACGCGGAGACGGCGGCGGCGTCGACGGGATCAGGCCGACGAGGACCACCTCTATGAGGTATACATGGAGGCAAAAATGGTCCTCGATCGGGCCATCACCGCCGCCAGAGACTCGTCGAGAGCAGAGCTGCTGGAGGGTCTCGACAACGACCCCTACGGGAGACCATATAAGGCGGCACGCAACAAACTGCGCCCCTTTGGTCCCCCGGTGGCCGAGACCCTGGATCCCTCATTTCTGGATGGGGTGGTTCAGTCCCTTTTTCCGTGCAGGGACAACTTCACCCCACCAATGATGGGCCCACCGCGGGGTATAGATCCACCAGCTGAAGAAGAAGAGGAGGCCCCTCCTGTCACGGAGTCGGAACTTGACACGGCGATTCTTCGTATCCGCGCCAAGAAGACGGCTCCGGGCCCCGACGGTGTTCCGGCAAGAGTGGTGGCGATCGCTGCCACTCAAATGGAGGAGAGGTTTCGGGACCTCTTCAGCGCATGCCTTGCGTCTGGAAGGTTCCCGAAACCGTGGAAGGAGGGGCAGTTGTGCCTCCTTCGCAAGGAGGGCCGCCCAGCAGACTCCCCCTCGGCATACCGGCCCATCGTTCTGCTCGATGAGGTCAGCAAAATGTTCGAGGGGATAATCGCTGCCCGCCTAAAGAGCCATCTGCGGAGTATCGGGCCGGACTTGTCGGACGCTCAGTTCGGTTTTCGGGCTGAGCGTTCCACGGTGGATGCGCTGGCCTGCCTTAAGGGCCAGGTGAAGGAAGCAATGGAAGCGGGGGACGGATTGTTGGCTGTGTCATTCGACATAGCGAATGCCTTCAACTCTGTTCCCCACTCCACCATCCTAGAGGCGCTCCGATACCACGGAGTGCCTCGATACATGCGCAGGCTGCTGGCCAACTACCTGGAGGATCGGGCGATCCTCCTGGTAAATAAGACTGGCCAAGTCCGGCGGTACGCCGTTGAGGCTGGCGTTCCACAGGGGTCAGTCTTAGGACCTCTCCTCTGGAACGTCGGCTATGATTGGCTCTTGCGGGGAACTCTCCTCCGAGGCACGAGTGTCGTCTGCTATGCGGATGACACTCTCCTCACCGCCCGTGGGGAGAGTTTTAGGGAGGCGGCCAACTTGGCCTCGGCGGGCGGATCCTTGGTCGCAGGGAGGATTCGCCGCCTAGGTTTAACGGTGGCGCTGCACAAGACCGAGGCCGTGTTCTTCCACGGCCCTCGGCAGCGCCCCCCACCTGACGCCCACATCTTCGTGGAGGGCGTCAGAATTGAGGTGAAGGCCCAGATGAAATATCTGGGTCTTGTACTCGACAGCAGGTGGCGCTTCGGTCCACATTTTAGCGGGCTGTCGTCGCGCCTGCTGAAGACCGCAGGCGCGCTCTCGTGGCTGCTTCCTAACTTGGGGGGGCCTAGCGCGCGATGCCGGCAACTTTACGCCGGCATCTTGAGGAGTATGGCCCTCTACGGGGCTCCTATCTGGGAGGAATCGCTCCAAAGGAGAGAGAACGCCGCCGCCTTGCGGGCGCCCCAAAGGGCCATAGCTCAGCGGGTGGCGCGGGCCCACCGCACCGTGGGCTTTGCGGCAGCATGTGCTCTGGCCAGCACCCCTCCTTGGGAACTTGAGGCGTGGGTGCTCGCCAGAGTATATGAATGGACGGCAGGGCGGAGGGCGAGAGGAGAATGCCCAGCCCCGGAAGAGCGGGAGGCGGTCCGACGGGAGGCGAAGGACGCCATCGTTGTCCATTGGACGGAGGACCTCGCCATCGCAGCCTTCGGGCGCCGAACCCTCGACGCGATTGGGCCAGTCCTGCGAGACTGGCTCGAGCGGTCGCATGGGTTCCTCTCCTTCCGTCTGGTGCAGGTGCTGTCCGGACACGGTTGTTTCGGATCGTACCTGCACCGGATTGGACGAGAAGAGACGCCGTCGTGCCACCACTGTGGCGCGGCGGAGGACGCGGCGCAGCACACCCTCGAGGTGTGCCCTTCGTGGTCCGAGCCGCGCTGTAGTCTCATCGCAGTGATCGGACAGGACCTCTCACTCCCCGGCTTGGTTAACGCCATGCTGAGGGATGAGAGGTCCTGGGCGGCAGTCGCCTCCTTCTGCGAACACGTAATGTCCCAGAAGGAGGCGGCGGAGCGCGTGCGGGAAGACGATCCTGACGCGGCGCCGCTCCGAAGGCGGAGGAGGGGTCGAAGAAGACGTCAGTTCGAAAGTCATCTCCGACTCCTCCCAGGTGGAGGCCAGCAGGCAACGGGTGCGGGGGCACCCTTGTCTGTATTGCACAGGCTTCCACCAGTGTCGGACGGGAATGGCCAGGTGTTCCCGGCCATTTCCGTAGCCCCCCAGCCTGGGGGGCATGCGGGGCCCGCCAGCTAGGCGGGCATGCGCCGGGAGGGTTGTGGAAGTAAAGGCTGAGCCGGTTTCCCATGGCCCTCCCATCACGGCGATGTGGGAACACCGCTGAGTTTTAGTGGGTATACTGTCATTACCGACAGGAGTCCCACATACCCCGACTCGTCCCCCACGAGCGGGGATGCGTAATGCATTTCTCAGCGATAAAAAAAAAAAAAAAAAAAAAAAAAAAGGTTAGGTTAGGTTAGGTTAGGTTAGGTTAGGTTAGGTTAGGTTAGGTTAGGTTAGGTTAGGTTAGGTTTTTTTTTTTTTTTTTTTTTTTTTTTTTGGTTTGGCAGGAGTGGGAAATCCTCATGGACGCCCAGACTGACTCACACTGATGAGCCAGTCTGGGCAGTGCCGGACTCTTACCGGCTAAAACCCACTCCTGCCTTTCTAAGTGTCCCTCTGACATTGGTCATCAGAGATCTTTTTTATCACCTTGTCTTTTTCTTTCTTACATTCCTTCATCTTTCTTTCTTAACGGATTAACACATAGGCACATATTTTTTATTTATCTTTTACAATGATTTAAACAATTTTTGCATTTTAACTTTAATTTTGACAACTCATAATTTTAATACTAAATTTTTACATCTAAAGTTTTATGATTTACAATTAATATTTTAAAATCTTTACTTTCGCAGCGATTACTTTTTATGTATTCTGGTAATACATAACAGTATATCTTTTTTCTTAAACTTTATTATTTTTAATGACTTTACCAGCAATTTCCTCACAGTAAATTAAAAACTTTTTTCTTAGTTTTGGATTTCCCATTATTTTCGGTATGTTTTCTATTTTTATCTCTGTGTTTATTTCGGACTCGAGGTCATATTTGTTTTTCGCGAATATAGGGCACTCCGTTAGCAAATGTGGGATGCTCTCATTTTTAGATGGGTCACAGGGACATGCCGGGCTCTCCTTGCACTTGAAGCGATTCAAGTACTCGGAGAACCCGCCATGTCCTGTTAGCACTTGTACTATGACTGGGTTGAGCACGATTTTTCGGACTATACGGTAGGCTGCAATTGCGTCAGGGAGAAAAATTTTTGTAGTTGCAGCCGTTTCGCCTGACCCGTATCTCGCGCTCCATTCGTCAAGCGACTCCGTTCGGATTTGTCGCTTGATGAATGAAGCCGGACATAGATCGTAGTGGGGTCTTGTTTTGCTGCCTAATGCTGCCTCTTTTGCCAACACGTCTGCCCTCTCATTCCCTTCCATCCCCGCATGTGCCTTAATCCAGAACAGTTGAAGGGATTTTCCGCACAGTTTCAGTGCCTGGATATTTTTCTGCGTTTTAAATGCCAAGGGATGGAGAGAGACGCCTCCGGTGACGGTTTCTAGGGCTGATCTAGAGTCGCAATAGATCTGGACAACGGCTGAGGGATGTTTCAAGGCTAACTCCGAGGCCTTATGCAGAGCCAGTAGTTCGGCTTGATAAACGGTGCAGAAACTATCCAGTTTAAACTTTTGGGCTTTGGCTTCCACCCCATTTTCCCACAGGCTCAACGCTGCACCGACTTTGCCCTGGATTTTGCTTCCGTCGGTGAAGATTTTTGGGGTTGTGAGTTCTTGCTGGGCCATTTCTGCATCGTTCACCACGCACTTGAAGTGAATACCAACTTGGCTGGCTGGGTGTGGTAGTTCCGTGTAAGGAACTGGTGTTTCGATGTCTCGGTCTCCTGTCACTCTCCAGGAGTATCCTCTTTTCTCTTCATAAAAAGAGGCTGCTTCTCGGATCCTAAGGTCCAAAGGAAGCAGCCCAGAGAGTAACAGGGCCGAGTTCAGCGATGTTGTCCTGTACGCCTTCACTATTTTCTGCACAAAGCCCCGCTGAACGGTGTCCAGCTGCTTCCGCATCCCCTTTTTGTTTGTAGCCGGTGCCCAAGCACTGGCAGCATACATTATCACCGGCTCCACCACTGCGGTGTATATGGTCCTGATTATTTCGGGCTTCAGGCCCCAGCTGATTTTGGCGGCTCTCGATAGCTGCTTGTATATGTTTAACGCCTTTCTCGTAACGTTCGAGGCGTGGGCGTTAAACGTCAGCTTGTCATCAACCGTGAGCCCCAGTATCTTGATTTCCCGAGACAGGGCAATGTCCTCACCGCCCATGCGCAGAAGCGGTGAATCATATTTCAATCTATTTGTGACCACCATGGCTTTCGTTTTGTGGGGTGCAAATGTGAGTTTGTTTCCGATTCCCCACTTCTGGGCATGAGCGAGACTTGCATTAGCCCGTCCCTGGATATCCAGCGCTGTTTCACCCGAAAAAATCAGAACCACATCATCCGCGAATGCCTGGCAATAGTCGCCTCGTTGTTCTAGCTCTTTGAGCAGGGAATCCAGGAGCAAGTTCCAGAACGTGGGCCCACCTATAGAGCCTTGTACGCAACCTTTCGACGTTCCTTGTACGAACTCTGCTCCTGCATACCGCACCCTTACCCTCCTATCCAGTAGATAGCTATCTACCAGACGTCTCAGGTTGATCGGGCACGGTGTCTCGGCTAGTCGGCATTTCATGGCTGGCCACCAGGCATTGTCGAAGGCTCCCTCTATGTCCAATGATATGACGACGACGATCTTCTTCTCTTTCAGTCGGTCTCTTATATGTTTTATCAGGTCATAGAGGGAGTCCTCGGTGCTGCGCTGCGGCATGAAACCGTACTGGCTCCTGCTAACTTGTGGCGATATATGCCATCTAATGCGACGCATCAGCATTTTTTCCAAAATTTTTCCCAGTACAGGCAATAGCCCAATCGGCCTGTATGATTTGGGGTGCGCATAGTCGTCCTTGCCTGGTTTTTTAAGGACCACGACCACTGCCTCTTTCCAGATGGTCGGAAAATGGAACAGAGAGAGACATCTGTTTAGCACTGCTAGGAACAGTTGCAGGTTATGGGTAATAGCAGCCCTGCATATATCCGCTGTTAGGCCGTCAACACCCGGTGCTTTCTTGGGATTAAAGCTAGATACGGACCACTTAAGTTCTTCCACTGTGAATAGAGGATCAAATGTCTCACCATTCGTTTTTTCATTCACTCTATTCGCCAGCTCACGTATCCTACTGTGGTCCGCATTGTCATCCTGTGTTTTATCCTCAGGATAAAACGTCTTAGCAAGCATCCGGGCTGACTCCTCGTTGCTGAGTACGCGGTTGCCTTGTACTAGCGGTATGTCTTCCTGCCTACTGGCAGTGCGACTTATTACCCTATATATGCTGTCCCACATTGTCTCTCGTTCCTGTCTTCCACAGAACTCCTTCCAACTGGATGTCAGCGTGCTCTCCATCTTCTGTTTCAGCTCCTCTTTTGCTGCGAGGTACGAGGCTACGACCCATGCTCTGCGTCTGGGTGCGGCACCGGAGATTCTCCTCTTACGCCTTTTGACCTCCTCTTTCATTCGTGTCAACTCCTCAGTCCACCAAGGCAATCCTGTCTGATTTCTTTTACTTACAGTAGGTATGGTTCCCTCACATGCTTGCTCAATTGATTTTGTGTATCTTTCTGTTATCTTGTCCAAATCTTCTGTCGTTAAAATTTTATCTATTTCTGTTTTGTTTATGTTTCGTTGTTCCCAAATTTCGTCAAGTTTTTCAGAAAATTGTCCCCATTTTGCCTTTCTGGTATTATATTTTCTAGTGGTTCTTATAATGTCCATACCTTTCGATTTTTCTAGTTTCAATTCAAACAGGATTGCCCTATGGTCCGAGGTGGTGACGTCTCCGGATAGTCTCCAGTTTGCCACACTTCGAAGCATGTCTTCTGTGCAGGTCGTTATGTCCACGCAGCTGCAGTACCTTTGGTTACCCCTGATGACGTCGAAGGTAGGTACCGTTCCCATGTTCAGGATCTGGAGTCCTAGTTCATCGAGAGCACCTGCTAGGGCCTCGCCCCTTTGATCCGCCTCTCGGCTTCCCCACCACGTGTTCCAAGCGTTGACGTCCCCCCCCAGTATCACGTCGCGAACTCCGATCCCCTCCATAATTTTCCTAAGATGGCCCAAGTCTGGCTCGATAGGCTGTCCACCATCCAGGTACACCGACACCACACCTATTTCCCAGGCTCCGGTCCTGAGTATTGCAACTGCAAAGTTTTCGGTAGTCAGGGTTGGGCACTGTGTGAGGTTTATGGTGTCGTGGAACAGTACAATGGCCGCTTTGTTGACTTTCTCGGTCTTCCTGGCACACTGTACTACTCGTGTACCCGGATGGCTCTTCATTTCTCCGATTCTGCCAATGTATGGCTCTTGGACCATTGCAAACGCCAACTTTCGCTTTTCCGCTTCCATAATGAGCTCAGCTGTGGCCAGTTTGCTTTTTTGGAGGTTTGCCTGTACGACACGATACTGGTGAGGTCTGACTTCACTAATTACTGCGCTTCCGCCCGGGACCACCTTAGCAATACGCCACCGACAGCCGCGCCAATCCGTCCCACTTGATACGAGTTGGGCACTCGCTGTCGAAGGCGTTGTGCTCGGTCTTACCCATCTTTGCGGAAACGCAGTTCCGGCACTTTGGTGGCTCCGCGGCTAGCCGTGAGGGGCAGTCCACCCTCATGTGGGGGTCCCCACAATGTGTGCAGAGATCGGCGGATTCCGTGCACAACTTACGGCTGTGGCCGAAGCGTAAGCAGCGGGTGCACTGAATCAGTGGTGACTGGTCCAGCACACGCACCCGCTGCAAGTCGATGTGCACTCGACCCGCGTGCGTCAGCCTCTGCCATACAGCGGGGGACGCCTGCAGGATGACGTGGGACATGTGGGGGTTCCTCGTCCTACGACGGTACTTCACCCCCATCCTCAGGTCATCCGCAGGCACGTCCCCAATCAGGTGACTGTTTTGGCGTTTTAATGCCTCAATGATCTCCTCGTCTGAGTGGCACGAAAGGACATCCTTGGCGATGATGAGAGGATCTTTGTTTTTAACTTCCTCCACCGTTAGATTTCCGGCCTTTTTAATTCTATCGGTCACCTTGGTTAGCTCCTCCCTTGTTTTAAAGCCGACCACCACCTTTTGATCCCTCGCTTTCCGCACTCTCTCCACTCTGGTCCCCTCATTCCTTGCATCTACCACCTTCCTCAGCTTTTCAAGAACCTCTTCCCCGGTGTCTTTGTCATCGACCGATGACACAACCACCGAGTGAAGAGGCTCCTGGAAGTGCCGCTTCGGGACGGCGGCCATCTCCGCGAACGAGGGTCCCTGTCCTGAGACAAAGCGAGGCACTTGTTGCAGGTGCTCCGACAGAGCCCGTGTATGCAGCTGGCACTCCTCCATCGCCGTATTGTGCTGCTGGAGGTTCTCCATTAGCTGCTTCATGAGCGCCGTCGGTTCACCTGAGGTCGGCATAGGGTCCACGCTAGCTTTTTCGGGCTCAGCTGCCACTCCGGGTGTTTTGGCCCTCTCACTCTCCCCCTCCCTGACCAAGTGATAAAGTCTCTCGACAGCTTTGGCGATCCCGTCTTTAATCTCTTTTTTGAGATTTCTGGAGCTTTCCAAATGGATTTTGGCCTTGGTTAGACACGCCTTTGCCTCCGTGGTTCTGTTTTGGTACTGCACGGGTGGTACTTCTCGAGGCGGGCTCTCCAAGGCTTTTCCTGGCATCTCATACGTATCTGACCTTACCCGCTTGATGAGTAATGCTTTGGGTTTGGGTTTGGGGGATGTGGGTTCGACTGTCTTCTTGGGAGGAGTGGGAACGGGTGCCTTTTTAGGAGATGTTTGAGTTTTTTGGGGTTGCCCCACTTTCTGTTTCTCCGCTTCCCACTCCCCGACACTGCGCCTCACTGAGGGGCCCGTTGGTGCTGTGCATGCCTCCTCAATGCCCGAACTCTCCTCCGCAGCCTTCTGCTTGTTAAGGGGGGTCCTTATTCCGAACATCTTTAGTGAGAGTTTCTAAGATGATTTCCTAGAGGACACTTATTAAAAGTAACTGAATCCCTGTAAAGGGGGGATCAGAAGAATAAAAGTAAAGTAAATACAAGACCTGAAGTTAGGACTTGGTCAGGTTAATATAAGTCAAATTAAATGCGTTCAAGGTGACAATAATAGGCCCTTGAACCGCCAATTTCAATTTTTCCTATTGCCGAAAGGTGTAACTGAAGCTTTAAGAGCTAAAAATGGAAAATAATTTTTTGCCAAAACTGAAAAGTTTACCTGGCCAATGAGGACAGGGTGGGTGGGAGGGCAATTTTTCGCCTTTTTATATTAGCTAGGCGCACGTGCGAGGTGTCGAAAGACGCGTCTCCGCGCGGGCTAGCGACCTATGCAGCTTTTGGAATTATTTCAGAACAAAAATTTTGAGTTTCAGTCAAAAAACGTGATTTTCGACTGAAAATTTCGTGAAAACCGGGAATTACAACTACCGAACGGGACTCGAGCACGCGGAACGCGCACCAGAATACAGGTAAGGCAGGTAAGTATGTATTAAAATTAAATCTGAGTTGAATTTGGTGAGAAAATATTGAGATAAAATTTAAATTAGGTTTTCTTAAGGAAAATATTGAAATTTTTTCTAAGTCCCAGACGAAAAAAATTTTTTCGCGTAAATGTCAATTTAGAACAGTCAGATAGTAGGATGGAACCTATTTGAGATCGATTCAGCTGAAAACAGCTTCCGAATGCGTCACCTGGATGCAAAGTTATAACGATTTGATGAAATTGCTGTGTTCCTAAGGTGGATTTCGTCTGTTGGTGAATTTATTTGATTTAAAAGATGAAGCCTTTTTATATTAGCTAGGCGCACGTGCGAGGTGTCGAAAGACGCGTCTCCGCGCGGGCTAGCGACCTATGCAGCTTTTGGAATTATTTCAGAACAAAAATTTTGAGTTTCAGTCAAAAAACGTGATTTTCGACTGAAAATTTCGTGAAAACCGGGAATTACAACTACCGAACGGGACTCGAGCACGCGGAACGCGCACCAGAATACAGGTAAGGCAGGTAAGTATGTATTAAAATTAAATCTGAGTTGAATTTGGTGAGAAAATATTGAGATAAAATTTAAATTAGGTTTTCTTAAGGAAAATATTGAAATTTTTTCTAAGTCCCAGACGAAAAAAATTTTTTCGCGTAAATGTCAATTTAGAACAGTCAGATAGTAGGATGGAACCTATTTGAGATCGATTCAGCTGAAAACAGCTTCCGAATGCGTCACCTGGATGCAAAGTTATAACGATTTGATGAAATTGCTGTGTTCCTAAGGTGGATTTCGTCTGTTGGTGAATTTATTTGATTTAAAAGATGAAGCCTTTTTATATTAGCTAGGCGCACGTGCGAGGTGTCGAAAGACGCGTCTCCGCGCGGGCTAGCGACCTATGCAGCTTTTGGAATTATTTCAGAACAAAAATTTTGAGTTTCAGTCAAAAAACGTGATTTTCGACTGAAAATTTCGTGAAAACCGGGAATTACAACTACCGAACGGGACTCGAGCACGCGGAACGCGCACCAGAATACAGGTAAGGCAGGTAAGTATGTATTAAAATTAAATCTGAGTTGAATTTGGTGAGAAAATATTGAGATAAAATTTAAATTAGGTTTTCTTAAGGAAAATATTGAAATTTTTTCTAAGTCCCAGACGAAAAAAATTTTTTCGCGTAAATGTCAATTTAGAACAGTCAGATAGTAGGATGGAACCTATTTGAGATCGATTCAGCTGAAAACAGCTTCCGAATGCGTCACCTGGATGCAAAGTTATAACGATTTGATGAAATTGCTGTGTTCCTAAGGTGGATTTCGTCTGTTGGTGAATTTATTTGATTTAAAAGATGAAGCCTTTTTATATTAGCTAGGCGCACGTGCGAGGTGTCGAAAGACGCGTCTCCGCGCGGGCTAGCGACCTATGCAGCTTTTGGAATTATTTCAGAACAAAAATTTTGAGTTTCAGTCAAAAAACGTGATTTTCGACTGAAAATTTCGTGAA